>OY856411.1:959863756-959983756 GCA_963693085.1 Alisma plantago-aquatica | reverse complement strand
AATTAATGCACAACATGACATCAACATCATTCCTTGATTCAATCGAATTGAACCATGAACCGGGCGTCTCACTCCATGAAATGGTCATCTCATGATGTGAACAAATTGGTTCACTAAGTGAACCTGTCTTTTCTCTTCCCCGGTACATCCAAAATTCAACTGATGTAATTTCTAATCAACTTGACACTCCAAATGGTTTTGGCACTTGAACTAGTCATTTGGGAGTGTAGTCCATTAATTTGTTGCTTGAATTGAATACCTAAACACTTTAGTAATCAATTCAATTATCAGTCATGATCAAACTCCACTTCTAGATGAATGTCCCTAACTAGTTTATGAAATCACAAACAAAGAGCGGTGCCTAGTCACACATCATTGCTACCCAAGTAAATGGAAAGTTGGAAACCTATAATCTATGTTAGGTGTTATAGTGATTATCTAATTCCTTCATCTCTGATACCCAAAATGAATCTGATGCATGGAATTATCATCCACTCAATGTTCAATCTATGTTCCTTGAACTAGAGTAGAATGTGTGAGATATATGTGAACTAAATGTCATATATTGATTTACATGTGCATGCACATGCTTTTCTTAGTGTCTCTTATCAAGTGGATTTGATATCAAACTCTAGTAGGAGGGACAAATCCCATCTACATTACTCACAATCACCCCCATGTGTCATAGTTCACCCAATCATCATCTTTATGGCTACCCTTATTCAAGGTCATGGATGATGATGTCAAAGAACATCGAATGACATGTACAACTGTAGTGATTTTAGGTCTAAGGACCACAATCACCACCTTCACTATGAGAGATGACTATGACCACCAATTACAATTTCCATGTGTCACTCTCAAGATGGCTCAGTGTTACAACCTCAATTTTTGTATGTGTTTTCATAATTGAACTACAATGATTTTGTGAATTTGGACTTAATTGAAAAGGTTGCATGCTTTTCTTCAATGAGGGGATTTCTTTGGAAATCTATCTTATAATAGGAATTTCGTGGTTCCTATTGACAGATTAATCAAATAGTGGATATTAAAAAGAAGAAAAGAAAAAAAGCCCAAATAATGGTAAAAGATAAAAGATATTGGATAATAAGCAAAGTATTTTTGAGAAATAATTGGAAATATCTAGAAAGTGGCAATAATGGTCACAATTGAATAAATTTCGTGTACCATAGTCTTTTTGGTTGCTTGTGAGCTTTATTGGCTATTGAGCCCAATAATAAGAAAAAGAAAAATAAACAAAAAAGGAACTAATCTAATAAAAGGAATAAGTAAGGAAGGGATAAAGAAATAAGAGAAATAAACAAAGAAATATTTCCCCAGGATGGGATTTAGTGGCTTTAGGGTTACTTGAGGTCCAACAAATTCAAGATAATAATTTAATAGCAAAGGAAAGAAAAAATAGGTGAGAAATATACTTAATTGAGTAATATTGTGCACCTAAAAAAGGCACGTTTGTTTAGATAATGAGCCCAAATTTTGAAGAGAGGTAGATAAAGCCATTATTAAGTTTTCCTCAAAATTTGCGATTAATTGGACACTCGGTTTGGAGTTATGGATTTTAAAAATTTCCCTAAAGTGTTGTGATTGTAATAAATGTCACACTTTTCTGATTTAAAGGAAAATAAAAGGAGATGGTGCCTGCCATCAGATCAAGATATAATGCTTGTTGTACGTCTCCTTTCTCAAATCAGAAAAGGAAAGGGGGGGTCGTGAAAATAGGGGGACCTATCCCTCGATTTTTCTCACGAATATGTGCATGTGCAAACAAGGTAAGGGTAGGGTTGGGTTCGGGGGAGGATTTCGAACCATTTATACCCTGATTCTTCAGGCTTTGGAGGTGTCTAGAAGATATGCCTAAATCCCCTAAAATGGCAGTGATGGTCGGGGTTGGGAACCCTAGAGATCAATCCCAGATCCTATATATATATTACCCCCTCTCAACTCCTCTCACTATCATGAACCCGAACGTCGCCTTCCCTAGTTCCCTCGTGCCCTAACTTGACGAGAGCACCTTGCTACGGTGAGCCCTTAGCTACGGAACCACCGCGAGGCTTCTTCTGAATCGGGCGAGGAACAAGGAGTAGTCGTCGTTCGATCAGTGACCGTGATGGACCAAAGGCGAAGATCAACGACCCTAGTTTCTTCGTGACTTCAATAAGTTGTTAGTGGGTGCGAGTTTTGTGAGTCATGCGATCGTGTGCATACAATGGAGACCTGCGATCCGAAGGATGTGAATTTCTAAAAAACTCAGGTAATTCGCCTCTTTAACTAAAAAAATCCAGAAAATGCTATTTTCTTGCAAAAAGCGTAGTAATTAGTAGGAAGGTCAGATGAAGGAATTTAATCATGAAAATTGATTAGGAGAACATGAGAATTTCAATAAAAATATAGTTGAAGCCTTTTTCTGCTTGCAATTCAAAAAGTACTTAAAAATGCTATCTTTAATAGTTTAACTAATTAAAAACCCTAATCTTTGTTGAATAATGATTAGGAAAGGGTTATATGAATGATCAGAGTTGATATTAATCTATTGATTATAAAAAGGTACATTAAGAACATAGAGGATGAACTTTGCATGAAATTAGTTTAATTTAAGATTCCATGTACATGAATGAGTTTTAATGGGCCTTGAAACCCTAATGTTAGTAAACGTGACTCTTAATGGCTTTAATTGTTCAATTTTTTCAGGGTTAAGGTTGAGATATGATAAATCTAAGTCATTTCGAGTATAAAAGTTCCTAATTGTGGATAAATACCCTTAATGTAGTAATTAGGGTTTTCTAATGGATAAAGGTAGAATTAATGACAAATAGAGTTCATATGTGAATTAGACCATAATGAACTATGAATTGATGATAAATGAGCATAATCATCGTGTCATGGATTAAAAGGATAAAAATAGTAGCTTTAATGTAAAAGAGGTTTAATGGACTTAATTGATGGTTAATTGTGCCTTTAATCTAAAATTAAGGTTAAATGTTGTTAAAGGATAACCTTAATATCTGTTGTGAAGAATAGGTGAGATAATTAAGGTTGATGAAGTAATAGTATAAATAAAGTGAAACCCTAATTGCAATGGAAACCCTAAAAGTGGACTAGAAACCCTAGAAAGCGAGCTAGGTTTAATAGACCATGATGGCATGATTAATGATCAAAAGAATTGGATGCCTATTTCAGGATCAACTTGGTGTGTGCTTTCTTGGTTTCTTAATTGGTTGAATTATTTCTGCAATCAAGTCAGCTTGACAGGTACGTGGTTAATCGCATTAGTTTTCCCGAGGGTTTTCCAGACGGTTAATCACATTGAATGCAACCTATCAGTTGGATGTTCATACTTGTAAATTATAAAGTCACTATGATTATCACACTTGTAATATAAATATGTATTCTCGTACCTACATGCCACCTGATGGATGATGAAAAAGGGTCAAGCCCAGGAGGGAAGATCAATGGGCACCATAAGAGGTTACCCCAGACACCAAGAACGGGAATGAGAAGGTGGTCTATGTTGCATGACTAATGGGCACAATGCGAGGTGACCCTAGACACCAAGCTCAGGATTGAGAAGGTGGCCTTAAGTCAAACCCTAGAGAGGGTATTCCCGGGTTAGGGAAAAAGTGGTGGAGATTGACCCATTGAAAACCTAAATTGACTTGTTAATTACCTTGGTTGTGATAATTAGTTTGTTAGCCAGATTTGTGAAATTTTGGTTGTTCCCACATATCGGCATATTTTGATATGTTGACCAACGTTTTGTTTGTCGACATTCTAAATACAAGTTTGAAAAGGACAAAAAGTAAAGTGGCATATGTGGAATTAAATAAGAATTAAAGTATAAAGGAGGATTAGTTAGAATAGACTCCAGATGTGGATAGAAGTAGATGTCCAAGTTTTTGAAAAAGGTATGCAAAATTTTATTTTATACCAATTTTCAATTTAGTTTGGTAGAATTTCATAATTATTATTGATTATTTGTCGACCTTTGATCCTATTAAGTGGGGTAAAAGCTTTGACCTTTGGGTCTCCCTTAAATGGGGGTTACGGGATGCAGGGTCGTTACATTTGGTATCAGAGCATATGTTCCTCATTTAATCGTTAATAATTATTAAATTTTACAAATTCCATAGAACCAAGGGAGTTATTAGAGAATTTTCCGAAAGACAGAGGTGTCTAGAAAAGGATCACGTATGGGGGCTGGAAAGATTTTCCTCCACACTGCTAGTTGGAATATGAGGACTCTCGGATTAGTGTGACTACCTAGCCCTTGTCTTAGGATTTGACTAGAAATAAGATACCTTTAGGACTCTCTCATCTTGTTCTTCCCTTCTCAACTCAAATGCTATTAAGGATTATAAAGATTAGGGTTTTCTCTCTTTCCCTCACCCTCTTGAGGTATGGGTAAGGTTGATAAGGTTTAAGGAATCCTCTACCAAAATTAATGAAAAGCATGTAAATAAGATGTCATGGACATAAGCTTAATAGATTAAGCATAAACTAAAGAATAGGTACATGCTTAGGCTGTATGACATAAGTTGTCATGCCCTCAGGAGAGACCTGAGACTAGACCATCTTGTCAGGAGGATGATTAGAGAAATTTGGTCATGGAGGTAGAGATCTCCATTAAAAGTAGAGACCTGACACATCCTCTAAGGATGATGCTAACCCTAACCCTAAGTGGTGGTTAGAGAGAGGGATGGCATGATGACTTAGATGTCATGATAGACCAGGTGGGTGGACATGCTTTTGGATGCCCATGACGTTATGATCCATGTGAGGTTGGATGACCTAGTGCCTTTGGCGACCCAACCTTGGAAAGGGTCATGCATGTTTGAGTGAAGGATAGCTCCTCCATTGATAAGGTTAGAGAAGAACCTATAGAAACCCTATGGGCTTATGCAAGTAGGGCATAGTGTGCACCCAGAGTACGTCATTAGTGCTGACAGTAGGATAAAACCATGGCCAAGAGAGTATGAGGGATATCTTGTGAATAAGCAAGAAAGTTGGAAGCTTAGACTCTGAGATATGAGGAACAGTGGGGAGTCGAGGATGATGCAGCCTAAGTGGATGGTTGCGGTTGCCTCATGCTTGATTCCTAGAAGCTAATGATATCTTGGTTTCCATTAGAGGAACCAAACCTGAGAAAGAGGATGATGTTTCTAATACCTATGTGCCTATGGTATAGGTGTTTACCTTCTGAGATGAGAAGAAGAGTGCCTTAAACCCTGAGGAGGATTAAGTAACTAGTTGTGAGGCCTAACCCCTAGTTGGTTTTCCTTGAGTCGGACTCCATTCTGAAGGGTTGTTCAAGTAGAAGGATCATGGGAAGTGCATGTCATACCTTATACATGTTTGGGTTCATGGTTAAAGATTGAGCATGCAGTTGGATAGCTGTTGCATAAAGAAGTTAACCTAGGGTTCCTAGGCCTAAAAGGGAAGTGGTGTACCTGATGCTCATGACAAAGTTTGAGTTTCTATAGATTCGAGCATGACACTCCTCATGTTTAGAGGAAAGGGAAACTCTTGTAAGCCGAAGGTATGGTTGATGAATCCCTCACATCTAAGTTGGTGACATGGGTAGGTATGATCTTAATCCAATGTCGAGGATGAGAACAAGTGTGACCTAGCACAGTTTAGTAGGTGGACTGCTTGTGCCTTAGTGGCTTGCTAGGGTTAAGAATGCTCATGTGGATGTAAACCCTAGACATAAGAACGTTTGTGACCTTTGTTATCAAGATGTAGTTCCTCCCATCCTGGGAGAGGGACTCTCTTGTAGAGTGTATACCAGTTTTTCTTGGTTTAGGGTAACTTAAAGAGGTCTCATAGGATCTTGAGAAGCTACGTGAAAAGTACATGGTATGAGAATGAACTTGTGGACCCATAGATAACCATCTCTAAGCACATGTTGATGTGTTACCATGGAGGTAATCAATATGGGGCCTGACCAAGCTAGGCAGGTTTCCATGACCCCTATGAAAGGATGAAAGTCAACCCATGAATGCAAAGAGAGATGATGAAGGCTTGGGTAAGGTTCTAAGTTGGACATGTACTATAGAAGTATCCTAATTTGATCCTAGGGTCATGTAGGGATAAGACTGAAGGAAGTAGGAGTTGCCTAATTCCCTAGTTGCACGTGACCATTGAGTCAGGAGGTAACAACTATCATTGTCTGAGGGCCATGGGTTAGGAGATTGATCACCTTCATGAACTCATGGGACCCAAAAGGCAGATGAGTAGGGCAGTCTTTGGATGCATAAGGGAAGAGGGATGACCCTAAAAGTGTCGGAACCCTATAGACCTAGAGGAGATGAACAAGGGATGTGTGGGGATCCAAGTAGGTTCGAGACCAGTTCTACATGGAAGTAATGTTGATAGCGAGATGATTATGATATAGAGATATAAGTTGCATGTTTCAAATTATATTTGAACATGTATTGGCAGTATGCGATGTACCATCTCTACTCTTGGAATAGGAAGAACTTTGTGTTTGGATGGCTGTCAAATGCTTATTTCCTCTTGTTATGGGAGTAAGAGATAGGACAATACACATGCCATACACCAAGGATAAAAGATGAAGTGAGTTGGAGCGTTGCTATGAGACATGAGGACAAAGATGATAACATACCCTTGTGGGGTGAATGATATGTGGATGGTTTACAAACATCAAGAGAAATAAGGTAGTCATCTGATGAGGATGTCTTTATCATGAGCTATGAGTTATACAAGGTTGGGTTCAAAAACCAAGAGTATGAGCTCAAAGTTTTCTTGATGATGATAGACATAGAGGTTGAGATGAGATGATAAGTGGAATACTTGGAGGTGTAGGTCTTCAACTTTACCTACCACCTAAGAATGTGAAGTGGTTATGGATGAGATGTAGCTGCCTAGTTTTGCTAGAGGCTAGAAGAGGTTTTTAGGATAACCCTAAGTTTGAAAAGAAGATATGTTTGGCTAACACTCAGTCGTAACGAGATCTGTTGAACAAGTTAATTGTTTGGTTAGCCAGCCTAGGCCTTGATGCAATAAAAGGATGGTCGTAGAACCTCAGATGCACTTCTCTGGAGAAGAAGGTGATGAAACCCCGACTAGAGTGGTTTAGGGTTTTTGAGGAATCAATCTTGAGGAATCATGATATACATGAGATCATGATTTTAAGATCACCATACACCGTACTATGAAGATAGTAAGTGACAGTGGTATTTTGGATGCCTAAGATAATGTTGCATGTGGCATGTTGCCATGCATGACAGGAGGTGAAGGACGAACACCAGTAACCCAATGAGTTGATATAGAGGATAAAGAGTCCCCGAGAGGGAATGGGAGTTCATCACTATGGATGTGTAGTATGTTTCCCATGGACCAGAGAAGGTCAAGATGAAATTTGGGTTATGGTAGATGACTTGAGAAAGAGAGAATACGATCAAGGGACGGATCCGGTTGAACTACATATGAGAGAGAGATGGTTCGACTACAACATGATGTGAGTTCTTGAGTTTAATCCAAAGATTCACTTCCCTGCGGTGGAAGTAGGTACATGAAGAACTCAATGTTAGTACAGTTTATCACCCCTAACAAATGGTTAGCTTAATCTAGACTAGAGGGTCTGATGAGAGCATGTGTGCTCATTCAGGGTGATACCTATGGACAGTTCTTGTCCTCTATAAGATGTGATGATAACCACCTTAGCCAGTATCGGGATGTAAAGAAGCTCTACAAGAGAGGTTGTGTCGGTGACCACTTCATTAAGATAATGTTGGTGAAGGGGCCTCACGAAGGTCAGAAAAGAACCACAATGTGTGCAGATGAAGTCGATTTGATCGCGCAATAGGTAAAAGAGAGCCCAGGGGCGACATAAGTAGTAAGTTGATGCAAAGCAGACGGACATGTAGTTCACTGTGAGAGAGTATGTGATGTGGAAATCCGACCCCTCTAAGCTACAACTGAGAAAGCTGAGTCCCCGGTATATGAATCCATTTGATATGGATTGGTGGAGATGGTTGTGTTTAGCCTTACCCCTCAGGATAACATGATGTATAATGTGTTCCATGTGTCCGATCTAGTGCACTATGTGAGGTACCCAAGCCATGTGCTGAGCCATGAACCGATTCATCTTTATGAGAGGCTGAAATGTCCTGAGTCACTTATGAGGGTACGATATACCAAGGTAAGAAAGAACTCAGATGGAAGAATATGAGATGATGAAGGTTCTTGGGAAGCACCATGGAAAGGGTGACGCCACATGGGAGCCATGATGGACATAGGAAAGGCTTATCCTATTTGTTTGTATGCCTAGTGGAATTTTGGGGGCAAAATTCCTATAAGAGGGGAAGTATTTTACAACCTCAATTTTTGTATGTGTTTTCATAATTGAACTACAATGATTTTGTGAATTTGGACTTAATTGAAAAGGTTTCATGCTTTGTTTCAAAGAAGGGATTTCTTTTCAAATCTCCCTTACAGAAGGAATTTCGTGGTTCCTATTGAGAGATTAATCCAATAGTGGATACAAAAGAGAAAAAAGAAGAAAAGCCCAAATAATGGAAAAAGATAAAAGATATTGGATAATAAGAAAAGTATTTTTGAGAAATACTTGGAAATATCTAGAAAGTGGCAATCATAGTCACAATTGATTAAATTTCAGGTACCATAGCCTTTTTGGTTGCTTGAGTGCTTTATTGGCTATTGAACCCAATTATAAGAAAAAGAAAAATAAATGAAAAAGGAATTTATCTCATTAAAGGAATAAGTAAGGAAGGGATAAAGAAATAAGAGAAATAAACAAAGGAATATTTCCTCAAAATGGGACTTAGTGCCTTTAGGGTTCCTTGAGGTCCAAGGAATTCAATATAATAATTTAATAGCAAAGGAAAGAGAAAATAGGTGAGAAATATACTTAATTGAGTAATATTTTGCACCTAAATAAAAGGCACGTTTTCTTTTAGATAATGAGCCCAAATTTGGCAGAGAGGTAGATAAAGTCATTATTAAGTTTCCCTAAACATTTTGGGATGAATTGGACACTCGGTTTGGGAGTTATGGCTTTTACAAATTTCCCTAAAGTGTTGTGATTATAGTAAATGTCACACTTTTCTGATTTAAATGAAAATAAAAGGATATGGCACCATCCGCCAGATCGAGATATGACACTTGATGTGTGTCTCCTTCCTCGAAACAAAAAAGGAAAGTGGGGCAGTGAAATAGGGGGACCTATCCCTTGATTTTTCTCACGAATCCGTGCATGTGCAAATAAGGTAAGAGTAGGGTTGGGTTCGGGGGAGGATTCCTAACCATTTATACCCTGATTCTTTGTGCTTTGGAGGTGTCTAGAAGATATGCCCAAATCCCCTAAAATGGCAGCGATGGCCGGGGTTGAGAACCCTAGCGATCGGTCCCAGATCCTATATATATTACCCCCTCTCAACTCCTCTCACTCTCACAAACCCGAATGATGCCTTCCCTAGTTCCCTCGTGCCCTAACCAGAAGAGATAACCTTGCTCCAGTGAGCCCTCAGCCGCGGCAATGCCACGAGGCTTCTGCTGAATCGGGCGAGGAAGAAGGAGAAGTCGTCGTTCGATCAGAGACCGTGATGGACCAAAGGTGAAGATCAACAACCCTGGTTTCTTCGCGACTTCAATAAGTTGTTAGCGGGCACGAGTTTTATGAGTTGTGTGATCATGTGTAGACAATGGAGACCCACGATCCGACGGATGTGAATTTTCTGAAAAACTCAGGTAATTCGCCTCTCTAACTAAAAAATCCAGAAAATGTTGTTTTCTTGCAAAAAGCGTAGTAATTAGTAGGAAGGTCAGATACAGGAACTTAATACATGAAAATTGATTAGGAGAACACAAAGAATGCAATAAAATTATAGTTGAAGCCTTTTTCTGCTTGCAATTTAAAAAGTATGTAAAAATGCTATCCTTAATAGTTTAACTAATGAAAAACCCTAATCTTTGTTGAATAATTATTATGGAAGGGTTATATGAATTATCGGAGTTGATATTAACTTGTTGATTGTAAAAAGGTACATTAAGAACAAAGAGGATGAACTTTGCATGTAATTAGTTTAATTTAAGATTCCATGTACATGAATGAGTTTTAATGGGCCTTGAAACCCAAATGTTAGTAAATGTGACTCTTAATGGCTTTAATTGTTTAATTTCATGGTTAAGGTTGAGATATGATAAATCTAAGCCATTTCGAGTATAAAAGTTCCTAATTGCGGATAAATACCCTTAATGTAGTAATTAGGGTTTTCTAATGGATAAAGGTAGAATTAATGACAAATAGAGTTCATATGTGAATTAGACCCTAATGAACTATGAATTGATGATAAATGAGCATAATGATCATATCATGGATTAAAAGGATAAAAATAGTAGCTTTAATGTAAAAGAGGCTTAATGGACTTAATTGATGATTAATTGTGCCTTTAATCTAAAATTAAGGTTAAATCTTGTTAAGAATAGGTGAGATAATTAGTGTTTATGAAGTAATAGTATAAATAAAGTGAAACCCTAATTGTAATGGAAACCCTAAAAGTGGACTAGAAACCCTAGAAAGTGAGGTAGGTTTAATAGACCATGATGGCATGGTTAATGATAAGAAAAAGTGGATGCCTATTTCAGGATCAAATTGGTGTGTGCTTGCTTGGTTTCTTAATTGGTTGAATTATTTCTGCAATCAAGTCAGCTTGACAGGTATGTGGTTAATTATGGTTAATCACATTAGTTTTCCCGAGGGTTTTCCAGATGGTTAATCGCATTGAATGCAACCTATCAGTTGGATGTTCATACTTGCAAATTATAAAGTCACTATGATTATCACACTTGTAATATAAATGTGTATTCTCACACTTACATGCCACCCTGATGGATGATGCAAAAGGGTCAAGCCTAGGAGGGAAGACCAATGGGCACCATGAGAGGTGACCCCAGACACCAAGCTCGGGAATGAGAAGGTGGTATATGTTGCATGACTAATGGGAACCATGAGAGGTGACCCCAGGCACCAAGCTCAAGATTGAGAAGGTGGCCTTAAGTCAAACACTAGAGAGTGTATTCTAGGGTTAGGGAAAAAGCGGTGTAGATTGACATGTTGAAAACGTAAATTGACTTGTTAATTACCTTAGTTGTGATAATTAGTTTGTTAGCCATATTTTTGAAAATTTGGTTATTCCCACATACCGACATATTTCGATATGCTGACCAACATTTTGTTTGTCGGCGTTTTAGGTACATGTTTGAAAAGGATAAACAATAAAGTGGCATATTTGGAATTAAATAAGAATTAAAGTACAAAGGAGGATTAGTTAGAATAGACTCCAGATGTGGATAGAAGTAGATGTCTAAGTTTTTGAAAAATGTATGCAAAATTTTATTTTATACTAGTTTTTAATTTAGTTTGGTAGAATTTCATAATTATTATTGATTATTTTCTGAACCTTTGATCCTATTAAGTGGGATAACAACTCTGACCTTTGGGTCTCCCTTAAATGGGGGTTGCCGGGAGGCGGGGTCATTACAGTCAGTCTGAAACATTGTTCTCTAACAAGTATCTATATGCTTGGTTTGATATCACATCATAACTGATTAGATTATATCATCAACCAATACACACTCTGGTCTTATGTGTTATTGTTCTCTATCAACCTTCCACTAGAACATCTGAATAGGGACATAACAAGAATGTACATACTCATAAGATTTATATGATCTCATTGTTTAAGTCACACACTTGAAGACATACGCCATTGAGTAATATCATTCTTTAGAAATTCATTATGTTTCCTCATTACATCTTAACTGAGTGAAATAGAATAAATTGAAAGCGTGCCTTTATTATTAATCAAATCATTTATATAATATTCCATCATAATTGTCATATTATTGGCTCTCTATGCATACATAACAACAAGAGGAACCCGCTTCAAATGTCCCTAAGGATGAAATGGATGCTTACTTGAAGCAAGCCAATGATGTCACAAACATCAAAGACCTTATGCTATGTTGTATGAACTATGAGTTGCAGGGACGACATGAAAATCATGGACATTCTCAAGATGGTAACATATTTTAAGAATCATATAAAGCATGTAAGGTGTAATGTCTCCAAAGTGTTGTTTGAGTGCAAACTAATAGAGAGATATCCAATAGAGCCCCATGTGCTTAAAATGGTTGGTCATGTTGAGAGACTGTGATGTCTTTTAGATCAAGAGTTGACCATGGATATGAATCTAGAAATTGTTGTATGAATCATACACCCAATTTATCAAGTGCTACTACTTGAGTAACTTGGGTAAACCACTGTCAGAAATACTTAGCATGTTGATGCCAAAGTCAGAACGAAGAAGGACAAATATGTGATTTTGATTAATAGAAGTGAGTCTAAGGCCAAAGGTAAAGTCAAGAAGAGTTCTAAGGCTGAGTTGCAGTCCAAGTCTTCTACACTCAAGACTAGGAGAAGGGAAAGTGGAAAAGGAATTTATCATTTTTACTTAAAGGAACAAAGGGAGATGAAAGATATAGAGAACTTTGGTTGAGGACCCAATAAGAAGTAAACTAGACCTATACAGATCAAGAATTGGTACCACTATAGTTGGAATCTTGCATTCTTGGGCATGTAATAGAATTAGTAAATTTCTATTGTATACTTTCCATGAATGAAACACCTTGCATCTTTTATGGACAAGCACATTATGAATGAATTGATGTTTCATTTTAAAAGATAAGATTGTGTATGGAAATGTCCTACGTCTCACAATCTATATCCGTTAGTTGTAAATACAAATGTGTATGACGCATATATTGAATGACTTGATGACTCAAACATTGAATAATTATGTCATTGTCATGTAGAAAACATAAATGAGAAATGCATTTCTAGAATCCATATGATGGATATCCAGACTCTTTTGGTGATTGAACAAATATAGACATGGAAGTCTTATTTATTGGGCCAAATAACCAAAACATCTTCACTAGATGTCGTGGGAGAGTGATGTTTCTATTAGGTCTCATATATACTGATGTATATAGACCTTTTGGAATAAATTCTAAAGGTACTTGTAACGCCACTCAAAGCACATATGTGACAGTGGAAGCAAACCCTATGTTTTCCATAACATGGGTCATTTGGCTTGGAGGAACATCAGAAAACATGGTATACATACCAAAAAGATAAATGAACTACCATACATTGTTCTTTGAAAGAGAAAACTAATGCCATAAATTAACCTCATCCTTGGTCTAACATCTAATACATGAAAGGTAGAACAAATCTATGTCATAATCCTTCTTTGGAAACTCGATGTTGGATCTTCTAAGGTATAGATGGCACCCCACCAAGCTAAGTCTGGTAATCATCTACCTTGAAGTACTCACTTCAAATCCTTTGCTCCTTGATCTAGGGACATCTCGTCCCACGGCCATGCAAAAACAAAGGAACACATCAGTAAGTGGCACTATACATTTATAAGAATTGAAAATATATAAAATATACTTGATTTGAGAGAAAACCTTGACATTAATTTAACTTAAGCATTCTTGATTACATGATTCTTAAAACATGAAGAATTGAACAGTAATATATGTCTCTCTCTATGACACCAACTTAAGAGAACATGATTGCTAGGCAAGCCCCTAATTGGCATGAGTGCCCATGATTTGTCTATATAAGCCCATAATCGGCACGAATGCCCATAACGACCCCTTGAGGTCCATTATTAAAGAATCATATAAAAACTGATTCAATTCCATTTATTTTAACATTAATATTACCATAAACATGAACTTAATCTTTAACTTTAATCTTAAACATGATAAGATTTATTCCTCTTGAAACATGAACTATAAATCCATTAATCATTGATCATTAATCATAATCTCTATACTTAATGAACATGATAACCATAAGACATAGGATATAGAAATCATCAAGCAATTTCTATGACGAATATGATTTGAGCATTGAACTTGAAATTGAAATCATATTCCCTAAATCATGCATAGCATACAATTCAACCAATGTACATATGTATAGTGGTATGACCTGCTTATCTTGGAGCAAAGTAGATCCGAATTTGGTCTCTCTGATATTGAGTCAAATCCTAAGTCTCTTGAGATTTGTAAAAAGCCTTATGTCCTGTAATGAATATACTTCATATCAATTATCATCTTAAACAACATAAAAACCCTAATTTTTGGTAACATAAGAATCATTATTACCAATTTGATCCAAGATTATCTTTTTATACAAAAGGGTTAGGCTTTACATATTATTTCAAATAAAACAAGTTATGGTCATCGATTTCACAAATCTTATGAAATTAGGGTTTTACACATATGAAATCACACTAAAGATAAAACTTTTATATACTTTTAAAATTAAAATGGAATTCAAGATATGAAACTAATTTTATTGAAATCCCCATAATTTTCTGATCAAAATACACTATTTGTTTAGCACATTCTGATAACCCCATGATTTTCTAGCATTTTTAGAAGTTTAAACCTTTCTGGCCAACAAGATCGTGCAACATAAGCGACTTACTAGGCCAAAGAGCATCAATCATCTCTCACCATGCTGCAGGACCCCACTCACATGAATAGGTCATTTAATAAGGTGAAAAGTCTGTTATAACCCATACCTTGTAGTAGTGGATGCGGGGTAGGATAGTCTTTTTCACTAAGCTTTCCATCAACCTTCGTTCCTGTGAGCAACTACCTTGTGTGAGTAAACTCGAAAGTTGACCATGGACTTCTGACTTCTTGGGTACGAATTTAGAAAACCTCCTCCAGACTCAATGGTGGCAATTAGTTTTTGGGAGGTGTTCAGCGTTGAGGTAACCATGAAGGGATCTTTCATTGGGGTTCAGAGAGGGGGCAAGGCATGAAGGGCAGTGCTAGAAGCAAAATTGGGAGGTAGGGAAGTGATCTTCGAGTCCATTAGAATATCTCAAACAAAATGAAGGGGCTCAGAGTAGAAAAAAAATCCCAGATATAGCCCCTGGGTTGTGGAGGTTGGTCGGCGGTTGTTCAGTAATTAGGGAATCCTCGATAGCCTCCCAAAGGGGGTGAAAGTAGGCACCACACAGTTCATAATCTCCTCCCAGATACAAAAGAAAAAGAATTAGGAGAGGAGGTGTTTGGGAGAGAGAGGACCAGTCGTGAGAAGATTGGGTCCTATTTTCACGACTTGCCCAAACTGTCTCAAGCTAGAAGATGATCAATCACCTTCAGATCAGCGATCTGATGGCTAGGAGCCCACGTGACGGATATAAGGGTCGGGCCCTAGATTCTAAAATCAGATATAAATGTGATGTTTAATGTATTTCCATTAAACCCTTTCACTTTAGGACAATTTCTAAATTCCATATCTCTCTCCTTTGTTCCAATTAATTTAAAATTTAAAAGGAAGGTTCCCACTATTCAAATCTCTGTGTGGGAAAGATCTGGGCCAAAAGTACGAAATTTATTAATGTTTTTCTTGGTCATTAAGTAAAACCATTACTGATTTATTTAAGGAGTCAATAAATAGTTTTTCCCATTCAAACTTTGGCAAGATCTCTAATTTTAGTATATCTTTCCTTTGGGTGCAAGCTAGGATCGAATTATGCCCATCGGTTATCCACTTTCCTAAATATTTCCACATAATTCTTATTTAATCACCAACTCTACATAAATTTTGCAAAATCCTTTTTTTATTTAACTAATAATACTCAAGAAGAAAAAGGAAATATTTATTATGATCCAAGGGAGTAACTCACCCCATAACTTTCAAAATTGGTGCCTAGGGACCATTTATTATTCTTTTGCAAATAAAAAGAGGAGGAGAGAGAAATAGAGTTATTAATGATTTTATTTCTTATCATAAAATCAGTAAAAACAAAGAATACTTATTATTCAAGTCATCAAATCCTAGATTTCTAATTCCATGCCCCTTGATCTTATCTTTCATCTCTTTGACATATTTTTAAGAATAGGAGAGAGAAAAGGCAATCCACCGTTTATAATTTGGAGTTAATTTTAACACTTAATGCACATATGAAAGAAAAAGTCTTTTTTAAGTCTCATTTTAATCTCTCACTTCATTATATTTTAAGAAATGTCATCTCATGGTCTTTTTTCATTAATACCCTAGAAAATTTCTATTTAAGGAAAGCTATAGTCAATGGTCAAAATTATTCTCAAAAGTTTGGGATGTTACAATTCTACCCACCTTAAATAAATTTCATCCTCAAAATTTGCACTTACTACCCACTTTAGGGTTTTACTTATTCTATGTATACTAACTCTCTAATATTATCTTAAAGGATTCACTTGCATTGTCAAGTTGTGACCTTATCATGGAAAACATTACCCCTAATCTCATTATTAATGAACATATGGATCCACCACTAATGAATCTATCACATCATCATTGACATGAAAAATGACCATTATACCTCTTCTCTAGGGGTTTAGGTTCTACCCTAGATATAACTTATCTAAATTAAATCATTCACCCTTCGTCTGCATGTTTGTTTGTACTATAAACAAGACTAGGTTTAGGTGACTATATGCCTCAAACTTTTAATGAAACTCTTGTTTTCTTTGTCGCCTTTAGATACATGCTGACCGCTCATATATGCAAAGGTGACATGATGTATAACACTTATTTTAGCACCTCCTTCATGCACATATCCCATACCACATGCACTTGAAAGGACAAGACAACCATGATTATGCATATAACAATCTCTCTACAAAACCCCATGAGCCTGTGTCCCATACCACAAATACACGGGAAAAAGAGAGAGCATGCTATATACAATTCTAGAGTAACATAAAAGTTCAAAACTTCTAGGCACATAACCCTAAAACTTATCTAAACCTTTGTCTCATATCTAGACCTCTACTTTTGTTTCCTAATATCTTTCACCTACATCTTCTATACCTAGGGTTACAACATATGAATCTAGTTTTTACTTGGTGGACATCCATTTATTGGCTCTGATACCATATTGTAACACCCCTCCAAGCACATACATGACAGCGGAAGCAAACCCAATGTTGTCCATAACATGGGTCACTTGTCTTGGAGGAACATCGCAAAACACGGTATACATACCAAAAAGATAAATGAAACACCTTCCATTTATTGGAAATCTTGATACATAAATTGTTCTTTAAAAGAGAAGACTAATGCCATAAATTAACCTCATCCTTGGCCTGACTTCTAATACATGAAAGGTAAAACAAATTTATGTCATAATCCTTCTTTGGAAACTTTATGATGGATCTTCTAAGGTATATAGAGCACCCCACCGAGCTAAGTCTTGTAATCATCAACCTTGAAGTACTCACTTTAATTCCTTTTCTCCTTGATCTAGGGACATCTCATCCGACGACCATGCGAAAACAAAGACACACATCACTAAGTGCCACTATACATTTATAAGAATTGAAAATAAACATATATACTTGACTTGAGAGAAAACCTTGACATGAATTTAACTTAAGCATTCTTGATTACATGATTATTAAAATATGAAGAATTGAACAGTAATATATGTCTCTCTCTATGACGCCCACTTAAGATCACATGATTTCTAGGAAAGCCCATAATGCTAGGAAATCCCATAATTGCACGAATGCCCATGATTTGGATCTAAAAGCCCATAATTGGCACGAATTCCCATAACGACCCCTTGAGGTCCATGATTTAAGAAGCATATAAAAACTAATTCAATTCCATTTATCTTAATAGTAATATTACCATAAGCATGAACTTAATCTTGAACTTCAATCTTAAACATGATGACATTTCTTCCTCTTGAAACATGAACTTTAAATCCATTAATCATTGATTATTAATCATAATCTCTAATCTTAATGAACATGATAACCATAAGACATAGGATATAGCAATCATCAAGCAATTTCTATGACGAACATGATTTGAGCATTGAACTTGAAATTGAAATCATAATTGAGAAATCATACATAACATATAATTCAACCAATGTACATATGTATAGTGGCATGACCCACTTACCTTGGAGCAAAGTAGATCCCAAGTTGGTCTCTTTGATATTGAGTCAAAACCTAAGTCTCTTGAGATTTGTAAAAATCCTAATTTCTTGTAATGAATATACTTCATATCAATGATCATCTTAAACACCACCTAAACCCTAATTTTTCGTAACATAATAATCCTTATTCACAATTGGATCCAAGATTATCTTTTTATCCAAAAGGCTTAGGCTTTACATATGATTTCACAAATCTTATGAAATTAGGGTTTTACACATATGAAATCACATTAAAGATAGAACTTTATATACTTTTGAAATTAAAATGGAAATTAGTATATGAAACTAATTTTATAGAAATCCCATAATTTTCTGATGAAATTACACTTTTTTACCACATTCTGATAACCCCATGATTTTCTAGCATTTTTAGAAATTTAAACCTTTTTGGCCAATACGATCTTCCACATAGGAGGATTACTGGGCCAAAGCATGCCAATCGGTTCTTGCCATGTTGGCGGGCCTCAATCGTGTGAATATGTCATTTAACAGGGTGAAAAGTCTGCTATAACCCATACCTTGTAGTAGTGGATGCGGGATATGATAGTATTTTTCACCGAGGTTGCCATCAACCTCCATTCCTACGAGCAACTACCTTGTGTGAATCAACCCAGAAGTTGACTATGGGTTTCCTGCTTCTTGTACAAAGTTAGAATTCCTTCATCTTCGTTGCACTCTGCCAGACTCAATGGTGGCATTCAATTGTTATGAGGTGGTCATCATTGAGAGAACGGTGAAGGGATCTGTCGGTGGGGTTCATATAGGGGGCAAGGTTTGAAGGGAGTGCTAGCAACAAATTTGGGAGGGAGGGAAGTGATCTTCGAGTCTAGAAGAATCTCTTGAACAAAATGAAGGGTCTCATAGGGGAAAACACCCCATATATAAAGCCTGGGTTGTGGAGGTTGATCGACGGCTATTCTACAATTGGGGGAATCCTTGATAGCCTTCTAGAGGGGGTGAAAGTAGGCACCAAATTGTGTGTAATATCCTTCCATATACAAACAAAAAAGAATTAGGAGAGGAGGAGTTGAGGAGAGAGAGGACCAGTCACGAGAAGATCGGGTCCTCTGTTCATGACTTGCCCAAAGTGTCTCAAGCTAGAAGATGATCAATCAGCATCAGATCAGTGATCTGACGGCTAGGAGCCTATGTGACTGATATAAGGGTCGGGCCCTAGATTCTAAAATTGGATGTAATTGTGACTTTTAATGTATTTCCATCAAACCCTTTCACTTTAGGACAATTTCTAAATTTCATATATCTCTCTCCTTTTATCCACTTAATCTCAAATTTTGAAGGAAAGTTCCTACTACTCAAATCTCTGTGTGGGAAAGATTTAGGCCAAAAAGTATGAAAGTTATTAATGTTTTTCTTGGTCTTTAAGAAAACCCTTTATTGATTTATTTAAGGAATCAATTAAATAGTTTTTCCCATTCAAACTTTAGCAAGATACCTAATTTAATATAACTTTACTTTGGGTGTAAGCTAGGATCAAATTATGCCCATTGGTTATCCTCTTTCCTAAACATTTCCACATAATTGTTATTTGATCACCAACTCTACTTTAATTTTACAAAATATTTTATTTATTTAACTAATAATTATCAAGAAGAAAAAAGGAAATATTTACTATGCTCCAAGGGAGTAACTCACCCCATAACTTTCAAAATTGGTTCCTAGGGACCATTTATTATTCTTTTGCAAATCCAAAGAGGATACAAGAGAAATAGAATTATTAATGATTTTTTTCTTATATTAAAATCCATCAAAAAAAAGAATACTTGTTATTCAAGTCATCAAATCCTATATTTCGAGTTCCATGCCCCTTGATCTTATCTTTCATCTCTTTTAAATATTTTAAAGAATAGGAGAGACAAAAGGCAATCCAACATTTATAATTTTGAGTTAATTGTAACACTTAATGCACATATGTAAGCAAAAAGTCGAATTTATGTCTCATTTTAATCTCTCACTTCATTATATTTTAAGAAATGTCATCTCATGGTCTTTTTGAATTAAGACCCTAAAAAATTTCTATTTAAGGAAAACTATAGTTGATGGTCTAAATTATTCTCAGATGTTTGGCATGTTATAGTACTTACCAATACCTCACTATATTTACTAATGCTATCAGTATATATGGAAATTTGTATTTAATGAAATACAAGCATGAGTCTCTTGAAGTGTTCAAAGAGATCATGAATGAATTACAATTAGGAAAATATGACATCAGGTAGGCAGTACAAACAAAAATTTTGCTGACATATTACCCATTAACCAACAGATCGCATCAGTAACTATGCAATGGGAAGGATGGTTTCACGAAGATATACCCGGCCCTGGAGCAAGTCTAGTGACAATCCTCATCATTGTAGGTGCACACTCTATTTTATAAGGTGGTTGTGTAGCTCCTAGTCACCCTCAGAATCATCTGACTACTCCATGGACAACATACTTGGATAATTGCTGGAGGAGCTCCTCATATCTCACCACGAACTGTGAGTTGACGTTGCCTTCCTAGAAGTAGCCAACAGACTCCTGCCTCTAGAGTAGTCCACACGGACAAACTAGAACTCCTATCATTCTGCAGGAATGGACAAGAAAGAGTTGTGCCTCCCGTTGGGGTAATAGTCACTAACATGCTCTCCCACAACAATGATCCTCAGTTGATTCTCTCCCTTGTCTCTCCCTCCCTAGTTGGGTAGGACTTGCCTAGGCTCTCGTGGTTACCACAACCAGAGAGGACAACAATTATCAGATCAACTTATTCTCAATTGTCTTTGTAGTATTTGTGTTCTGAGAAGCCCCCAGTACCCCTCTATATATAGGATGGGTTAGGGTCAGGGTTCCAAGTCCCCAAAAAATGCGGGACTAAAGCAAGAGTGGAAAGGACAAGAAGATCTTGAATTTTTGCAACTTTTTGGAAGTTTCACAACCTGTGTGCGATGAAACAACTATGTAGCCCAGTAAGATGGTCGTTTCGCTAAGGAAAATGGTCATTTCACACCTTACAATTATGCACATATGTTGGCAATTCAATTCCAATTAGTACTTAACTTGACGTTACCTCAAAATGGGTGTTTGGTGCAACTAATACAGGTGTCTCAAACTAAACCAAACAGTCATTTGGTGCAAGAGAGATGGGCATCTCACACCAAGCCAAATGGTCATTTCACACAAGTGAGATGGGTGTCTTGCAGTCCAAGTCAGGCATAATTCCAACTAATGTACAATACAATCATCCTAACACTCCGAACAGTAGTCTCAACACCTGATCTGATCATTTGGTAATCATGTCAGCTGATCCGTTGCATAAATTGAAATACCTAAACTCTTTAGTAATCAATTTAATTATCATTCAATATCAAACTCCTCTTCTAGATGAGTTCCTATGTGTGTGACCCTATAGGTCCCATATCATGTTGGTAGTGAATGTCCATAACTAGCTTATGACATCACAAGCAATGAGTGGCGCCTAGTCGCACATCATTTCTACCCAAGTGAATGGAAAGTTGAGGAGAAAATTCAACCTACAATCTGTGTATGGGGTTATAGTGTTTGGATAGTTCCTTTGTCACTTATATCCAGATTGAACTAGAGGCATGGATCAGTCATCCTCATTATTATTCAATCTTGTTTCTTGAACCAGAGCAGACTACATGAGATATATGTGAGCTCAACTTATTAACTCACATTTGTATGGACATACTTTTCTCAGTCTCGCTAATCAGGAGACCTAGGATATCATACTCCATATAGCAGGGGCAAATCCCATATCTATCACTCACAGTCAATTCTCATGTGTCAAAGTCACCCAATCATCATCATTATAACAACCCATGTTTCAGGAATGCATTTGATGATGTCAAAGTGTACCCAATGACATGTGATGAGTGTAGTGATTTTAGGTCTGAGAACCACAACCACCACCATCACTGTGAGAGCTAACTATGACTTCCATGAAAATGGATTCCATGTGTCAATTTCACGGTGGGTCTGTCTGATACACTATTCTCTAACATGTATCTCTGTGCTTGGCTTGATATTGCCACATCATGACCAATGAGATTCATTCATCAACCAACTCACACTCTGATCTTATGTGTCATTGTTGTCTATCAACCTTCCACAATGACAATTGATAAGGGACATAATGAGAATATGTATATGTACTCTTAACATCCGTATGATCACATTTCTTCTGAATTACATACTTGAAGACATACTTCATTGAGTAATGTCATTCTCTAGACATTTATTATGTAATTCATTATCTCATAATTAAATATACAAAATTAATTGAAAGCTTGCCTTTACTATTATCAAATCAGATATCTAATGCCATATCCCAATCATCATATGATTGGCTCTCTAGGCATACATACCAACAAAATCCCACATGCACTTAGAGTCGATCACCCTCGAATCTCATCCCTAGTGATCTAACATGGCCTTCATGCTTCTGCAGCGCAAGTGCTTTTATAGCGATTTTAGCAACATTTTCCTAAGTTGGTATTTTGCAATTTTTACATCTCTTCATTGTATGACTACTCGTATGAGATGAAAGTTCCATAGTATGCTATCTGAGATTCCTAGCCTAACTACTAGGTGCATTGTTGTCCTCAGTATGTCTACTATGTCATCAATTGTTTGGAATGTCACACAAGCTCACCCATATGAACTTCTTGATCCATATAGTTTCCTATGTTATTTTCATAACAGAGAGATACTTGGTTTCCTTAGTAGATTAGTACAACTACCATTAGCTCATAAGCCTTCCTAGCTTACTGTTCTCATTTAATGTCAAACACTATTGTGATCATTTTGTCAGTCTGGAATCTTACATGTGTGTAACCCTTTACATCCAACTCTTCCTTATTACCATAACCAAGTAACCAACCTTTAAGTTCTTCACAAGAACATAAGGATGTTCATTATGGTATTCCAGGGAATCTCACTGGTATCTGATATATACCCTCTCATCATGTCTAATACATACACAATTTCTAGGCAGATATATATGTGTCCTCTCATCATGTCAATACATATGAGATAATTGGATATCCTCTTGTTATGTCCAATACATACGAGATTACTATATATGTTCTTATCATGTCCAATACATACAAGATAATGGGATAAGTACATAGCATTTCTTCCAGATAGATTCAATGGCATCTAATCATGTGTCCCTATTCTTGATAAGAACTTGGGCACTAGGTTCTTGAAAGACTAACTCCATGGATCATGGCCAAGTTTTCTCTCACTGAGTCTTGCATGTTGAACCCTTCAACATTTTGCCAATGTATGTGCTCTTATTGAGGTCAAGACGCTTTCCAGATCTATTTTTATAGACCTTGATTCGTATCACATAGGAAGCTTCACTAAAACCCTTCATGTGGAAGGTATTTTTTCTTTCTAGGTTTTATCATTTGTAGGATAAGGACGTCCTTCCCCATCATTATGTGGAATATAAATATGCTCCCACTAAATCTTTTATCATCAAAGATTCCATATTCATTCTAACTCAAGTCAAACACTTTGGCAATCTTGTCAAATAGAAGATTCCAAATCTGAGATACTTACATCAATCCACAGATTGACCTTTGTAGCTTATAGATTTTATTTGCATTAGTGGATTTATAAAACCATTAAACTATATCACATATACATCCTCTTAGTTATTCCAATTGAGGAATGAGGTTTTAAAATCCATATGCCAAATCTCATAGTCATACTAAGTTGCATCAGCAATCATGATCCAAATGGATTTAACCATGGTAACTTGTGAAAGACTTCATCTTGTTCAACACCTTGAACTTGTTTGAAACTCTTTGCAACCAATCTACCCTTCAGTGTTGGTCTTCCTACAAAGACCCAAATGCACCCTATGGGTTATAACCCTTCAAGTGGATCCACCAAGGTCATACCTTGTTGGTTTACATGGAGTCCATCTTCGATCCCATGGCCTCAAGCCATTTTTCAGAACTTGGTTCCTGAATAGTTTCTAGGTAGGTGTTGACTCATTGCTATGATCAACTCACCGCCTTTTGAGTTGTAAGATATCATAATATTTCAAACTCAAGGCGTTCTACTAAAACTATGAGTTTTGTGTTTACATAAGGAACTGGAGATTCCACAACAACTTGTGATTCTCCTTGTTCCTATTGTACCTCTTTAGGTTCTATGTTTTCTTATTTGTCTTGAAAATTTCAATTTCTACTTTTACTCCCACTAATTCCCTTGGAACTAATTTCCAGTTAGGAATTCAGCCATCCTAGTAACAAATACTTTGTTGTCGGGAAGGAATATAAGTAGTATTCAACCAGATAACATTCATGTTATTTATGGATAAAGACTTTTAAGAAACTATTTTCTTATGCAATCTTTCAATCCCAATCACTACAAAAGACTCATCAGGACACTTCCCATGCCATATCTCTTATGGTGTCTTTTGAGCCATTTTAGACGATATATTGTTTAGTGTTTAAGCATGTTCCGAAAAGAAATTGTAAGACTAGCTAGATTTTAATTGATAATCACACCATGACTTAACGGAATGTGATTCCTTCTATCTCACACATCAATATGTTTCAGGTGGATTTCATTATGATACATTATCATGATCTCCCAGAAGGTCCTCAAACTCTTGGTTTGCATATTTCAATATCGATCATATCGAGGTATCTTAATACTTTACCAGGTGAGTTACGTACTTCATTCATAATCTCCTTGAACACTTCAAGAGATTCATACTTGTATTTCATTAAATACAAATATCTACTGATCGCATTAGTAAATGTAATGAGTTACTTGTAACTACCTTTAGCATTCATCCAAAAGGTCTTTGTACATCAATATGTACTAGTCCTGATGGAATAGTCAATCTCCCACTACATCTAGTGACGATACTCTTGTCATATTGTACAACAAATTAGACATGCAAGTCTCTATTTGTTCAATAACCAAAAGAGTCTAGATAACCATCGTATAGATTCTAGAAATACATTTCTTGTTTATGCTCTCTAGATGATAGTGCTATAGGTATTCAATGTTTGAGTTATCAAGTCATTCAATATATGTGTCATACACATTTGTCCTTCAATTATCAAGTATAGTTTATGAGACATAGGGCATCGCCATAAAAGATCATAATGTTTTTGTCATACAAAACATATGATTTTTGGAAAATACATAATAGCAATTCACTATTTCTATTATGCGCCCATGAATGACAACCTTTAACTATAGTAGCAGCAACCCATTCTCCATATAGTTCTAGGTTACTTCGTCTCAGGTCCTGAAGTAGAGATCTCTATCTTGATCTTCTTCTCAACATCCTCTATGAAGGGGATAATTCCTTTCCAATGTCCAAACAAGTGACATGGTGGCACTTTATTTTCTTTATCCTTTAAGTGAAAAGGACATATTCCTTTTACACATATCTTTCTCCATATATTAAGTATAGAAGACTTGGGCTTCAACTCATCTTAAGAACACTTCTTAGCCTTACTTTTCCCCTAGGACTCACTTCTGCTAATCACCATCACGGATTTGTCCTTCTTCTTCCTTGCTTTGGCATCAACATGCCAAGCATGTGATAAAATGGCTATATGATTCATGAAATGATTGTATAATCATATTCATGGTTAACTCTTGACCTAAGAGAAATCCCAGTTATTCCACATGTCCAATCACATTGAACACATGCGGTTCTACTGGACCCCCCTTTGTCAGTTTTCACTCAAATTAGCACTTTGGAGACATTATACCTTCTTTGCTTTACATGACTCTTAAGATGTGTTACCATCTCGAGAATGTCCATGTATTCATGTTATTCATTCAACTCATAGTTCATACAACATAGAATTAGATATTCAAATGTCTATGGCATCATTGGCATGCTTCCAATAAACATCCATTTAGCCTTCGGTGCATTTGGAGTGGGTTTCTCTGGTATTGGTCTTCCAAGGACATAGAGCTTTCACTCATTGATGAGAACATTTCTCAAAGTCCTTAACCAATTGTGGAACTTTATCCTATCTTTTCCTTCTTTAGGACTAATCACAATTTGAATGTGTTTGTGTTTGACATTTGACTCTACAAACAAATATTACAACCTTTTCAAAACAATTTTTGATTTGATTTGATTTGATAAATTTGACGATATTAATTAGGTCTTTAATTAACTAGCGCTCCCACTATTTTATTCGAAATCATTGCCCTCAATATCAATTCAGAATATTGTAGCGTACAATATTCTAGTGGGCCAAGATCCAAAATAATTCAACTGTTACCCATCCTACACCAGCATCCACATTCAATTATCAAGGTAGGAAAGCATGCCTTGCATCATATGCAACTCTTGGATAGATGAAATGCACAACTCCTTGTCATGATCATCTGCATGCCTCTGGGCCCAAACTCTCTGAGAATCACCAGTCAAGCCTGACCCAACAATTGATAGATATGCACCATGCGAAGGGAGAAACTACATATCTACTAGCACACTTCCATGAGATTGACGGTGCACCACGTGAGGGCATAAACTATGCTTAGTCGGTAAAACTTTTCATGTGGGTTGTTGTTGGAAGTCATCTTAGACTTGATATTATAATTGAGGGAGTTTGTATGTAAAAATACATTCTTAGTTGGTCCACTAATTGATCGTTTCATCCTAATGTCATCTGGTCTCCTCGGTCCTCCAGTCGATCGGGTTGTCTCACGAGACAGTCATTTCTTCTTTGTGCAGATCCTCATCTCACGTTGAAAACATAAATTTAAACTATCATATTTATAATTACATTATATATGAGAAAACCTAAGGTTACATTCAAGGGAGAGGAGTATTAATTTACATTTGGAAAGAAGAGACAAGATCGGTATGTAGACTGATTAAAAATAGGAATAAAAACCACAACCATGCACACACAGATCTGAGGATGGATGTGCACATCAACCAGTTTAAATACTCACAACAGATGCAATAAATAAACCCAGTAAAACAAAAAATCTGATCATATCGATTATCCCAAAAAATAAATAATTAACTTGGCTCAAATACCACTATAGGGAAATACGACATCAGGTAGGCGGAAAAAGGAAAACATTTACTGACACATTTCCCATTAACCAGTAGATCGTGTCAATAACTATGCAATTGGAAAGATGGTTTCACAAAGATATACATGGTCCTAGAGCAAGTCCAGCAACAATACTCATCGATGTAGATGTGCACTCTATCTTGGATGGTGGTAGTGAAACTCCTAGTCACACTCAGACTCGTCTGACTACTCCTCCATGGATAGCATACTTGGACAACTACTGTAGCGGCTCCTCAGATCTCTCCACGGATTGTGAGATGATGTTGCCCTCCTAGCAATAGCCAACAGACTCCTCCCTCTAGAGTAGTCCACATAGACCAACTAGAACTCATGTCATCTTGCAAGAACGGATAGGAAAGAGTTGTCCTCATGTTGGTACACTAGTCACCAACACATTCTCCCACAACAATGGTCCTCAGTTGTTTCTCTCCCTGTCTATCCCCCCTTAGTCGTGTAGGACTTGCCTGGGCTCTCATGGTTACCACAACTAGAGAGGAAAACAATTATCACAACAACAGATTC
Source organism: Alisma plantago-aquatica (assembly GCA_963693085.1). Lineage (NCBI taxonomy): Eukaryota > Viridiplantae > Streptophyta > Magnoliopsida > Alismatales > Alismataceae > Alisma > Alisma plantago-aquatica. Next base: position 959,956,038 of record OY856411.1, on the reverse strand, counting down.
TCAATTATCTATGTAGTAGATGTATTTTGGGAATCCCCCAGTACCCCTCTATATATAGGAGGGGTTAGGGTCAGGGTTCCCAATCCCCGAACAATGCAAGACTAAAGCGGGAGTGGAAAGGACAAGAAGATATTGAATTTTTGAAACTTTTCTGAAAGTTTCACAAACTGCGTGCGATGAAATAGTCATCTCACCCAGTGATACAATCGATTCTCTAAGGGCAAAATGGTCATTTTTCACCTTCCAGTTCAGCACATATGTTGGCAATTCAATTCCAATTAGTACGCAACTTGACATACCCCTGAAATGGGCATTTGATGCAACTGAGATGGTTGTCTCACACCAATCCAGACAGTCATTTGGTGCAAGTGATATGGCCATCTCACACCAAGACAAATGGCCATTTCGTACAAGCGAGACATGCGTCTTGCATCCCAGGTCAGGAAGAATTCTAACCAATGTACAATACAATCAACCTAACACTCCAAACAACAGTCTCAACACTTGATCTGATCATTTAGTAGTCTAGTCAACTAATCCATTGTGTGAATTGAAATACCTAAACACCTTAGTAATCAATTCAATTATCATTTAAGATCAAACTCCTCTTCTAGATGATTTCCAATGTGTGTGACCCTATAGATACCATATTACATTGGCAGTGAATGTCTATAACTAGCTTATGACATCACAAGCAATGAGTGGTGCCTAGTCACACATCATTGCTACCCAAGTGAATGGAAAGTTGGGGAGCAACATCAACCTACAATCTTTGTATGGTGTTACAATGTTTGTATAGTTCCTTTGTCACTGATATCCATATTGAACTAGAGGCATGGAGCAGTCATCCTCATTAATATTCAATCTTGTTTCTTGAACCCGAGCAGAGTGCATGAGATATGTGTGAGCTCCACATATTGACTCACATCTGTATGGCCATACTTTTCTCAATCTCACTAATCAAGAGGCCTAGGATATCATACTCCATATAGGAGGGACAAATATCATATGTATCACTCACATTTAATCCCCATGTGCCAAATTCACCCAATCATCGCTGTTATAACAACCCATGATTTAGGACTACATTTGATGATGTCAAAGTGCACCCAACGACATGTGATGAGTGCAGTGATTTTAGGTCTAAGAACCACAACCACCACCATCACTATGAGAGCTGACTATGACTTCCATGAAGATGGCTTCCATGTGTAAGTCTCATGGTGGGTCAATCTGATACTTAGTTCTCCAACATGTATCTCTGTGCTTGGCTTCATATTGCCATATCATGACCAATGAGAATTAGGCATCAACCAACTCACACTTTGATCTTATGTGTCATTTTTGTCTATCAACCTTCCACAATGACATCCAATCAGGGACATAATGAGAATATGTATATGTACTCTTAACTTTTGTATGATCTCATTTCTTCCAAGTCATGTACTTGAGGACATACATCATTGAGTAATATCATTCTCTAGACATTTATTATGTAATTCATTATCTCATAACTGAATATACAAAATAAATTGGAAGCTTGTCTTTATTATTATCAAATTAGGTATCTACTACCATATCCAATCATCATATGATTGACTCTCTGGGCATACATATCAACAATACGTAACTAACTTGATAAAAGTATTAAGCCACTTTGATATAATTGATGTTGAAATATTTTAAACTAAGAGGTTGACCACCTTTTAGGAGATCATGATAATGTGTCTTGATGAACTCCACCTGAATGATAATGTATCATGGGAGAGTATCAGAAAGAAGGAATCACACATTATTAAGTCATGGTGTGATTATCAATAAATCTGGTTGATCTTACATTTCCTTTATGGTATATGCTTTACACTAAAACAATGTGTCGTCTAGAATGTTTTAAAAGACACCATATATGATATGGCATGGGAGGTGTCTCGGTATGTCTTTCGTAAGGACTAGGATTGAAAGCATGTAAATTGTTTCTTCAAAAGCTTTATCCACAAATCACATAAATGTTATTTTTTAAAATATCACTTCTATCCCAATTTGACAACAAAGTAGCTTATTGATCTGGATGGTTGTATTCCTGAAGAGGAACTTAGTTCCAAAGGTATCTATGGGAGTAAAACTAGAAGTTGAAATGATCAACATAAACAACAAAACATTTAACCTAAAGAGGTACACAATGAACAAGGAGAATCACAAGCTATTGTGGGATCTTAAGTTCTTTATGTAACACACAAGACTCACAGCTCTAGTAGAACACACATTGAGCTTGAAATATTATGACATCTTAGGGCTCAAAAGTGGTGAGTTGGTCATATATGATGAGTCAATAACCTACCTAGAAGATATTGAGGGACCAGAATCTGAAGCATGGCTTGAGGCAATAAGATCCAATATGGAGTCCATGTAATATCAAGGTATGACCTTGGTGGATCCACCTAAAGAGGTAAAACACATAGGGTGCAATTCGGTCTTCAGGATGAAGACCAACATGGAAGGGTAGATTGGTTGAAAAGAGTTTCAAACAAGTTCAAGGTGTTGAACATGATAAAGTCTTTCACCAGTTATAATGTTTAAATCCATCAGGATCATGCTTGCAATTGCAGCTTAGTATGACTGTGAGATTTGGGATGATAAATTCACATTCCTTAACTAGAATAATTAAGAAGATGTGTATATGAAACATTCTAAAAGTTTTATAAATCCAATATTGGAAATAAAGTATGCAAGCTACAAAAGTGAATATGTGGATTGAAGCAAGAATATGGGATAGAATCTTTTATTTGACAATAGAGTCAAAGGATTTGACTTGAGTCAGGATGAAGATGGAATCTGTGACTACAAAATATTTAGTGGGATAATATTTATATTCCAAATAATGATAGGTAATAATGTCCTTCTCCTACCAATATGAAAACACAACAAAGAAATCACCTTCTCTATGAAGGTCTTAGGAAAAGCATCCTATGTGATAGGAATTACAATATAGAGAGATAGATTTGGAAATCTACTTGAAAGAGCACATACATTGGCAAGATGTTGAAGGGTTATGTAAGACCCCTGACCTATCTTAGTGATTGATCTTGCTTGCTTTTTCTTAATAAGAATCTTAAACCTAAATCTAATCCCTTGAGATTCTTTAATAGCATGTGACATGCTTGCGTTTTCAGTTTTGTCCAGTTTGCATGATGTTTGAGCTGGTTATGCTATACATATGCTTGTTTTGGACCAAGTTGAAATTTACCCAAGATGAGGGTTATCGTGCAATTTGTCACATGTTGGATGTACCTCTTGTGTTTTTGCATTATGAGAGAAGAAATGATAGTTAGGGGAGCCTTGTTGGACCTTAGTTGATGAGGTGGTGTCATGTGTTGATGTTAGGGTTTGCATGCATGCATGAGTTGATGTTGGTGTCGAACATATTTGTATATTTGAGTGTAGTGCCTGATGTGTTTTCTTTAGTCTTGTGGTTGTGGCAGTTGAATTTCTTCCTTGGGTTTGTTTATAGCGATTGACATGCTTTGTCCATGATATTAGTCGCTAGGTTTTGGCTTCTTTTGGTGATGTAGAGACCCTTTTCTTTGGGTAGCATGTGTAGCGGTCGCTACCATGAGATCACCTAGGTTTGCTTCAACCGAAGGGGTTGGGTAGTAGACCAAGTGGTTTCTCTATGGCCTTGGTTTTAGCAACATTTCATGCATGCATATCTTGAGTTCTTGCATGGCTAAGGTTTTGGAGGGACAAGTGTCTTTATAGGCTCTAGTATCTTGACACATGATATACCTCACCTCTCTCCTACCCTTGGATATTTAAACCCCTTCTTTCACATTCAAGTAACCCATTCATCTCTATCTCCTTTTTCTCCTCTTTATTGGAGTTGACCCTTATTTTTAGTGGTACTAGTGGAGGTTCTAGAGATTGAAGATGGTGTTTGAACCCTTTCATGTGGGGATCTAGGGTTGGAGCATCTTCCTTTGTTGACCCTTTTGCTTGGTAAGTTGTTTATCCTCTTGATCTCATTTTTCTTGAAATCCTATCCTCCTTTTCTTCTCTTGGTAGAGACTATGGTTCTCCATGATGTCCATATTGAGGAACTTCTCTCCATAGAGGTCGAATCCATGGTTCTTCCATGGTAGTTCCTGAGTGAGATGAAGATCTCCTCTTTCTCCTTTCATTTTGGCATAGGGTTTGTACCTTATCTTCTTTGTGCTACTTTGACCTTGGTTTTATATTCTTCTCTTGAGGTGATCTTTCTTTGTCGTGGAGTTGATCCAAGCTTGTCTTTTCTTCTCTCTCTTGGAGCTTCTTAGCTCTGGAGTTGATCTTCACCTCAAGGTGGGTTATATAACTTTCCCCTCTAACCTTAATCTTATATGCAAGCTTTTATATCTCTAAGATGTGATTATAAGTTTCTTAATGATGATATATTGAACAAGGGTTTATAATTATAAGGTGATCTTGTATATATTATCTCTTTTTATTAAGCCCTAATTCTTGCAACTGAGATCTAAATGATATTGGAGTTGTTGATTATTACATGAAACATCTTGATCTAGTTTTATCCCCATGTTTATAGTTTGACTACCATATTGAAAATGGAGTTTTTCACTCTTGTTCATATGTATTTGATGCTTAGTTTTCTTTCCCTTATCATATTTTTCGAAGTTGACCTTTTTAAATCTTGTTTTTATGGTTTTGATGTCCATCACCTTCATGAGGTTTTCACCTTAGTGACATTTTAGATTCTTGTTGTTTTACATCTATTTTGGCTGCAATATTTCTCTTGTTTCTTAGGGTCACTATTACCCATGGTGGGCATTTTGGTTTGGATTTGGTTTAGTCACAATAATCCTAGCCCTAACCACTTAAATAACTACGTTATCTTAACCTTGCATGGTCATGATGTTTCCTTGTTTGCTTGACCATTGTGGTCGTTATGCTTTGATACACATGCTGCGGTCTCTAAACATGAGCTTCTTGTTGCTCGCTACACATGGGAATCCATCCTTGTGGTCTCTACGTGTTGAGTCAAGTGGTCTCTACATGTGTTGAGTCATGTGGTCTCTACATGTGTTGAGTCATGTGGTCTCTACATGTGTTGAGTCATGTGGTCGCTACATGGGTTTATTCAAGTGGTCTCTACATGTGTTGAGTCATGTGGTCACTACACATGTTGTGGTCTCTATGAATGACCTAACCCTAGTGGTCTCTAGGGCAGCCAATGCCTAGTGGCCGGTAGCGGTGATGTAGCTCATATGGTCTCTACATGGTGACAGTCACTATATAAGATGATCTACTTGTTTGGTCACTACATCTTGTTTGGTTATGGTGATGATGCTTAACCTAATGTGATCCAAGAATGTGGGAAGATGTAATTAAGAGGGTATGATTCTAAGTGTTGTTATGGAAACCCTAATTGAGTGATTATGAGAAACCCTAACCCTAATGTCGAATACATGATGTGATGCTTATAATGCTTCAGTGATTAGCATGTATTGAAGTGTTATCTCTCTCCTACTTATGTAACCCTAATGTTGCACTTTGAATGAACATCATGGCTTGTTATAGCTATGGTATCACTTATGTAACACAGTGTGATGATTATTAGCCTTGATGAGACATGGTGAACTAATGATGTTGTTGCAGTGAACAATGTAAATGATTTGATGAACTTAATGATGGCTTTGTGAAGAATATGAGGTTATGTCCTTATATGATGTGATAAGGAATGATTATCTCATGATGATGTGATAATGATGATGGCCTTGTGTAAGGAAGTGAGAGTATATCATGTGATTATGTGATCAACTTTATGCTTAATACATGTTATATCTTTTAACATTGTAATCTACCCTTATCTTTGTAGAATTTGTTTATGTTTTGTACGTTGCAACTTCATTGATGAAATAAACAATACCCAAATGGAAATAACTAATCAAGTGAAACCTTAGTCATGTAGTTTACCTGAGGCATAGATCCTCTCTAGTGTCAAGACTTGTTGAATGGTGAAACAAGAAATTCTTATGCGAAACTCAGAGCACATATCGTTGAATATGCGAGGATGCAAGTTGAGGTTATATCCTTGCATCTACAATTATATGTTATGCAGGATGATTGTGGTCATGCCTTGTCATGAGAATGACTGCGGTCATATCTTAGTATGTTTAATGTAATAGAGGACAGTTGTGGTTGTACCTCAAATGATTGGGTTTGTATACCATGTTTACTAGTGTCATGCCTATATACCAAGGAGGACTCAGTTGTTATGAAGTTGGACTCTATATCCCACTGCAACAGACTCAGACTTACTGCGAGTGTGGGAGATGATAGGATTCAGTTCCTTCTAGATCTTATGTTGGACTGATTTCAATTTAGCAGTGGTTTATTGGAGTATGAGTGGTAACATCATCTCCACAGGGCATAATAAAAGACATAATATATCCATGTAGCATATTCACTTAGGGTCAAACACAAATCACATTGGATGTTACCCTTTGCCTTTTTCTTATATTGTCTAGTTGATAATAGTTAAAAATGTTCTTCATATTCCTTCTAAACGTATATGATGTTCTATCGAGCAATAGAAGGTACTTAAACTACTTAATCTATGTTATCAATTTTATTTGTTCAATTAATTGAATCTACTCATAATGATTAATTTGTATAATATATATGTGTTAACAATAGTTGTTGGTAGAGAGTTATATCTCTCATTGTGACATTGGTCTCGCACTGTAGGTTTCGACATCTTTTAGGTGGTTGTTCTCGTCGTGGTTGAGATCGTGCGATTGAAGAAGAGCAGCAAGGATCTCAGTGAAAGCAAAAGTTTGGATATGATACTAGTGTTTTGTTGTAGAGTCTTTTGTGTCATCTCTACACTCTGGTGTCATTGGGGTGTTTTCTAGATGTTGCACATCGATATGTAGTTATGGCAGTATGCCATGATTGTACATGTATGGCTTGTATATGCAAACATTTTATCCTTTGTAACAAGTTGTGGCAAGATGGTAATTGTACAGTGATGAATATACACCTTTATGGTATGATATGTGATATAGGTATAGTTTTGTGAACCTTGATGTATATGTTTCCACTTGAGGTGGTAATAGGATATCAGTTTTAATTTACCCTATTTTGTGGCAATATGGTTGTTGGCTAATAATTTCACGCTTTGGTTTTACTAATATAACTTTGTGAAAGTGAGTCGTTATAAGTTAGGTTGGTATCAGAGCTTTATGTTCACTGATCCTACAAGGACATAGGACTAGGGTTTGTGTTTGTTCTTGTGTTATCTAACATATCTGATTGTAACTTTTTCTTATGTAGAAGAAGAAGAAGATATGTCTAAAGAACAAGAAGAACATGTTGAAAGCAGCATTACTACACAAGGAGGTGGTGTGAAGAGGCAGGATAGAGTACATGTAGTGCCTGAAGTGCCTCAAATTGACCCAAAAGTTGTAGCCAACCTGCCTTTCAACCCATGTTTGGACAATTTATGGCTACAATTTTGCATATGAAAGATAGGGTGCCCATACCTCAAGTGAGGGCATTTGTTCCTAATGTAGAATCCAAGGGTTCTGGGAAGACCTTGAGAGGTTGTGACATGTGGGAGAATTGGAGTTCATGGGTGTGAAGGATCCATAAGATGCATATATGTGACTGTAAAAGGTAGAGAATGCCTATAAGATCCCAGTATCCCTGAGGATAAGGTGAAGCATGCGGTGTACCTTCTAAGGGTAGTGTTGGACATTGATGGTAATTGAGGAAGAGAACAAAATTGGAGTGGTGACTAGTTGGGAGGAGTTTTAGAGAGAGTTTATGAGCCTATACATCCCAGAGACATATCTAGATGAGAATATCTCACAATTTGAGAAGATTCAGAAAGAACATATGACGATCAATGAGTATCAGGACAAGTTCATGGAGTTGCTAAGGTTTTGTCCTCATATGGCTGCAACTGCTAAGGACATGATCATACATTTTGAGATGGGTTTGATTTTAGAGTTGATGTTGATGATGTCATCTTTGGAGAATAAAGAGAAGTTTTCCACATTTGTGGAGTCTATGAGAATAATAGAATAGTTAGAAATAGAGAAGCAAGAAGCTAACACAAAGAAGAGACTGACATAATTTCATGGGAAGTCTTCTGGAGGCTTCAAGAAGTCATGGTTTTTAGCACCTCAGTCACAATAGAGTTTAGTGTTTCAGTATCAATGGTCATAGAGCAAAGGCTGACATTGTAGCATTCCACTGGAAGGAGCTTACAATACAGCATTAGTTTCACTAATAGGGCTATCTAGGCCGCAGTTTCACACAAGGACCTATTATAGGTGTGAATAGTAAGGGGATCTGAGGTTGTTCTTCTTAGTGAAGGATGAGTATGTGACACAAAAAATGAGACTGATTCAGCAAGGGTCACAACAGTGGAAGTTCAGTGGTGGTGCAGGCAGAGGACGCGATCAGGCATCACAAGCAGGATTGTCTAGGCATGCCATTAGAGGATAGAGATGACAACATGAAATGACTCAATGAGTCAACCAGAATGAGTGGTCAATACATGGACCATGATAGGTCAGATAGAGTTATTTCATTCTGATTTGTTTTCTTCATACTCTATATCTAATTTGGTTGACTCGGGTGTGATGTGCTCTTTTATAACTAGATAGGTGATAGCAAGTTGTTCATTGTGTATTAGTCATATATCTGATAGTCTTCTCTTGGAAACCCCTCTCGTTGTTTCCGCTGAGTTGTGGGAGGTGCGTCCATCCTGCGTTCTTTCTTTCTAAGGATGCAACTTTCAAGTGGACCTTATGCCACTTGATATGCATGGATTCAGTGTCATCCTTAGGATGAATACTTTGGAGAAGTACCAGGTGGTCTTGGACTGTGGTTCCAAGGTGGACACATTCTTTAAAGGTGATGTTTTGTGGGTCTTCCTAGGATATAGGAAGATTCTCCATATGTGCTTGGTGTCAGCGATGACGATAGAGAGGCTGATAAGGTAGGGGTGTGAGGCTTTCTTGGCACATGTGGTGGATACCAAGGTGAGGAGTCCTAGTATCCAAGAAGTGCCAATGGTATATGAGTTTGATAAAGTGTTTCCTGATGAGTTTCCTGGTGTTCCCCCACCTAGGGAGATTGATTATGAGATCAATCTAGTTCCTGGTACACAACCAATAGCACAAACACTATATAGGATAACACCAGCTCAGATGCAGGAGTTGAAGAAGTAGTTGTAGGAGCTGTTGGAGAAGGCCTTTATCAGACCAAGAACTTCCCCTTGGGGTGATCCAATGTTGTTTGTCAAAAAGAAGGACATATCTATGAGGTTGTATATCGACTACCAGTAGTTGAACAAAGTGACGATCAAGAACAAGTACCCATTGCCAAGGATAGATGATTTGTTTGATCAATTGAGATGTGTTGCAATGTTCTATAAGATAAACCTGAGGTCAAGATACCATCAGTTGTGGATCACAATAGATGACATACCCAAGTTAGCTTTTCAGACTAGTTATGGTCACTATTAGTTCGTGGTTATGTTGTTTAGGTTAACCAACGCACCAGTAGAATTCATGGATCTAATGAGTATAATGGTCATATCTTGATCAATTTGTAGTTGTTCTCATCAACAACATCTTGATATACTCCTGAGACATTCAATGACATGGGCAACATTTTTGACATGCTTTGATGTTGTGAGGCAACATCAGTTGTATGTCAAGTTCAACAAGTGTAAGTTATGGCTTAAAGAGGTGTCTTTTCTTAGACATATAATATTTGCTAAAGGTGTTCGTATGGATCCTAAGAAGGTTTAGTCAGTGTTAGAGTGGTAGCAACCTAAGACACCAAAGAAGGTTCACAGTTTCATAGGCTTGAAGGTTCCTATAGGAGGTTATTAAGAACTTCCGTGTAGTGGCATTACTCCAAACTAAGTTGACAAGGTAAGGTGTAGCATTTGTTTGGGATGACATGTGTCAGCATTCTTTCCAACTTTTGAAGTAGAATTTAATTAGTGCACCAGTGGTGTTTCTTATAGAATAAGGGAAGGGTTATATCGTCTTCTATGCTCCGTCAAAGAATAATTTGGTTTGTGTTTTGATGCAGGACAAAAACATGATTTCTTTTTCTTCGAGACAACTTAAGAAAGACGAGGAGAGCTACCTGATGCATGATCTAAAACTTGCATCTCTAGTCCATGCTTTGAAGATATGGAAACACACCTTTATGGAAAGATGTGTCAGATCTTCACCAACCATAAGAACCTTCAGTGCATCTTCTCAAAATAGGAGTTGAGTATGCGATAGTGATGTTGGATAGAGTTGATCAAGTACTATGATTGCACTATAGACTACCATCCATCAAAAGTGAACATGGTGGCAGATGCTTTGAACTGGAATTCTTCTTCATCATAATATGCAGAGAAGGCAAAACTGTGTTCCTAAGTGTGCCAAACATGAGAAATGTTGGTGTCTCTTCACCAAATGAATATAAAGTTGGAGGTCTCCTTGTTGGCTCAATTGCAGGTGAAGTCTACATTGAGGTAGTATATTAGTGATGCATTGTGTGATGATAATGTCATGTAGTTAATATAATTATAGATGGGTAGTGAGAAGCGTGATGGCTTCCATGAGATAGAGGATGGGACAATGTGCTTCCATGGAAGATAAGTGATTCTAGATGTTAATGATCTAAGGAATTTAGTTCTAGAAGAGGCTAACTCTTTGATGTATGTTATGCATCTGGGAAGCACCAAGATTTACCACAATATGAAGGATTTGTATTGGTGGACTAACTTGAAGCGTGACATGGCTGAGTTTGTGGCAAAGTGCCCACTGTGCAGTAAGTTAATGCAGAGCATCAAAACCTGAGGGACTTTCCAACCATTTCCAATACCACAGTGGAAATTGGATAATATCATGATGAACTTTGTGGTTGGTCTTCCTAGTAAAACCAAAGGTCATGATTCCATCTGGGTGATAGTTTATATGTCGACCAATTTAGCACACTTCCTTCTTGTGAAGATGATGTATACAACAGATAAGCTTATGTGTATATATGTTGATGACGTAGTCTATTTGCAAGGTATTCCAGTGACGATAGTGTCCGACAGAGATCCTTAGTTTACTAGTCACTTTTGGGAAAGTATGCACACAACCATGGGTACCCAGTTGAGGTTCATCAGAACGTTTCAACCACAGACAAATGGACACTCTGAGAGGACTGTACAGACATTGGAGGATTTGTTGAGAGCTTGTGTTCTATATTTTTTGGGCAGTTGAGATGTGCACCTTTGTTTGATAAAGTTAGCATATAATAACAACTATCAGAGGAGTATCTATATGGCACCTTGTGAAGCTTTTTATGGGAGACGTTATAGATGTCCATATTGTTGGTATGAGATGGGCGAGTATCATCTTTTAAGGCTTGATCTTATGCAACATACTGGAAAAAAGTATAAGATGATACAATAGTAGTTGAAGGAAGCCCATGACAGGTAGAAATCTTATGCTGATAATTGTTAGAGGCTATGGAATTCCAAGTAGTAGACATGGTTTTTCTCACAGTTTCTCCTTGGAAATGTGTGTTGAGGTTTTAAAAGAAGGGTAAGTTGAATCCAAGGTATAAGGCACCTTACCCTATGGTGGCACATGTTGGGAAGGTGGTTTATAGGTTGGAGTTGCCACTTGAGTTTCATAGGTTGCATCTGGTCTTCCATGTTTCTATGTTGAGGAAGTGTCATACTAAAATGGAGTTGACCTTTAAGCCTATGGAGGTTCAGTTGGTTGAGGACATGTCGTATGTGGAGGGTGATGTGTTGATCTTAGATAGAAGGGTTTATAAGAATAAGATGGAGGATATTGTTTTGGTTAAGGTTTTGTGGCATCACCGCGGTATTAAGGAAGCCAGGAGGGATCTTTAGGATGAGATGTGCAAGAAGTATCTGTCACTTTTCACATAGGATTTTGGGGGTGGAATCCTTGTTAGGGGTTTAGGGTTGTAAGACCCCTAACCTTGCTTTGTTCTTGATCTTTATTTCTTTTGCTTAATAAGATGCTTAAACCTTAATCTAATCTCTTGAGATTCTTTAATACATGTGACACACTTGTGTTTTCCGTTTTGTCCAGTTTGCATGATATTTGAGCTAGTTATTCTATACATATGCTTGTTTTGGACCAAGTTACAATTTACCCATGATGAGGGTTATCTTGCAATTTGCCACATGTTGGATGTGCCACTTGTGTGTTTGCATAATGAGAGAGGGAATGATTCTTAGGGGTGCCTTGTTGGACCTTATTTGATGAGGTGGCATCATGGGTTGATGCTAGGGTTTGCATGGATGCACGAATTGATGTTGGTGTCGACCATGTTTATAGATCTTTGAGTGTAGCACCCTCTTTGTTTTCTTTGGTCATGTGGTTCTAGTGAATGAAGTGCTTCCTTTGGTTTGTTTCTAGTGACTTACATGCTTTTTCCTTAATCTTAGTCGCTAGGTTTTGGCATTGTAGCGACCCTTTTCTTTGGGTTACATGTGTAGTGGTCTCTACCATGATATCACCTAGGTTTGCTTCGACCGAAGGGGTTGGGTAGTGGACCAAGTTGTTGCTACATAAACTAGGTTTTAACGACCTTTCATGCATGCATATCTTGAGTGCTTGCATGGACGAGGTTTTGGAGGGACAAGTGTCTCTAGAGGCTCTAGTATTTTGACACCTCATATCCATCACCTCTCTCCTACCCTTGAGTATTTATGTTATGACCCGTATCAAAGTTAATGTGTAAGTATCATTATTAGTACATAATTAAGTTAATTGAGCTAACTTAAGTACTCATGTGGTGGTTAGTGCATCATCAAGTTGATAAAGTTGAATTAAGTAGATAAGATACAATTAGGGCATAATTAAGATGATTAAGTTGAGTTAAGTAAACATAGATGCAATTAGAACTTTGAATTAGTGAAACACTCCAACTAGCATGCATTCTTGTCTTGAGGTTGTAGTGGACCTCGTTTTTGAAGTTTTGCAAAAGAAATCATGCTATTTTGACCTCTGAGGAAAAAGTTATGATGATTTTCATTTTCTGGGGTCAATTTAGCAATTCTTCCAAGATTTTCACTTTATAAACGTTTCTTTTCTTTTTCTTCCTTTATGCTTATCTTCATTCAGAGACCATCTTCCTTAGGCGGCGCACAGTAGAGCCGCGACTCACAGGAGCCCAATTGGGCGATTTCCAGAAAGGAGCACCGGAGCTCCGTTCCCAACAGCTTCTCCTCCCTCTCTGCTTCTCTTCTTCTTCTACCTCCCTTCCTCTTCCTCTTCTGACCAGCAGCTCACTCTGCTGCTTGGGCGGCTAGCTTGCAGCAGCTAGCTGCTGCATACGGCCATCAGCCAGGAGCCGTTTGGGGCGGACAACACCAGGAAATGGTGCGATGGAGCTCGGTTCTGAGGTGTTAGTAGGAATCCGCAGCCCTAGCTATGATTTGGTTCCTAATCGAGCGTTGCTCTTCAATCAAAGCTTGAGCATCAAGCTACTGTGAACCGTGAATAGAGTTAATCAAAGGTTGAAGACAACCAAATCTTGCCGGGAATCAGGCCCTGGACACACTTCCGGACGAATTCGGGCATCCCGAATCACTGTCAGTAGGGTTTCATTCATTTATCATTAATAAACTCAGGCGTTTGAATAATTTTTGTTTTGTGCACAAATTATGCTGATAACATGCGTTATCAGGCGTAGGGCAGCGTTTGGCGTCGCCCGACTTTTTATTTCATAAACTACTTCTAGACGCCGTTATATGATCAAATGCAGTGTGGATTGAATCAGTAGATTTATATGGTTCATTGGAACCTAAATTGCTTATTTGAGTGTTGAAATTAGAAATTTATGTCTGAAAATGGTATGGTTTGTGTATGAACCTAGACAATAAGGATTTCTGATAAATTATCAGATGTACGATTTTAAAGTTGATATGAATAAATAAAAATATGCAATAAAACCCTAAATTGCATATATCTTTTGACGTTAATATGTGTAAATTGATATTTACCTGAAATGGAACATTTCTCTGAAATATTAACAGAAATTCTCAAGTATTGTTATTAAATTGTGTTGTGATAGGTAATTAACTCTTAATTGAGTTAAGTGATGCACAAACTAGGATTAGGGTTAATGTGCACGTTTTTCGAGAATTTCAGAGAATTGACAAATGTTACGTATGAATTCTCATATGTGAAGTAAATTACTCTTAGAAGTGCACTAAGATGTACAATTGAATGAATTCAATATGCATGTGCCAAATTGACCTGAGTTTGGGATATTTATGAATTTCAAATCTGCCTGCATGCATGATATAAGGATAGGGTGTTGCCATGTGATAAGTGAATGAGGTAACTGAAACCCTAAGGATAAGGTGTTCAATGAATCATGCCATGGTAATATGAAAGGTCTCGATATGAGATGTGGTAATACTTAACTGTTGAATTGTATGTTTCTAGTGCATTTAACTTTATATGCTTGTTCTCTCTGAGTTGATATCTACATACTGTAGGGCTTCTTATTTTCAATACATATCTCATAAATTGTAGGTGATGAGATATGACATGCCCTAGAAAGGGATGTTACTGAGACATGATATATGTTGAATACATGAGCTATGATGTTTTATATGATATGATATGGCAGGCCGTGTGAGCCTTGTGAGAAATGTAAAACGAGTTATGATTTCTGTTTTACATGTATCTATAATATTAAAGTTAGACTTAGGTGCCCTGAACACCGTAGAACCCCTTCGAGAGATCTGCTTCTTAGGGGTGAAACTCATGTTGCAACATTAACCGTGCATAGTCATGGTGGCACGAGGACAGAGAGACAGTGTTCAACAATAATCTGTGCGGAGTCACGGTGGCACTGGAGAAAATAGGGGTTATTGCAACAAGATCCGTGCGGAGTCAGGGAGGTAACCCCGTGAGACTCTCTGCCTATGTGCTCAGGTTAGAGGAGGAGTCTAGAGCACTCAGAGTAGTGCATTGAGGCCAGAGAGCCTATGGTCCTGTGGTAGAACAGGGTTGGCGTCAGACTTAGCATTTCCTGGGTGTGTCGCTAAGTCTTGTACGGTGTGGCTGTAGTGCACTGCGAGTCTCTATGTAGAGTACACTGCATAGATCAAGGCATAAGCTAAATATGATCATATAGGTTCACAGAGTTCCTTATAAATGAAAGAGTTAAGGAAGACTAGAGCATAGTCTTCTAGTAGTTATTCTTTGGATGCAATATTTACATTCTTTGTTATTTCAATTATATTGTTTTAGAACTGCTCAGTGTAGTATTTCTTGTATATTAATCTGAATAATAAACTTGACGAGTTGTTTAGTGATGGTTAAATGAAAAACTATTCACTGAGCGAGTAGGCTCACTCCTCTACTCAAACATTTTCAGGTCAGCAACAGTTCCAGGAATCTGAAGGATCTTTCCATCCTAGTTTTTGGCAGTAGAAGGTATATGTAGTTAGTTTAGTTAGAGGTCTCTTAATCCTTTCCCCTCGGTCCTTGGGACATGGTGTGGGTGAGAGAGAGTATGTATGGCGAATGAGTAAAAGATGTAAATTAACTGTTATGTTTTACTTTCTGTTAAACAATGTTACATGTTGTAAACTCTATTTATGTTCTCTAGCCAGTTTAATTGAAATGCTTCCGCAATAGTTTATTATGTTTTAGTTTACAGTAATAATCCGGATATCATTACGAGGTTTTAAAAAGAAAAAATTTCTCAGTGATTTGTTTATGTGATAATCCCTCCGTTGCGCCCTAATCTCGTGATTAGTGGTTAGTGTGAGATCGGGGTGTGACATCTTGGTATCAGAGCATAGGTTGAGTACATGGTTATTCTAAGTCAAGGTCAGGGGATGATAAGAGACCAATAGGATTAGGACTTAAGTGTCTTCCTTCTAACTGTAATTTTCTAACAGGAAGTGTTCTGTTATACTATTGCAGATGGCAGGAAGAGGACGTGGTCACGAGAAGCAAGTAAAGAGCTTAGGTTGAGTCATTAAGAATCATTAGGATTAAAAGATAAAGTTATAAGTGAGGCAAATAGGTAGTGATATGTTTTTAGCTCTGGGAGGTCTGAGTGTTTAGATACCCTGGCCAGGTGTCTGAATACTTAGATTGACCAGTATCAAGCTACTCTGTCTATTCTTCTCTGGATGCCCTTGCCAGGTATGCAGAGGAAGGATGGGCTAGAGAGAAACCCTAGAAATCTTAGGGTTAAGAAACCGGAAATTAATGTAGGAGTAAGAGATTAAACATAGAATGTGATACAACTCTTGCCTTATACTGCTTATTTGATTGGAAATCACTAGAAATGCTCTTATATGTATGAATTTAGATTTTCAGTTAGTAGAATAAATATGATTCCTTTATATTGTTGTGTGTCATGAAGTGATTTATTTATTGTTTATATTCTTTGTATTAAGTATACCAGAAGTTATGTTTAAATGAGTTTGCCCTAGGTGGATATTCTTTCCACATGTTTGAGATTAATAGGAGTTGGTTAATCTTGAGTAGCTCTTGGCTTCAGGACTACAGGTTCGGCCTGGTCCGGCTGGCAGGATGAGTTACTGAGATCTAATGACTCCTATTAACAGTATAATAAGAGTAGACTCTGGAT
This sequence comes from Alisma plantago-aquatica, assembly GCA_963693085.1. Lineage (NCBI taxonomy): Eukaryota > Viridiplantae > Streptophyta > Magnoliopsida > Alismatales > Alismataceae > Alisma > Alisma plantago-aquatica. Next base: position 959,939,373 of record OY856411.1, on the reverse strand, counting down.
AATTTAGACTCACATCATAGTAATAATGTACATACACTAAGATGTTGAGATATAAGAGAAAGATTAGAACAACTAAGAATTTGTTGGAACTGATATCGGAGACTCAACATTGGGACCTCATATGAGCAATCCTTAATTAGAAATAAAGGAACACAATAAGGTTCAGATTAAATTTAATGATTAGGTGAGAAATACCTTAATGGTACTAATCAATAATGTATAACAAATGCATGGATCCAATACATGATTAGTAAACCCTAGTTGAGGGTGTATCATTGCGATTGTTTATAGGAAACTATATAATAAAGTTATGTCTTAAACTAAGATAAGTCCATATCATGTGAGATAGTTGGACAATTGTAATGTGTGGCCTATGCATTATATGCTAAGGGTGAGTATTCTGTGATGGAATGTATTAAGAGGGAAAATACCTTAATACAAGATAAAGTTGGTTAACTCAAGAGGGTCTGAATTAATGAGAAATGGGGAACCCTAACCCTAATTTGGGGAAAAGGGAATGATAAGCCCTGTTTGATAGTGAACCCTAATTCCTGGTTAAGGAATGATGGTATTACTATTGTATCACATGATGTGATAAATATCTTGTATGACTGTTATCATGCCTAATAACCATGTAGGTATGATGAGATGATGAATATAGCCAAGTTTGGGCTGTGACATTTATATAATAAATGTTGATTGGCTTTTTGTGTGTTGATGTTGTTGTTGCTTAATAAAAGTAATAATGTGTACGGATTTTATGAACCATGTGAATAAGTTGTTGCCTAGTGAGAGGTGACAAGATGTGAATGGCCTTGTGAGCCATGTGAATAAGTTGTTGCCTAGTGAGAGGTGACAAGATATGAATGGCCTTGTGAGCCATGTGTGATGCTTGGGTAACAAGTATCATGTTTATTTGTAGCATTTGTGTTAATAAATTATGCTAGACAACTTGGCTGATGTTACATTTCTGTTATATATCTATAGTTCATTGATGATTATTCATATCTATTGTATTCATTACAAGTAGATGGATGAACTTATGAGATCTAAAGTTTGATTTCAAACTAAGGAAGCAAAGTCACACCACAATAATGCTATGTTACTGATAAGGACCAAACCCTAGAATGTTTAGAGTTGAAGTAGTTCAAGGGATGTCGCTAGTGATTTGACCTTGAATACTAGCATCTCTATAAAACAAAATCATGAGATTTGCACTATGAAAAGTAATTTAGTATTGATAGTAATCCAGGGTTTAAAGGTAGTTAATCTGAAAGGTAGATAAACAATATGAAAATGATTCAGAGAAAAGAATAAGATATAAATTTGAAATGTAACAAGTGTGTTTTGAACAAAAGAAGAAATATAATATAAGTGAAGTGTGTTATGAAATATATTTTTATAGTAATAACATGAAGTAAGTAACATATAATGCAGAGTATTACCCGATATATGATCTGAAGTTAGCTGTTGTAGTTCATACTCTTAAGACACACCGTCACTATCTTTATGATATGACGATAGATTATCACCCTGGAAATACGAATGTGGTAGAAGATGCTTTGAGCATAATGTTAAGTTCAATAGTTGATGCATTCTCTATGGCCTATTTCAAGAAAGACATTCTAGTAGAAATGTGAAAGTTGAACTTAGACTTAGGGGTGACAGAGCAGAATGGTTTGATTGCACAGATGCAAGTCAAGCCTACTTTTTATGATCAGATCAAGAAACTACAGTAGGGTGACAGTGAGTTACACCAAATCATGCATAATATGACAAAGGGAAAGAGACCAGAGTTCAGGTTTTCAGATGATGGTGTGTTGTATTAGAATGACAGGTTGCGTGTACCTCGAGACATTGATTTGAAAGAGTATATTCTTAAGAAAGCACATGCATCAATGTATGCTATGCATCCTGGCAACACTAAGATGTGCAGGAATCTCAAGGAATTATATGGGTGGCCTGGTATGAAGAGGGATGTAGCTGAGTAGGTGGTTAGGTGCAGTGTGTGACAGCAAGTTAAGGCTGAGCACCAGAAACCTACATGTACTTTGCAATTTCTTCGTATACCAGAGTGGAAGTGGAAACATATTATAATGGAAATTGTGATAGGGTTGTCCAGGACACCTAGAGGTTGTGACTCAATATGGGTGATTGTGGATAGATTGACTAAGTCTGCTCACTTTCTTCCTGTTAAGTCAACCTTTGATGTCCAAAAGTTGGTTAAGATATATATGGATGAGATACTCAGGTTGCATGGTACCCCAATTTCAATTATATCTGATAGAGATCCTAAATTCACATCCAGATTTTGGAATCAGTTGCATCGTGCTTCAGGCACAAAGTTGAGATTTTGTACAACTTTCCATGCACAGACTAACGGTCAGTCAGAAAGGGTCATTCAGATTCTTGAGGACATGCTGAGAGCAGTAGAAAGCTGCATAGGATAGGCAAAAGAGTTATGTTGAGATGAGACGTTAACCTCTTAGAGTTTGAGGTTGGTGATGAAGTGTATTTGAAAGTTTCACCATGAAGAAGAGTGTTGAGGTTTGGTAAAAGAGGCAAACTGACTTCTAGGTTTATGGGTCCGTATCCTATCATTGTGAGGATTGGACCTGTAGCCTATAGGTTGGAATTTCCATCTGAATTGGCTAAGTTACATGATATGTTTCATGTATCAATGTTGAAGAAATGCTATCTTGGTACAGAAAAGATAGTTGACCCAGAACCTGCACAGCTCAGATCAGATGTGTCCTATGTTGAGGGACCAGTTCAGATAGTTGATCAAAGGATCAAGAAACTTAAGAATCGCGAGATACCTTTAGTAAAAGTTTTGTGGAGGAATCATAACCCAGAGGAAGCTACGTGGGAGCTTGAATCTGAGATACATAACAAGTTTCCTTTTCTCTTTTAGGAATTTCGGGACGAAATTCTTATAAGGGGGGAGATTGTATGACCCGTATCAAAGTTAATGTGTAAGTATCATGATTAGTACATAATTAAGTTAATTGAGCTAACTTAAGTACTCATGTGGTGGTTAGTGCATCATCAATTTGATAAAGTTGAATTAAGTAGATAAGATACAATTAGGGCATAATTAAGATGATTAAGTTGAGTTAAGTAAACACAGATGCAATTAGAACTTTGAATCAGTGAAACACTCCAACTAGCATGCATTCTTGTCTTGAGGTTGTAGTGGACCTCGTCTTTGAAGTTTTGCAAAAGAAATCATGCTATTTGGACCTCTGAGGAAAAAGTTATGATGATTTTCATTTTCTGGGGTCAATTTAGCAATTTTTCCAAGATTTTCACTTTATAAACGTTTCTTTTCTTTTTCTTCCTTTACGCTTATCTTCATTCAGCGACCGTCTTCCTTAGGTGGCGCACAGTAGAGCCGCGACTCACAGGAGCCCGATTGGGTGATTTCTAGAAAGGAGCACTGGAGCTCCGTTCCCAACAACTTCTCCTCCCTCTCTGCTTCTCTTCTTCTTCTACCTCCCTTCCTCTTCCTCTTCTGACCAGCAGCTCGCTCTGCTGCTTGGGTGGCTAGCTTGCAGCAGCTAGCTGCTATGTACGGCCATCAGCCAGGAGCCGTTTGGGGTGGCCAACACCAGGAAATGGTGCGATGGAGCTCGGTTCTGAGGTGTTAGCAGGAATCCGCAGCCCTAGCTACGATTTGGTTCCCAATCGAGCGTTGCTCTTCAATCAAAGCTTGAACGTCAAGCTGCTGTGAACCGTGACTAGAGTTAATCAAAGGTTGAAGACAACCAAATCTTGCCGGGAATCAGGCCCTGGACACACTTCCGGACGAATTCGGGCATCCCGAATCACTGTGAGTAGGGTTTCATTCATTTATCATTAATAAACTCAGGCGTTTGAATAATTTGTGTTTTGTGCGTGAATTACGCTGATAACATGCATTATCAGGCGTAGGGCAGCGTTTGGCGTCGCCCGACTTTTTATTTCATAAACTGCTTCTAGACGCCGTTATATGATCAAATGCAGTGTGGATTGAATCGGTAGATTTATATGGTTCATTGGAACCTAAATTGCTTATTTGAGTGTTGAAATTAGAAATTTATGTCTGAAAATGGTATGGTTTGGGTATGAACCCATACAATAAGGATTTCTGATAAATTATCAGATGTACGATTTTAAAGTTGATATGAATAAATAAAAATATGTAATAAAACCCTAAATTGCATATATCTTTTGACGTTAATATGTGTAAATTGATATTTACATGAAATGGCACATTTCTCTGAAATATTACCAGAAATTCTCAAGTATTGTTATTAAATTGTGTTGTGATAGGTAATTAACTCTTAATTGAGTTAAGTGATGCACAAACCAGGATTAGGGTTAATGTGCACATTTTTCGAGAATTTCAGAGAATTGACAAATGTTACGTATGAATTCTCATATGTGAAGTAAATTACTCTTAGAAGTGCACTAAGATGTACAATTGAATGAATTCAATATGCATGTGCCAAATTTATTTGAGTTTGGGATATTTATGAATTTTAAATCTGCCTGCATGCATGATATAAGGATAGGGTGTTGCCATGTGATAAGTGAATGAGGTAACTGAAACCCTAAGGATAGGGTGTTCAATGAATCATGCCATGGTAATATGAAAGGTCTCGATATGAGATGTGGTGATACTTAACTGTTGAATTGTATGTTTCTGGTGCATTTAACTTTATATGCTTGTTCTCTTTGAGTTGATATCTACATACTGCAGGGCTTCTTATTTTCAATACATATCTCGTAAATTGCAGGTGAAGAGATATGACATGCCCTAGAAAGGGATGTTACTGAGACATGATATATGTTGAATACATGAGCTATGATGCTTTATATGATATGATATGGTAGGCCGTGTGAGCCTTGTGAGAAATGTAAAATGAGTTATGATTTCTGTTTTACATGTATCTATAATATTAATGTTAGACTTAGGTGCCCTGAACACCGTAGAACCCCTTCGAGAGATCTTATTCTTAGGGGTGAAACTCGTGTTGCAACATTAACCGTGCAGAGTCATGGTGGCATGAGGACAGAGAGATAGTGTTCAACAATAATCCGTGCGGAGTCACGGTGGCACTGGAGAAAATAGGGGTTATTGCAACAAGATCCGTGCGGAGTCATGGAGGTAACCCCGTGAGACTCTCCACCTGTGTGCTCAGGTTAGAGGAGGAGTCTAGAGCACTCGGAGTAGTGCATTGAGGCTGGAGAGCCTGTGGTCCTGTGGCAGAACAGGGCTGGCATCAGACTTAGCATTTCCCGGGTGTGTCGCTAAGTCTTGTACTGTGTGGCCGTAGTGCACTGCGAGTCTCTATGCAGAGTACACTGCATAGATCAGGGCATAAGCTAAAATATGATCATATAGGTTCACAGAGTTCCTTATAAATGAAAGAGTTAAGGAAGACTAGAGCATAGTCTTCTAGTAGTTATTCTTTGGATGCAATATTTACATTCTTTGTTATTTCAATTATATTGTTTTAGAACTGCTCAGTGTAGTATTTCTTGTATATTAATCTGAATAATAAACTTGACGAGTTGTTTAGTGATGGTTAAATGAAAAACTATTCACTGAGCGAGTAGGTTCACTCCTCTACTCAAACATTTTCAGGTCAGCAACAGTTCCAGGAATCTGAAGGATCTTTCCATCCTAGTTTTTGGCAGTAGAAGGTATATGTAGTTAGTTTAGTTAGAGGTCTCTTAATCCTTTCCCATCCGTCCTTGGGACATGGTGTGGGTGAGAGAGAGTATGTATGGCGAATGAGTAAAAGATGTAAATTAACTGTTATGTTTTACTTTCTGTTAAACAATGTTATATGTTGTAAACTTTGTTTATGTTCTCTAGCCAGTTTAATTGAAATGCTTCCGCAATAGTTTATTATGTTTTAGTTTACAGCAATAATCCGGATATCATTACGAGGTTTTAAAAAGAAAAAGTTCTCAGTGATTTGTTTATGTGATAATCCCTCCGTCGCGCCCTAATCTCGTGATTAGTGGTTAGTGTGAGATTGGGGTGTGACCATTTATACCCCTTATTTCACATACAAGTAACCCATCTATCTCTTTCTCCTTTCTCCCTTCTTTCTTGGAGTCGACCCTTGTTTTTGGTTATTCTAGTAGAGGGGCGTGAACTTGGAGAAGGTGGTTGAACCCTTGCATGTGGTGATCCAAGGTTGGAGCATCTTCTGTTGTTGATCTTTTGGTTATCCTTTTGCTTGGTATGTGATTTATCCTCTTGCTCATTTTTCTTTAAACCATACCCTCCTTTTGTTCTCTTGGTCAAGACTATGGTTTTCCATGGTGGTTATATTGAGGAACTTCTCTCCAAAGAGGATAAATCCATGGTTCTCCCATGGAATCACCTGAGTGAGACAAAGATCTCCTCTTTCTCCTTTCTTTTCAACCTAGGGTTTATTCCCTCTCTTCTTTGTGTGCTTTTGGCCTTGTTTTTCTCTTCTTATCTTGAGGTGATCTTGCTTGGCCGTCATGTTGATCCAAGCTTGGCTTTTCTTATCTCTCTTGGAGATTCTTGGCTTTGGAGTTGATCTTTACCTCAAGGTGGGTTATATAAATTTCCCCTCTACTATTATTGTACCTTAATCTTACATGAAAGATTTTCTATCTCTAATATGTGATTTTATGATGCTTGATCATGATATCTTGAACTAGGGTTTATAATTATAAGGTGATCTTGTAAATATCATCACTTTTTCCTAAACCCTAATGCTTGCAACTGAGACCTAAGTGATGGTGGAGTTGTTGATTCTTACGTGCAACATCTTGATCATTGGTTTCATCCCCATGTTTATAGTTTGAGTACCATATAGGAGATAGAGGTTTTGACTCTTGTTCATATGTATATGACTCTTGTTTTTTCTTCCCTTTATTGTGGTTTTCCATGTTGACCTTAATAAAGCTTGTTTTTAGGGTTTTTATGTTCATCACCTTCATGTGGTTTTTACCTCGGTGTCATTTTAGATTCTTGGAATTTTACTTCTATTTTGGTCGACATGTTTCTCCTTTTTCTTAGGGTCACTATGACCAATGGTGGGTGTTATGGTTTGGGTTTGTTTTAGTCGCAAGTATCCTAGCCCTAACCACTTTTGGTCACTATGTTATCTTAACCTTGCATGGTCACAATGTTTCCCTTTTTTCTTGACCGTTGTGGTCTCTGTGCTTTGGTACACATGATGTGGTCTCTTCACATGAGCTCATTGTTGGTCATGACACATGGGGTACCTGCCTTGTTTTCTCTACATGTGTTGATTCATGTGTTCACTACATGTGTTGAGTCATGTGGTCGCTACATGTGTTGAGTCATGTGGTTGCTACACATGTTTTGGTCTTTATGGAAGACCTAACCCTATGGGTTGCTAGGGAAGCCAATACCTAGTAGTCTCTAGCAGTGATGTAGCTCATATGGTTGTTACATGGTGATGATCTCTATATAAGATGATGTACCTATTTGGTCGCTACATCTTGTTTAGTTATGGTGATGATGTTCAATCTTATGTGCTCCAAGTATGTGGGAAGAGGTAATCAATAGGATATGATGCTAAATGTTGTTATGGAAATCCTAATTGAGTAACTATTAGAAACCCTAACCCTAATCTCAAATACATGATGTGATGTGTATCCTATATGAGTGATTATCATGTATTGAAGTGTTATCTCACTCCTACTTGTGTAATTCTAATGTTGTAGGTTGAATGAACCTCATATCTTGTCATTTCTATGGTCTCACTTATGTAACAAGGGGTGATGATTATGAGCCTTGATGAGGCATGACAAACTAATGATGTTCTTGTAGGGAACCATGTGAATGGTCCAATGACCTTAATGATGGATTTGTGCCTAATATGAGGTGATGTCATCTGATGATGTGATAATGGATGGTTACCCCATGAGGATGCGATAATGATGATGGCCTTGTGTAAGGCAATGATACTATATCACATGATGATGATATCAACTTTATTCTTAATACATTTTATATCTTCTGACATAGCAATCTACCCTTAGCCTTGTAGAATATGTTTAGGGTTTGTATGTTGCAACTTGATTGATGAAATAAAAGATATCCAAATGGAAATAACTAATCATGTGAAACCTTAATCATGTATTTTCCTTAATCCATAGATCCATTCCATGTCAGGACTTGTTGGGTGGTGAAATGAGTAATTCCTATGGGAAACTTGGAGCACATATTTGTAAATATGTGGGGTGCAAGTTGAGGGTATATGCTTGCATCCATAATTACAGGTTATGGAGGATGACTACAGTCATGACTAGGTAGGAGAATGGTTATGGTCTTATCTCAGTATAATTGATGTGATAGATGACCTATGGTTGAACCTCAAATGATTGGGTTTGTATACCATGTTTTCTAGTGTCGTGCCTATATACGAAGGCGGACTAGGCTATTAAGCAGTTGGACTCTATATGTCACTGCAACATATTTAGATTGACCGAGGGTGTCAAAGATCATAGGAGTCTGGTCCTCCAAGATCTTGTATGGAACTAATCTTGACTTAGTAGTGTCCAGTTGCAGTATGAGTGGTATACCTCATCCAAACGGGGCATAATAAAGGATTTAATACAGCCATGTAGTATAATTTCTTAGGGTCAAAATCACATTGGATGTTACCCTTTGCCTCGTTCTTATATTGTTTAGTTGATAACATTTATACATGTTCTTTTTATTACTTCTAAAAGTATATGATGTTCTATTGATCCATTGAAGCTGCTTAAACTTCTTAAGCTTTGTTATCAATTTTACTCTTTTTTTAAACGAATCTTCTCATAATTCTTAGTTTGTATAATCTATATGTGTTAACAATAGTTTCTGGTGGAGATTTATATCTCTCACTAGGACCACTACTACAGAAATGGCTTATAAAGCCACTTTTCAAGGTGTCGATTTTATACAAAAACCGACACCTAAAGTCTACAGTGTCAGTTGATAACATAAACCGACATCCAATCTACGAAAGTCGACCAGATACGGGTACCGCTTTTATTAAGTGTCGGTTAATTAATAAACAACCGACACCTAAACTCAACCGCCAAACCCAAAATTCCAGTGAAAAAATTGGCTCCAAAATATTACATATGGCGTCGGTCATAACTAAATAACCGACGACTAAAGCGAACAGGAATAGTTGTCGGTTGTCTTTTACTTAAAAAACGACGACTATAATGTAGTATAGGTGTCGGTTTTTGGTAAAGAACTGACACTGTAGGTTAAGTTGTCGGTTATTTTAAATAACTGACACTTATTGTCAACTTAATAGCTGACCAGCCCGACCGATTCTTCCCCATTCCCTGTTTCATTCCCGATTTCCCTAGCTCCAGCGATTTCCAGTGCTCCGTTCTCCGCTGTCGTGCTCCTGCTGCCGTGCTCCTGCTCACCGGCGGCCATGCTCCTGCTCACCGGCTCACCGACAGTCGTGCTCACTGGAGGCCGTGCTCCTACTGCTGTGCTCCTACTCACCAGCGGCCATCTGTCCCCTAGCTGCTGCTACGTCCGCCGCTGCTCCTCTGGCTCCACGCTGCTTCATTCTTCTTCCTTCTTCTTTCTCCGGTAGGCCCTTCGTTCTTCTTCTTCTTCCTTCTCCTGCTCTTCTTCTTCCTTCTCCCTCTCCTTACCAAAAGCAACCACGGCCGTGGCTGTGTTGGCCGACCACACGGCCGTGTGGTTGGCCAACACAGCCACGGCCGTGCCAGCCCACACGACCGTGGTTTCTGTTGGTAAGGAGGGAGAAGAAAGAACAAGAATATATATATATATATATATATATATACTAAAATGAAATCAATTATGAGTTTGTGATTAAATCAATTATATGATAAAATCCCTATTGCATGATAAAACCCTAACATCTGGCCGAGTTTCATGATGAAACCCTAACATCTACATGAATCCCTGTTGCATAATGAAACCCTAACATCTACATACTCTATATGATACCTAAAATTGTGATGAAACCCTAACATCAATTGTGATGAAAGTTGGATTGTAGGTATTGGAATGACAATATACATGTATTGGGACTGTTATTGAACACCTAATCTGACTTAGGATATTTTGTTTGATTTAAACATGATTGGGCATTATTGCATGTTTGAAACTATTGAATTCTTGATTTATTATATAATAATGCTCTAATTGTGAGTGATGCAATGTAAGTGAGCAAATACATGTAGTGGATATGTACTCATTAGCCTAGAACCCCGTCCAAGATTTACTCATTAGGAGTCAATCTTGGATAGTCCCCGGTTTGGGACTGTTCTTGAACACCTAATCTCACTTAGGATGTAAGTGTATAATGTGTATTGGGTTTTCAAGAAAATTTCGGTAGCATTTCCCCGTTTGTTCTCTAAGTACATATGTACTTGGAGAACAGCGGGGAAATGCTGCCAAAATTTTCTCGAAAACCCAATACACATTATACACTTACTAGTGAGATTAGGTGTTCAAGAATGGGATAGGTGGTACACATTTATTATATATAAGAATGACATCACATGTATTTGTTGGCCTAAAGTTTTGAATGTGAATGTGAACTTTACAATGTGAGCTTTAGAATTTGAATTACTTTACAATGTGAACTTTACAATTTGAATTACTTTACAATGTGAGCTTTACAATTTGAATTACTTTACAATGTGAGCTTTACAATTTGAATTACTTTACAATGTGAGCTTTACACTTTGAATTACTACTTTACAATGTGAACTTTACAATTTGAATGTGAATTTGTAGATGGCTGACCATTCTCCTGATGACCGTGCTGATGACTACCGTGAGGGTGAGGACATCAATGCGCTGCCTCACAATGTATGTTTTAAAAATATATCATATATTTATATCTATATGTCCATTTATAGTTATATCTTGTAAATGTGAATTATTTTGTCAAATTTTAGGTTGATGATGCACAGGTACCATCTGAAGCACTTGAGGCACTTGATCAACAACACCAAAAAGTTGACAAGAGAAGGGGCATCACTATGATGAAGAAGTTAATTGCGCAAAAGGGCAATGGACCCAAACTTGTTGTGGATTTCGATAATGCAGGAAATGCATGTGGTGTGAATCACAATTCATTTATTTCATATCTTGGGTTTGTTACTCATAGCCATTGTGGTTGTCGCTTAGATTCTTGGCATAAAGTTTCTAAGGAGAAGAAAGATTTAATATGGAGGGATTTATGCGTGAGTTATTATTAATTTGCAATTCTATTTTGTAGATTACTAAATTTTTGGATACTAGTTAATAGCAATTCTATTTTGCAGAGTATATTTGAATTGGATGAAAAGCTGCATCGTAAGTGCGTGATGCAATGATGTGGGGGAGTCCTAAGGAACTATAGGACAAATCTCACCAGAGAATACATAAAAGAAGCCGACAAGAGGAAGAAGACAGCCACTGAATAGTGGAACTTCCTGGACAAAGAAGAATGGGACGCGTTTGTCGCTTCAAGACAAACTGATGAATTCAAGGTATTAGGCGTCAGTCTCAATCTCATTAATTAATATATGTTGTATTCACTTATTCAAGATTAACATTTAGTGTTACTAACCAAATCATTAATTTGCATACTAACTAGGCCCTCAGTGAGGCACAAAGATCAAGGCATGCACTGAATGTGCATGACCACACAATGGGTCCAAAGGGGTATGCAGACGTTTTCCAAAGACTACAGGCTGAGGCTACTGCTGCTCAGTCTGCTGCTACTCAGGAGTCCTGTACCATAGGTAGCACACCTCTACCTCGCCATGATGTCTGGATAGCTGGGAGGCAAAATAAGAAGGGAGAAATAACTAAGGCCGCAACTGCTGAGGCGGCTGCAAAAATGGTAAAATACAACTCTTACAACAATCATTTGAATATTGATTATTTGTGTTGTTTACTTAAGTACAAATTTTTGTTTTGGCGATTAGCGGGAGCTGCACGAGCTGAGGAAACAAGGAAAGTTCATCCCTGAGGGAATAAAGGATGAATTGACAGTTGCTCTGGTTAACCCAGAGCATCCTGGACGTGTTAGGGCTGCACGCGCTGGTGTGGGCATCAAATCTTTTTTTGGATCATCCCAGCGCAAACATGTCCCAAAAGCGGGACTTTCACAAGAAGAGGTAACATATTCTTTATTTATAATGTTACTGTAAAAGAGAATTAAAAAATTAGAATTTGACGTTTCTTTTATCCATGTATAGGTGGATAAGCTATTTGACAGGAAACTCGAAGAAGCAATGAAAAAGTGGCAGTCATCTCAGACTGCCACTTACCAGACAATACCTACTGCAGACTCTACTCCTACTCCTACTGCAGAGGTTGGGAGTAATCTTGTAGAACCACCACCTAGCACATCCACTGTAAGTATTTTTATGACATAGTAACTAGTTTTTCAATTCAAGATGATACATATATATGAAATTGTAGTCGTTTAAAAAAAAGATGATATGTATATATGTATATAACATTCTTTACACAAAAATTTGTAGGGGTTGAATCCATGTCGTCTAAAAAGTAAAGAATATGTCATGGCAGAGGCGTCGGCTTACCCATCCCTACCAGGGGAAACGTGTCACGAGTCTCCAATACCAGCTGGTTGGATTCGGGTGAGCCCGATACATATATTCCCCCAGTGGATGGATCTTCCACTGCCATATGCCCACCCAGATTGTGAAACGCTTGGTGAGACAGTAGGCGAAGTGATATTGTGGCTAAAAGTGGATGTCTTCTTTACTGATAAGGTATGGTAAATTTACATTACGTTCAATTGTTAGTGTGTGTATATACTGGCAGTTGATCTGAAATTATATATATATACAGGTTAAAAAGAAGACACCCACAGCATCTAGGCCTCCACTTCCACCTCCTGCATTACGTAGTTGGGTTCCACAGGACCTACCTATCCCGTTAGGTCCTAACTGTAGGGGTATGGCAGTATGGTTAGGGGAACATGATATAAACTCCCGTATAACTGTTTCTTCTGATTCAGATTCTACAGGTCAATCATACGAAACAAAACTATTTATACAAGATATATTGGAGTTGTTTCGATATGATTGGCTAAATACATTTGTGATAGAGCTATGGATAAGATGAGATATTCTTTATACATCCATATACCTTGTGTATGATCTGGTGATCTGGTTTCTTATTTATTAATGCATGCGTAATTAATACATATTTTGCAGCTACTTAGACAACATATGTGCAGATTTTGGATTCGAACATGTAGGGTTTTTGATTCCATCCTTGATTAGTCTAGTAGCTAAAGACCCTACATCAGTTCAACAATACTGCTGTGAGGCTTTTTCAAATTTTGCTGTAAAAAAGAAGACGGTGATAATGGCTCCATTCAATGTAGAGTAAGTTTACTTTGCTTATTATAATTTGGACTTAAGAAAATTACATTTTATTGTGGATTTTTAGTTATTAATTTTTAACTTTTTTTCCTCTAGGGGTAGGCATTGGGAGTTATTGGTTATTGCCCCTGAGACATTCACTGTGTATTATCTAGATCCTAAGGGGGGTAAATTGAATACAAGATTTGGACACATAATGAAAATGGCAATATTTCGGTGAGAAATATTTCATTTTTCATATCCGTTAACATATGTTATTAAATTACTATTTAATTGCAATGTTTTGTATTACATTAACATGTAGGGGTTTTGAGGAGTACAAAAAGGTTGGAGGAAAGGTCCCCACGAAAAAGAACCAGCCAATAATTTGGAAGAACGTGAAAGTAAGTTCCCGACTGCAATATATGTATATATTATTTATGTGAACAATGCTTAATTAGTTGTATTTTTTAATATTTTGTATGTTTGAATTTATAGTGTGCTACACAAGACAACGGATGGGCATGTGGATACTATGTCATGCGATATATGCACATGATTATCAAACATGTCGTACTGGATATTGAATGTATTGCTCAGGTATTATATAGTCTCATTAGATAATATAATCGAAATATATCAATCTTATTTATAGCTCATTAATTATATATATACATCATTCTCTTTATAGGTGTTTAAAGCTGACCCCATTACAGGAAAGGACTTACCAAATGTTAATGCTCCCTATACGATGGGAGAATTAAATGAAGTAAGAGAAGAATGGGCAACAGCCATACAATTAGTGGGGGCTTTAAAATATAATTGGGATCTTGATAGCGAATAATGACTAAACAATGATACTTTGTAAATGAATTTCTGAATTATAATATATGTGTGAATGTTTCTACATGTATGGATGTTTCTACATGTGTCTGAGTGAAAATGAATGAAAGTGATGGTTGCTATATGAATGTGAATGAATGGAACTACATATTGCTAGCATGTGTGAATGTTTATAAATGTGTGAAAATAAAATGGAACTGCAGGTTGCATTGCTAAATGCATGTGCTACTTTTTTATTGTTAATTTTGCAGGTTTGCGGCCTGTTGTCAGCTAATATCAATGGATGTCGTAAAACCTGCAGTTCATAAATAAACTGAACATGTTTCTCATCCTGCGACCAGCCACAGCAGGTCTGCAGACTGACAGAAAAAAAAAAAACCAATAGGCGTCGGTTATTTGTAAATAACAGACACATAATGCTATAGTGTCAGTTTTCCTACAATAAACCGACGTCTATTTTCTTAACACCACGGTCGTGCTGGACAGCACAGCCGTGGGGCGAAGATATATGGTGTCGGTTTTTTACTTATAACCGACACTGATAGTTCCCAAGATGGCGCCCTTTCTATGGCGCGAAGGGTTTGGGCGTCGATTTTTAACTAATAACCGACGCCTATAGTCCCATGATGGCGCATTTTCGGTGGCGCGTGAAGAGTTTGGGTGTCGGTTTCTTATCTAATAACTGACGCCTATAGTTCCCTGATGGCGCACTTTTGGTGGTGCGTGAAGAGTTTGGGCGTCGGTTTTGGAACCGATGCCTAATGGGTGGACTTTTAGTGTCGCCCACATAGGTGTCGCTTAGAAACCGACACTAAAGGATTTAAATAACCTACACTAAAGGTAGGTTCTGTAGTAGTGGACGTTGGTCTCACCCTGTGGGTTTCCACATCTTTTAGGTATTTGTGCTCATCGATGTAGAGATCATGTCGTTGAAGAAGAACAACAAGGAGATCAATGCAAGAAGAAGGTGGGATATGCTTCTAGTGTTTTGTAGTAGAGTCCAATGTGTCATCCCTACACTCTCATGTCATTGAGGTTGTTTTGTTAATGGTTTACATCGATATGAGGTTTTCGTATTATGCCATGGTTGTAAATGTATTTCTTGTATATGTGAACATGTTATATTCTATAATAGGTTGTAGCAAGATGGCCACTATACAATGATGAATATACGCCTTTATGGTATGATATGTGATATAGGTGGCTCAATTTTGTGAACATTGATGTATATGTTTCCTCTTGCGATGGTAATATGATATTGGTTGTAATTTTCCCCATTTTGTGGTAATATGGTTGTTAGCTGATAATTATACGCTTTGGTTTTGAGTTAACTCACTTTGTAGTGGTGGGTTATCATGGGTTCAACATGCAAGACTCAATGGAAAAAATCTTATCCATATCCATGGAATTAGTCTCTCAAGAGTGTGTCCCAGTTCTTGTGAAGAGAAAGAACACATGGATAGACACCATACTCAGTTATATACTTATCTCATTATCTCATATGTATTGGACATGGCAAGAGGATATCCAATTATCTCATATCTATTGGACACGACTAATGGATATATATACTCATCCAAGTTATCTCACATGTATTAGATATGACGAGTGAATGTCTATCAGATTCCAAATAAGGTCATTGCACTACCATAAAGAACACCCTTAAGTTCTTGAGAATCAAGAAAAGGATCAAATTCTTGATTATGGTAATAAGGAAGAGTTTGGTGTAAAAGGTTACACCGATGCAAGCTTCCAAAGTGACAAATAAAATGATCACAATCTAAATAGTATTTGACGTTAAAGCGAGAATCATAAGCTGGAAAGGGTTCCTAGCAAGATTTAGTTGTTTAAATCTATAATAGAATTCGAGTATCATGGTGTAATGAGAACAACTAAGGATATTGTATGGATCAAGAAGTTCATGTGAATGAACTTGTGAGATGTTCCAAACCATTGATGACATAGAAAAGATACTATGAAAATAATGGAGCTACTTGATAGGCTGGGAATCCCAAATAGCATACTATGAAACTTCCATCTTATGTGAAAGATCGCACAGTGAAGAGATGTGAAAGTTGCAAATACTGACTTGAAGAAAATGTTTTTAACGCACTATAAAAGCACCGACGCAGCAGAAACATGATGGACATGTTAAAATCACTTGGAATAAGATTCATGGGTGATTGTCTCTAAGTGTAAGTGGGAGTCTATTAGTATATATGCCCAGAGAGCCAATCATTTGATGATTGGATTATGGCATTAGAGACCTCATGGATAATAATAAAGGTAATTCTATTATGTTTGTTTCAGCATGAGAAGATGACACATGCATAGTAGATGTCTAAAGAATAATGTTACTCGATGTCGTATGTCTTCAAGTGTGTGACTTGAACAATAACATAATATGAATGTTAAGAGTATGTACATTCTTGTTATGTCCCTAGACATTTAGTAATGTGGAAGCAAAATAGATAACAATAATAAATAATACTAGAGTGTGTCTTAAGTGATGACAAAATCTCATTAGTCATGATATATGATATAAAGTCAAGCACACAGGTACATGTTAGAGAATAGTGTATCAGACAGAACCACCTTGAGAGTGATACATGGAGACCATGGAATTATAGTAAGAATCATCTATAATAGTGATAGTGGTGATTTTGGTTCTTAGACCTGATGTTACTACATTCATCACATGTCATTCACGTACCTTGACATCATCCACCATAATCCTGAATAAGGGTTTCCATAAAGGTGGTGATTGGTTGCATTGTGACACATAGGTATTGAGTGTGAGTGATGTAGATGGGATTTGTCCCTCCTATAGGAGATTGATATCCAGTCCACTTGATAAGAGAGACTAAGAAATGTATGGTTGTACTCATGTGATTCAATATGTGATATGTGAACTCACATGCATCTCATACAATCTGCTCTAGTTCAAGGAACATGGATTGACCATTAAGAGGATGACGATTCCATGCATCTAGATCAATTAGGACATCAGAGACAAAGGAACTATGCAATCATGGTAAAACTGATCATGAATTATAGGTTGAGATTGTTCTCCAACTTTCCAAATTACATGAGTAGCAAGATGTGTTGCTATGCTTTACTCTTTTCTCGTTTCTTGTGATGCCATATGTTGGTTATGGACATTCACTACCAACGTAATTTTGGACCTATAGGGTCACACGCATAGGATTTACTTGGAATAGGAGTTTATTCGTGGATGATTTTTAACTTGATTACTAAAGGTGTTTAAGTATTCAATTAAATAGTTAGAGGTTCAAAGTTGATTGACTTGACTTTGAATTGACCATTTAAAGTGTTGAACTGGTCAATTGGAGTGTCAGGTCAACTGGAATCAATATTGGTTGAACTTTACTTGAATTGGACATGTGAAATGACCATTTCACTTGTTATACCATGTTTTAATAATTTGAAATGACTGTTTCACTAAGTGAACTGACTAGTTTATCATTTGGGTCATCTGGTTCAGTGGCCAATTCGATTGGAACAAGGATTGATGTTGATCTCATGTTTAGCATTAATCGTGCAATGATTACAAATTTGTTAGATAATAGAAAAATGCATGAATCGACCATTTCGCAGACCAACTGACTGGTTATATGTGTGAACCGACATATTTTCCGCTCAAAGTTTTTAAAATATTAATGAAATTCATTCCCTGGAGACCCACATAGAATGGGAACCCTAACCCTGGTATCTCCTATAATAGAGGCATATTGGGGGCTTCTCAGACATAATAGTTTCTATGACAATTGTTGTCATGTATGGTTGTGGTAACCAATAGAGAGGTTGTGCAAGTCCTACCTAATAAAGGGAGGGATAGCAAGGGAGAGACAATTATGGGAGAGTGAATTGACTCTAGTAGGTTGACGTTGAAAAGTGACAACTCCTTCATGTTGGATTTGGTAGCATAATGTGGAGTTCCTGGTGGTCCGCATGGACTACTCTAGAGGTGGGATGTTTTTGTCTACTATTAGGAGAATAGTGTCAAATTCCATCCATGGTGCCAGACCATGAGGCCATTGTTGATGACTGTTTGAGTGTTCCTAAAGAAGAAGTGTGTAACTTCTTCGACAAGAAGCACAATACTACATTAAGAGTTGTTGCTAGACTAGCTACAGGACAAGGTATGACTCTTGCTACTTTCCTTCCTAGATTTATTATTGTTGACACGATCTTGTTGTTAAGGGGAATCCAGCTTCAATTTTTTTGTTTTCATTGTCTTATATTTCGTCCTGATTTTCCTACATCAAGAATGTGCCTCAGGGCTCCCTTTAACTAACGTGGCATGGAACACACTTAGTACTACCATCGGTAGACATCCAATCCCATGAAGCCATTGACTTAAATGGCCTACCTGAAGAGATCTAGAAGGGGGGGTGAATAGATCCTTATAAAATGAAATCTAATTTAGAATGAAAAAGGCAAGCAACCAAATGAAGACGGGATTTAGATTGGTTATGTCTAAGACATTAGTCTACTACCTAGTTGTTTCCAACTAGGATTTTGCAACAAATAATTTTATTAACATATTTGTTAGGACAAGTTACAAAAGTACTTCATGCAACTAAACCCTCTTCTTTTACCAGCCACGGAAGAGAATCATCAAACCTATTCCTTGATGAACGATGAAAGATCACCATTCTTTTCTTCTTTAACAGATGACAGAAGAGCACCACAACACTTCTTCTTCTTTGACAGCCACAGAAGAGCACATGTGTGAAGACTCCTTCTTCACATGCGAGATCCCATACAACCTCCTCTCGCTTGAGTAGCCCCACCGCACTTCACAAACAAAGAAAGAACATTGGAGAAAAGAGAACACCAATGTATCTCATAATGTCCTAGATCAAGCATAAGGACCAATACCACTTATGGATTAGGCAATGATGGATGGGGGCATTGGAGGGATATGAGTTGGACACAAACTTGAAAGCTACAGAAGATTACAAATGGATTACTATACATCAAGATTGCTCAACGGTTGCTCAAATATTGTATCTCAAATGTGCAAGTTGTATATTAGGTGTCCTATGACCACTTCTATTTATAGGAATAGATTATAAGTGGATAGATCATCTTAGGATAGTGTCTAGAGTGTTCTAGGATGAGAAATAGCCATTATAGGTTGGTCAATGTAGGTGCAACAACTAATTCATTTGTTAGTAATATTAGCATTTGAGAACCCATATCAGTCAATGAATTTTTTGACCAGAGGTTCCTTGGTCAAAAAATTCTTATATTGGGTTTGGTCTAAGTGTCAAACTTCATTCTAACGGATAATTTTCAGTCTAACTACTTGGTCAAATAGCTTAACAGTATTTTCTTGGTCCAAAAATCTTTGATCGAGTTCGTCTCGATTGATAATGTTTTCAATCAAGACTGATTTAGAGCTAACTAATTATAAAGGTTCTTATGATGCTCTGAGTCTTCAATCGAGGGTGTTTTCGATTGACAATTATTTGATTGAGAGAGTCTTAGTTGACAAGTTACTAGATCAAAAAATCCCCAAAAATTGGTTTTGCAAATGTTGGGAAACCTATGTAATGATTTTTTTAATGTGGCCAACCTACCCTAGACACTTAGTTTAGACATATGAATAGGTTAGGGATAGGTGGGGTTAGTCCATATCATGATTTTACATGATTTCTAAAAACTTATACATTTGTATTACAAATAAGCACATATACACAATAATTCAAATAATTGATACTCCAATCTTGATCAATTTTTCTCAACATGCACTTTGTACCTGGAACACTTAGATAGCATGCTAGATCCACAAATAAGAAATGTTTGTCATCATCAAAAGATAAGATGAGCTAATGTCCAAATTAGCCGACAATCTTCTCCCTTTTGAAGATGGAAAACATTTTGATAAGAAAAAACTTAAAATGAAATTTTTGTACCTTGGTAAGATATTCTTTGAGTGTCACATAAATGTGTGCAAACTTATACTTGACAGTGTGGAATATATCATCCATCTCTTGAAGTAAAGTGCAAAAATTAAGTTATTATAGTGTGTCTCTCAACTAAAAAACCTCAATAAAAAATCATAAAAACTCAAGGAATTAAGTTTTTCTTTTACATTATTTCTCCCTCTTTGTCATTTCAAAAAGTAAAAAAAATACTCCCCCTGAATATGATGCTTAAAAGAATGTCAAATTTAGCCACAATTGTTATGAATCAGTACTCAAGCAAGCTCAATTATTTGATGGAAGAAACTATTACATAGTTGTTCAAAGGAGAGATAAATAAGGATCACACAAAGGAAAGATAAATAAGGATCACACAAAGGAAATATACATAAGGATAGATAAATGATTCCAAAAAGGTGTCAATTGAATGGGTCAAGGATGACATCCATCTCCAGATCTTTACCATAGAAAGGTGCAATGCCATAATATTTCACAATAGTTCCCACGTCTAATGCACCAGTTTTAGCAAGAGCATAAGCCTCAAGAAATGTGGGTGCTCTATCAAAGAGGAAATGGGTTGCTATGTATTGGAGTTGCTTGAGTGAGTATTGGGTATGGGTATGTGCGGTGCATGGTGGAGGTGGGACTTGAATGTAGTTGATTTATGGGTTGAATGGGTAGATACTCCCAGGGTATGATGCATAGGGATAGTTATCGGGATTATTTTGGGTCAAGGATTGCATTTTCTTGTTAAGATAGGACATATCATTGTGGTTGTAATCAAAATGTCTCCCAATTTGATATGCTACCATTATGATAGGAGACTTCATTGCAAACATTTTCTACAGAGTAGCTAGGGGGAAAGAGAAGAAGGTGTAGCAATGTTTTCATGGGATGTGACTTCTTATGTATTAGCCCTTTTGTGGCCAAATTCTAGTTCCATTTTGTCATTAGTGTTCTGAGTTATCATTTGGGGGAACCTATTATGGGGATAGCCTAATTTATCCAAGTCTTTGCCACTTGAGTGTTGAATGATTTGGCAAACAAAATCAATATATGGTCGGTTTCTAGAGAAATAAAGCATATTAGAAAGAATAATGTGAAAATATTGATAGGTATGCATGCAAGAATTGCATATATGTGATACATCATAAACTGGGAATATTCTGTCTTTAATCTCTGGGATAGATGTTGTGGCTAATGATAAGGTTCACTATCATAGATTCATGGGTTAGACATGTGGCATAGTAAGTACCCCTATGTTCTTGAGCAGAGGTATTTGGGACTAAGATGGCTCTTTTCATTTCATCAAGGCTAAGTGTATTTTGTTGATTTGTAAAAAGCTTGTTCAGATATTGCCAGTGGTGAGATATTCAAATTTAGCATATTCAACAACATCTATATCTAACATTTCTAGAATATTAGTTTTGGAAAAGACAAAGGATGGCCCATTTACCAGGGTCATGAAGGAATAATGTTCATTGGTGTACCTCATAAGGTTGGCATAAAACTCGTGGATAGCTTGTGCAGACCAAAAAAGGAAGGAAGGGGTAAGAAATTATTATAGTTTTTGTACTTTGAAGAGATGGGGAAGATTGAAGAGCACATAGAAGTCATTTGTTTCCATTAGGAATCAAGGAAGAAGTGACATGGAGGTGATCTCTCCGGCAACAACATCTTTAAAGGGTATCTAGTTGATGACTATTAGTTCTAGAGTCACTTAACACCCCTTCTTGGATGCCACTTGCTTCTTGCCACCGCAAACTGAAGAGAATGTCATCTGCAAGTAGTTGAGATAGAATATGGTGGAAGAAGATATAGTGAATATAGGGGAATGAAAGTTGTTGAAGGAGAGCTCAATGGAATGCTCAAAGGATGCTAGAGAAGAGTACTCTATAGTTGTGAAGAAAATGGCCAAATTAGTGGCTATTTATAGCAAAACAGACCCCTGCTCGGTTGAAAAACTCATCAACCAAGCCCCCAATGACTCTATTTCAAAGCCATTATAATGGCTGGTCGGTCGACTTTTCATTTGAAATTATTGCAACGGTCATGATCTCAGTCCAGAATTTTATCAACCAAGGGACTTGTTATTTTAAAAAAAATTCAGCTGGAGGAGTGTCTAGAACATTCTTTGTCTAAGGTGCTCATAGTCAACTGAGGGTCTCACCGTGAGAAACTCAATCCAGAATTTTGTCAATCGAAATCCTTCTCAGTCCAGTAAATTGTCGATCGAGTTTGACACTGAGAGCAATATTTTGTAATGAGGATGTATTGAGCTTGATTAAGTATTTATTGTTCATGATACTAAATCATTTTAGATAAATAATTGAAAAAGGTAATACTATAAGTGTATGCAATAAAATAATTAAGCAAAGATATACATCTTCAAGAGGAAGAATGCTTAACTTTTTCTAATTACTCTAAATTTCTCTAAACCAAGGGGTTTTGTGAAAATATCGGCTAATGGATTTTTAGTATCAACATGATGAAGACATATGTTATTTTTAGCAATATGATCATGAAGAAACTGATGTCTTACTTCAATATGTCCAATGTGACTATGTAAAATGTGATTATGAGCTAAATTGATTACACCTGTGTGATCAAATAAAATTGGATTTGAAGATAATGAAAATTCGTAATTATTTAAGACTTGTTGCATCCATAAAATATGTGTGAAATGTGATCGAGCTGCCATATATTCTACTTCAGTAGTAGATAATGCAACAATATTTTGTTTATTACTAAACTAAGATACGAGTGGTTTTCCAAGAAAGAAGCAACCGCCACTAGTACTTTTGCGATCAAGGGGACAACCAACGTAATTAGCATCAATGTAAGCTTTAAGGTCAAATGGTTGATCTCATGGGGACCAATTACCATAGTCGACGATACCAACTAAATATCATAAGATACTTTTGGCAGTGACTAGAAGAGAATTCATAGGATTCAATTGGAATTTTGTGCTTAAAGCAACTACAAACATAATGTATGGTCAAGTTCCAATTAAGTATAATAAACTACTAACCATACCTCTATATAAGGAGTTGTCAATGGGTTCAATTGTCTCATCTTTGTCAAAGTTGGCAGAGGTTCCCATTGGAGCAAAGTCATCCTTAAAATTTTCCATATTAAATAATTTTAATAGTTCTTTTTCATATTTTTCTTGGTTAAGGAAAATACCACGAGGAGTTCGTTTAATTTGAAACCCCAAGAAAAATGTTAACTTACCCATAAGACTCGTTTCAAATTCTTTTTGCATAGTATCATTAAATTGTGAGTAAAGTGATTCATTTGAAGCACTAAGAATAATATAATCAACATATATTTGATCAATGACAAAATCCTATTCATATTTTCTTATAAATAGTCTAGGATCATATTTGCCCATAGAGAAGTTATTTTCATAAAGACAATTTTTGAGACGTTCATACCAGTTTATAGAGGCTTGTTTTAATCCATATAGTTCCTTCTTTAATTTGTAAACATGATCATAATGTTTTGTATATTTGAAACTAAGAGGTTGAGAAAAATAAAATTCCTCTTATATTATTCCATTCAAAAATGCACTTTAAACATCCTTTTGAAAGATTTTAATGTTTTTATGTGCAACTAAAGCTAATACCATGCAAATAGATTCTAGTCTAGCTACTGGGGCATAGGTTTCATCAAAGCTAATTCCTTCTTTTTTATTATACACATGAGCAACAAACCTAGATTTATTCCTAATAGCTTCCCCGACGTCATATAGCTTATTATAAAATATGCATTTAGTTATGATAATGGTTTTATCTTTCAGTCTAGGAACCAAATCCCAAACATCATTCCTGGTGAATTGATTTAGTTCTGCTTCCATATAAACATTCCAATATTCATCTTTAAAAGCTTCATCAACCTATTTAGGTTCAACTATGGATACAAACGTTGTGCTAGCTACATCTCTAAAAGAAGATCTGGTTTTTACTTTATCAAAAGGATCATTGATTGTTATATCTTGTCGATGGTCTTTTATTAATCTTATAGTGAGTTGATGTGATTCTTCATTTTTACTTTGTTCATTTTCAATATTTTTATCCTATTTAGGTGATATGGTGAAGTCTTCAATTAGTTTTGGAACATCATTTTCTATTGCATAATTTGTTTGATTTTCATGAAATATTACATGGATTGATTCTTCTACTTTCTTAGAGATAGTGTTAAAGATTCTATAGGCCTTACTTGAGGTTGAGTAACCTAAGAAGAATCCTTTACGTGATTCTAGATCAAATTTATCTTTATCATCTTTCATATTTAAAATGTAGCATGGAGTTCTAAAGGTGTGAAAGTAATCCACTCTTGGCTTCTTAGAGAAGGGTATTACATATGGAGGCTTTTTAAGTTGTGGATGAATTGAGATTCTATTTTGAATATAGCATGTAGTATTAAAAAGTTCATCCAAAAAAGTTTTAGGTGTGTTATGTTCTGATAGCATTGTCCTAGCCATTTCTTGTAATGAAAATTTTTCCTTTCAACTAAACCATTTTGTTGTGGAGTGCATGGGGCAGAGAAGTTGTGAGTGTACCCTTTAGATGAGAAAAAATCTTCAAAACTATGATTTTTAGGTTCTCCTCCATGATCACTCCTAATGGCGCAAATTCTATTATGAAGTTGATTTCCAGTCTTTGAAAAAAATCGAATAAATGTTCCAATAGTATTATCTTTTCCAGAAAGAAAATGTAGCCAAATATATCTACTTTAGAAATAAACAATTACAAAACAATATCTCACCCGCCTATGGGTTGTGTTCTCATAGGTCCAAATAAATCCATATGTATGATTTCAAGTGGTCTAGATGTACTAAGGATTTGTTATGATTTAAAGGAATTTTTAGTTTGTTTTCCCAATGTGCAAGGTTCATAATTTTCAAAATTATCGAATGAAAGTTTAGGAAAACCACACACT
This sequence comes from Alisma plantago-aquatica, assembly GCA_963693085.1. Taxonomy (NCBI): domain Eukaryota; kingdom Viridiplantae; phylum Streptophyta; class Magnoliopsida; order Alismatales; family Alismataceae; genus Alisma; species Alisma plantago-aquatica. The sequence continues at coordinate 959,914,255 of OY856411.1, read as the reverse complement.
AGATCATGTTTAATTAATTTTTTGATAACATGAGTACTTTCATGTCCTAATCTTCTATGCCATAAATTTTGGGTAATGTCATTTGCAATAAAACATTTACGAACAATTAATTTCATAGAGTTAGGCCAAATAACAAAAAGATTTCCTACTCTTTTTCATTCATATACTACATTGTTTGAATCTTCATTAAGTAATTTGTAGCAAGTTTTGTTGAAAAGCACATCATAATCAGTATCACATAATTGACTAATAGTTAGCAACTCATGGTGCAAACCATCTACTAATAGCACATGCTTAATTGCGAGATTAGTTCTGATATTACCAATTCCCATGATGGTGCCTTTGTTGTTGTCTCAAAATGTGACTAATCCTCCCTTTTTCCTTTTGACTAAATGAAAATCTTTCTTATTTCCAGTCATATGTTTGGAGCATCCACTATCAACCACCCAATCCTGAAATTTTGAAAGATTTTTGGTCCCAAGCAGAGTCCATAATGGTTAATACATGAAACTTATATTATCAATACCAGAAATATCATTTCAATTACTAGAATTTTAAATCATGACACATTTTTGGTCGAACAGTACTTCGGCTGAGGAGTTACTCGGTCAAAAATTTTGTCAAACAAATTCAGTTACAAACTTTATTTTACAAAATATTCAAATGGCTCTTTGTTTCTATAAAGGATATGCAAATAGATCTTTGTTTAATAAAAGATATGCAAATGAATATCAAATTGAATTGAGATTAGACATAAATGTGTTTATCAAGATAAGCATAAGTCAAATCTCAACAATTTTTCCTTTTTGTTTTAAGTTGATGATTTGGGAACCCAAACTATGTCAATTGCTCCTTTCTTTCAACATTCACATGAGAAAGAATTATTACCTAAATGCTTACATTAATGACATGAGTTTAAAGACATTTCATTCCACTTTTGAATATTTTGATAATTTACAACTTTAGTTCTAGGTACTTATATAGTTCTCATCTTGGGAACATATGCCTTTCTAGTTTGGTTGTTAGGTACATATCCTAGACCTCTTCTTCCCACTTGTTTAGAAGAAATTTCTAGAATATTATCAAGATTTTTATTTCCTCACATTAATCTAGAAATTTGTTTTTGTAATTCAACATTTCAGCAAGCTTTTTAGTTATATATAAATTTACTTGATCAAGGTTTGAAAAAAAGTGTCTCTTTCTTTTACTAAAACATCATAATCTGAATGTGTGCATAGAATAGGTTGAGTTTTATAATCGTTCAATTTTACAAGCATATCAATCTTTTCCTGAGAAAGAAAATTGTTGTTATTTTCAAGAACAAGTAATTATACCTTATTTTTTTCAATTGATTCTTTTAATGCATTATTTGAGTATTTAGAGTATCATTTTCAGAACTAAGGTTATCTAGATTAATGTGAAGTTCATCAATAACTTTAGTAAGTTTCTGCTTTTGTTGGTTGCATTCAATATATTTTTCATGAATTTTTTCAAGAATAGTAACTAATTATTATTTTAGATTATTCAAAAATATCCACCTCATTGGTTTCTTCATATTTTCTTGCCATGGGACATCCTATATCCTCTTCTTCGCTGCTTCTACTTACATCACTTGATTGATCCCAAGTGACTTTGTAGATTTTTTCCTCCTTGTCTTTCTTCTTTAATGAGGACTTCTTCTTCTTGAGAATTGAGCAGTCATTCTTCAAGTGCCCCTACTTTCCTCATTCGAAACACCTGTAAGGAAAAAATGTTTATATTTCTTACCATTTACAATTAGAGTGTTTTCTTCATCGTTAGTGCTTGTATCATTGTTTTCTTGAATGATACTTATTGATGGAGTCTTGGAATTGTCTTTAATTTTAAGTTCCTTCTTTCTTCCCTATTTTTCCCTGCCTCCATCCTTTCTTCCTTTTCTAAAGTGACTTCACGTGTTTCCAAGTTCCTAATGAGAAGCTCCATCTTTAGTGTTGTGAGATCATTTGCTTCCTCGATAGCAGTTACCTTGACATGTATCTGGGAGGAAATGACCTAAGTACCTTGGATACTTGATCTTCATTGCTAATGTTCTTCCCAAACGTGCTTAGGCTATTCATAATGTTAGAGAATCTATCATACATTCCGCAATGCTTTCGTCAAGTTACATATGAAATAATTTGAATTTATGTTTTAACATACTAATTTTAATATTTTTAACTTGAGTAGTTCCTTCATTTGTTACAACTAGTTTGTGCCATATTTCTTGAGATGTTTCACATGAGGATATGCACTAAAAGATAAAGAGCAAAGAATACTTATTGCCTTGGCATTGAGTGTGGCTAGTTTTACCATATCAACATTCCATGTTTCTAACTCTGTTGTTGGAAGTAGATAAGGACAAGCTATCATCTTCCACAAATCAAATTTGATACATTGTAAGTAGAATTGCGTCCTCCTCTTCCAGTAGGTGTAATTAGACCCTATGAACAATGGAGGCCTACTCACGTGTGACCCTTTGAAATTTAGGTTTCCAAGAATTTTGGCCCCCATGTTTTAAGACCGATTAAGGTTGCTTGAAGACCTTCTCAAATACCAAATGAATAGATCTAGAGGTGGTGAATAAATCCTTAAAAAAATTAAAGGTAACATAGAATTAAAAAGGCAAGCAACCAAATGAAGACAAGATTTAGAGTGGTTTTGTCAAAGACGTCAATCCACTACCTCATTGTTTTCAACTAGGATTTTACAACAAATAATTTTGTTAACTTATCTGTTAGAACAAATTAAAAAGTACTTGTTGCAAGTAAACCCTCTTCTTTTACCAGCCACAAAAGAGCACCATGCAAACCTCTTCTTTGATGGATGATGGAAGAGTACTATTCTCCTCTTCTTTAACAAATGACAGAAGAGTACTGCCACATTATCTATTCTTTGATGACCATGGAGGAGAACCTATGTGAAGACTCTTTCTTCACCTACGAGATATCAGACAACCTCCTCTCCTTGCAGTAGTTCCACCGAAGTTCACGAACAAAGAAAGAAGATTGGAGAAAAGAGAACACCAATGTAGCTTACAATGTTCTAGATGAAGCTTATGGACCAATATCACTTATTGATTAGGTAATGATGGATGGTGGTGTTGGAAGGATATGATTAGGACACAAATTTGGAAGCTGTAGAAGATTGCAAATGGATTGCTATAGCTCAAGATTGCTCAACTTTTTCTCAGATATGGTATCTCAAGTGTGCAAGTTGTATACTAGGTGTCCTATGACCACTACTATTTATATGAAAGGATTATAAGTGGCCGGAGGATCTTAGGGTAGTTCCTAGAGCATTCTAGGACAATAAATAGTCGTTATAGTTGGGTCAATGTAGATGCAATGACTAATTTATTCATTTATAATATTAGCATTCTAGAACCCATCTCAGTCGATGAAATGTTGGACTGGAGGTTTCTCGGTCTAGAAATTCTTTAACTGTGTTTGGTCTAAGTTTCAAAATTCATTCTAACACTAAATTTTCATTCTAACTACTTAGTCAAACAGCTTAACGGTCTTTCCTCGGTCTAAAAATCTTCGATCGGGTATGTCTTTCTCGACAAGGTTTTTGATTGCGACTGACTCAAAGCTATGTAATTTTAATGGTTCTTCTAGTGCTCTGATTCTTTGACCAAATGGGGTCTCGGTAGACAATTTCTTTGGTCGATAGAGTCTCGGTTGATAAGTTACTCCACCAAAAAATCATTGGAAATTGGTTTTGCAAATGTTGGAAAACCTATCTAATGAGTTTTCTAATGTAACCAACCTACTCTAGACACTTAGTTTAGACATATGAATAGGTTTGGGATAGGTAGGGTTTGTCTGTAGATTGATTTTACATGAGATCTAAACACATATACAAATGTATTACAAATAAGTAGATATACACAATAATTCAATTAATTCATACTCCAATCTTGATCAATTTTTTTCAACATGCACTTTGGACAGAAACACTTAGATATCATGATAGATAAACAAATAAAAAATGTTTGTCATCAACAAAAGATAAGATGATCTAGTGTCCAATTTAACCAACACTACCCAACATTTGACTGATGTGTCTCCAGAGCCTTCATAAGGTGGTCTCAGTGGTACCATCGGTAGAATGTCAGTCCACACATCCGTTTGTGGTGTGCAAATGAATCCTCAGTGGGCTAAGATTTGTTAGGCCTTCAGTTTGCGATTCTTCCATGAAGGCACTGGTAGGCGAGCCTTCAGTTTATTAGTTTGAGGACAAGCTAGATTCTAAGTTTGTGGGAGTTGATAACATCAATTTTTTCATGGATTTTTCTTGCCAAATGTTTCCCATAATATCCTATAATAGAATATAATTTCTATAATTTCCTCACATTTTGATCATATTTGTTATTTTCTAACATAATTAGGCACTAACTACTTCCTTTGTAAAGGAAAACCATTGAACAATGTCCCATCATATCTATCGATGGTGTTAGCCAAAGAGTCGATTTCTTACAATCATTCCATCAATTTTAATAACTGATAGATGCATCTATCCCACCTTCTGAAGCTTCCAGTAACTCCACCCAACCTAAGGGTGAGATGACATCCCCTATCCCATGGTCGCGAGACTGACACAGTGGAGACAACCTTCTAATGGATCTCGATTGAACTTTCCTACTAATGGTCGGCTGGGATCCTATCTTCCAATTGCTCATTGTGACCACACATCACCTTTCAAAGGATTTCCTTAGAAAGATCTTCCACAATGAATAACTGCAACCACCCCATGAATAGTATTAAAGAATCAAGAGAATATGATTTATTTGTTTAGTATTTTTCAGTGTTGACCATTTTCTTACACCATCCTTAGGTCAAGATATTTGTGTGATAGCTTGGTCTGCATATTGTATTCCCTACTTCCATATTCCTAGATCTAGAGTTGCATGAATCATCTACTACAATGTTCTTTTTCGGAAGGGTTTTCTCCTTCACGATTCACTTTGAGCTCGCTTTATAGTCTAACTTGTGCTAAGTTCATTATAGGGGTAGATTTCACAATGACATATTTTTTAGGGATTCCTAACTAGTTGTTTATGGATAGGTTGAGGTTACGGAGTATCCTCCTCCTTGGGGTCACTCAACCACTAATACTATTGTAATAAAATTGTTACTCAATCGTTAGTCCTTGTGTATTTTTTGTTGGTTATGCAAGATCTCCCGTGTATGATATGTGAGTCATATTTTTGGCTTATGTGCCCTACTACCATGCATGACATATCCACATTGATGAGGGAAGTTATATACCAGTGGGATAAAACCCTTCAACATCTTATTAGGCACAACTCTAATGATTTTATTCACATTCAAATTTTATTCTTGCTCGTAAGTCTTAGGCATTAGGATTTTCTTGAAAAATGGGTTGTGAAGCCTGTCTTGGTCCCTAGCAATGATTTAGCACCATATGGGGTAGTTTCTTCCCTTTCATGATACTTTTTCACTTTTCACCATGTACTAGGAGGCTAGGGTGATCTATTTGGAGTGGGGAAAATTAATTCCTCCTTATTTTAGAGAAATCTTGTAGGACAATAGTGTTCATTTTCTGCCTACAGTACCTTGAGATAAGAATGGTGTAATGACATGGTTTCATGGATTTTTCATAGGTGAATTAATCGACCAAAATATCACTATTGAAACTATTATGCTAAGAAGTATCTTGAAGACAGTGAGGTCAAACATCTCAGTGATGATGACATCTAGGAAAGTTGGATTTAAAACTTTTCCTAAATGTCAAAGTTTTCCTTTGTGATAAGATATTTAAAGATAAGATATGTACATCTGGAAAAAATATTTTATCTAACTCTTTCAAGATTTTGATAATTTTTTGGTTTAAAAGGGCGGTAAGTAAAGAGAAAGACAATACATATGTAGAGTTTGAGATTATGGGTTGTAGAACATACATAACTTGCTTGTTCACACCCACCCCTCCCCCAAAACTTGTCATATTCTATATCCTAAGAGCATCAAAGAATGAGGTTTAGTGAAAAAAGTCAACTTGATGTTTTTCAATCAGTAATGCCCATTCTGGTTGTAGGGTCTTGATGGTGTAGGTCCCTCAGAGATGGTGGTAATAATCATCTTGGTAAAATTCCACCTTTGTATTTGTTGTTGCAAGAATTGTATCTAGAAGAGTACATAGAAGCCAAAGTGTTTAGAACCAGGATCTTGTCATGGACTCCTATAAAAAATTGGTAGTCTTCAAATTTCCAATTTTCATCTAGATCCCCTATTCTGTATTTCTTGATCAGCTCGAGTATATGGGTTGCAACTTGTGTTGCCTTATGTTCTATGATGCTATTATATATCTTACAATAAGTAATTCTTTTGCTTCTAAACATAGTGTATGGGATGTTGTCCAGAGAGGTGGTTTTCGCCCTAATATTGATAGACATTAATGTCTAGTTTCATTATGGAGAATAGGCACAAAATGAGACCTGGAACATCTGAAACTTGTTCAACAAGACTTTATAATGCTCCAGACACCTTTTTCAATAATATATCTCCTATGATTTCATAGTAGGCCATATACACATCCTCGATCTTTTCAACTAGAAGTAGTTGGCAGGCCATCATGACATTTATTGTCATGTAGCCCCCTTAAGTTAGTATATCTAGTAGATCAGGCCTCAACACATGGACAATATCCCTTTCAAAAATGGTAATATTTTTTTCAACATATGGCTTAGTTAGTACATCATGAGATTTAGGTCATTAAAAGAAAGTCTGTAACATGCATCCTTGTCAAACTTTTTAAAGGTTGAAGTAATCATATCGGTAGGTGTTGGTTTGTCCGCTACTACCTCATCATGGGGAGCCTCTTCATTAGTGTCCACTTCCTTCTCTACCTCTAGATCCATGACATCAAGTGTATAAGATTCATTGTTAGGATGGGAGGCTTCTTAATCATCCTATGGAGTATTTTAGGTGTATGTGTTGTAGGGTCCTCATGGTGGGCACCCTTCTTGTGCTCAAATTTTGATTCAACAACCATCTATTTCTCTACTGCATCTTGTGAGGGTTGGGTGGGTGGGTTGCTCTATGTTGGAGGGTGGGTTGAAAACATTGGGATACTTTGTTGGGAGAGTATATTAGGTTAATTCCATAGGTTTTTTAGTTGTTCTCTCCATGGTGACTACTCCAAGATGGGGACTAGAGAATAGTTATCCATGTAACATCTTCCTTGCATGGCTTATAGAAAAGTCTTCTATCATGTCTTATTTACATGATGTATTTTCCCCACAAGGCATGGCAGTCCTCATTGGATATTTGGTCTAGTAGTGTCCTCCTATTCAATGCCTGTATCATTTGAAGTATAACGAAGGTGTTGTCCCTTGAATCTAGCTTTTCATGTGGACCACTACTATCGATATAAATTTCTTTCGTGTTAGTTTCGTACCACCCGTCTACCCCTTTTATTAGACATTTTAGGTAGGTCGGGATCATCAATATTACTTTGTTCTATTCTTTTTCAAATACCATCTTTCCACATGGTAGGTCCTAAGCATTGTATTTATAAATTGTTACGCCCAGTGGAAAAATTTACCATGGTTAGGAACCATATGTTAAAGGCCTTAAAACGGAGTGTTATAAACCGCAATTTCCTAGTTCTTTGTAGAATGTTTTTTAATTTGTCAATCGAGGGGGCGTTATTATTTTTTACATATAACTATGTAGCCAAATTAGAAGTAGCATTAAAAAGTGTCCCCTCTTTATCTCTGTGCATGTATTCTTCCCTTATTTTTCTACGAAGAACCTTGAAGAATACTTTGCTGATTGATGCCTTGTATCTACAGGCTAACCTAAAGTCATCTCTAGTTAGTGTGTACCTTTTTTTGTCATACTTTACATAATTCGTGGCTTATTGTCATCTAGTATATCTTCCAAGATGTGGATGTCTCATAGTAGCATCCCTAATACAGAGGTTATGTCCATATCCTTCATTTTTCTTAAAAGTGGTGGGGGCACTACTAAGCTCATGGTATGAGATATTGGTGGTTCTGAAAAGTCCAAGATTGCAGGTTTGTGTGGAGCCTTCAATAACATCGAGTCTAGATTCCTTTCTTCCCCCATATACATTTCTTCTCCTATCTCCTTGTCAAAAGTGTTAGAGTAATGTATCTCTCCCTCCATAGTTTCACTCAACGAAAATGAGTTGACTATTGTTAGAGTCTTAGGGAGGGGTGGGACCTTGTATACAAAGAGAGGGGTCCAACCAATTCATCATGTCTTCAGTTGTCTCCCCCACTTCCTCCACTAGAGCTGGTGGTTCTTGTATGTTGTCATTTTCTCATGTGGTCTCGATGTCCCTGTGGACAGAAACTTGTTTAGGTACATGTGGGGAACCATTTTCTTCATTCTCATTGGGTTTCTCCATTGTTATCGGCTTCTTAGTGGACTACCCTAGTGAGGACAGGAAGTTAGTATTATCTTCTTCACCAGTGGGCACCCATGTATTCTTGGTAGAGTTTGCTTCTTCTCTCTTAATAGATAGCAATGGTATGAGCCACATACTGGATATGGTGCAACATTTGTGATCCATGTCTTTTCTGTCACCATGTATGCCTTTAGTTCCACATCAATCTCCACAACTATGGACACGATGCCTTTCGTGGGCGACCTTCGATATTTTTGTGGATGATTACTCATAGCATGGAGAGGTTGATGATGCATCATTTTGCTTATTTTCTTCATTGTAGGTGCATAGTAGCTCATTTTATCACCTTAGATCATCATTCCCTTGTTGTAGTAAGGAGACTTCTCTATTCATACCAGCCAAGGCCTCCATGATTTGAATTTTGTTAGATGTGAGAAGTTGCATCTGTTATGGAAGGTTCATTAGGGGTTATATACTCGTTGTTACCTTGTAAAATTGCAATGTTAATGACCACATATGTAAAGTTAAATTATAAATTTGAAAAGTAGAGTTAGAAATGATCTCATGGAGTTTGTTGATTTCTTGTCCATCTTCCATGAATATCTCTATGGCTGGAGAGTGTATTGGTTGTTTGTTATGTTTTCACGAGCTTTCTTCCTACCTGATACCGCCCTCAGAATAGATTCAGTGTGGCCTTCTTTTCTATGCAAGATCTCTTCCACTTCCTTAACTGAGGGGGTGTATTCTCCCTCCTTTTTAGCACTTGATGTGCCTTCATCAGCTACCTTTTTTCTGGGAAGCATCTCCTCCCTATTGATGCACTTGTATGCCATTGTGGTAGTGTGGAGTGATGCCACACTTGATTCAATTGAGTGGGCCCTCTTCTCGGCTTCGTCTGGTTGGACATCACGAGATGTGTCCTAAAGTATTTTTGAGTGGGTGACTACTAGTGTAGTCACATGATTTGCTTCATCTTTGATAGTTACTATTAGGGTGTAGGGGAATTCTTCTGCTTTTTCTTTGTGGTGATCTTTTTGGGAAACATGACCACAAGCGTCTTTTTTGTTGGATTGGAAGGTTTGTCTTCTACATGTTTGACATGTGTTGCTAGATGTTGTTTCACTTATCTATGGGAGGGTCTTAAATCCTGATTTCATTTTGAGGGCATCTTCCTCACAGAAAACAAGCATGTCACAGTCATAGCTGCTCATTTCAGATAGGAGAATGAAGTTTTTGAACTTTTGAATATGTAAACATAATTATCCTTTTTCCCTCATAAGACATTTGAATATGTCAAATATTTGGCATCTACAAGTCTTTCCCCTTTAGATACAGTGAAAATTTTCAATTCCTTGGGGTAGGCTAGCAAATGAGAAATGTATGCTATAACCCCCCATGCAAAAACATGGGGAGCCTTCTGGTCCCATTGTTGCCACTAGTCTCTCAATTAAAATTTTCCTGATGTTGACTAGTTTATTCTCCAAGATACTCCACAACATGAGGATATCCATTTGTATTACATTTCCTATATCAAGTTTGAAAAATAAGGTGTTGGCGAAGATTTTATGCATAACAATCATAAAATCCTCAGGCTATAAGGTGTTGTCATAATGCATTTGGCCAACTTCAGAATTCTAAGAGTTGAACTGGTATTCCTTTGATAGCCCTTCTCGTGTCTTGTAAGTTATAAATCTCGGGCTTCTCTAACTCCCTTATCTTTATTGTCCAATTCAACTTGTTCTTCTAAACTGGTGAAAATTGAATTCGGCCATCTCTCAATAAATATATAATCTTCTTTGATTATTCTCACTGCCAATTTTAAGCTTCATCCACATTCCGTTTTTTCTCCTTCTTGTACTAGAAGCTTTAGAGATGGAATAAACTCCTATGTGAGGTCTTCATCAGAGGTATGGTTGTTAAAACAAATCTTGTAAAGCCTAATATTGTGAAGATGTTCCTTCACACTTTGGTAGATTCCCAATTTAGTTAGGGTGTCAACATTGCCAAACCTCATATCCATTTATTCTAAACATATTTCCCCAAACCTTTTCATGCAATTCATCCCTTGGTATGAAGTAACTGTTTGGTTGGTGTTTGGGGCTGATATTTGTGAATTGGAGGATGTTCAAGATAGATGCAATGGAAGGAGTGACTATCAATGGTTGAGTTGTTGTCCTTCCCCCATTGCATTCTTTCTCAATCACTCTAATTCTCTTTCATGTGTCACTTTTTGGGAAAGGGTGAAACATCTTCCTCTTCTTTGGGTTTTCAACATTAGTTGGAGGAGTATATTCAGAAGTTGACGTTCCTTCTGATTCTAGAGACTTGGAAGACTCCTATGGAATCGATTGATCAAGATGCTTCAGTCTATCTATTTCCAACCATTCTCTTATACTCTTCGGGGGGTCCCCATGAACTTTAACATATTTCACTACCTCATTGATTCTTTAGTTTTTCCATTCGGTCTATGTCTTCTTGGATGAGTTTTTCCCTCATTGTACATGTATTTCCTTCCATTTTAATTAGATTGCAATGTAGATATTGATAATCCCTTGCAAAATCATTAGGCCAACAAATAATATTGGAGACTAGGAGTAAGCTCTAAGCTAATATTAAATTTGAGAAGGCATGAAAGTTAACAATTGAAAGCAAGAAATTTATCAAGTAGACTTGTGTAAACCAATGGTGGATTCACCTTTAGAAGGTTCTGAATCAATGGCATGCCGCCTTCTGATAGTTTATCAATCCTGCAAAATCATTAGGCCAACAAATAATATTTGAGACTAGGAGTAAGCTCTAAGCTAATATTAAATTTGAGAAGGCATGAAAGGTAACAATTGAAAGCAAGGAATTCATCAAGTAGACTTGTGTAAACCAATGTTGGATTCACCTTTAGAAGGTTCTAAATCAATGGCATGCCACCTTCTGATAGTTTATCAATCCACAGGGAAATAGCAGATTGAGACTCAATGACAACGCATGTTTAAGATGAACTTCCCACCTATAGCTAGGTTCCTTCTAATGGCTACAAAAGGTCAGCATGCAACGGGAAAATTGATGGTTTGCAAAAATTGAGGGACATAACTCCCCTTTCATAGAAGAAGCTTCCCCCTTTCCATACAAGAAATTAAGTGTAAATTGTAGGAAAAAATGGTGAATCAAATTCTAGAAATGTTAAAAGTTAGAGGATTGAAGGTTCTCAAAGAGATTAAAATGAAGGAAGGGGGGAAATCTAGGTTATCATCTACCGATAGTGGTGACCACTGTCATCAGTTCTAGGGTTCAATCTCTGATCCCAAAGAGAGGAAAGAGGGTTATTGGTTGTAGTCTATAATTTTTTGGTTCACCATGGTGAACTCTTCTATTGTTCCATAGTCCAGATGGCCTTCGTCATCTAGTTCCTCCTTCATGACATTGTTGTGATGTTGATCGACACAATGCCGACATCCCTACTGCACTTTGGAGAGGTCTACGATAGGTTCTTTAGTGTTTTGATGGTGGGGTAGAAGACAATGCTCGTGAACCAAAGGCAGTGAACCAATGGCTTTAATCAATTCTGTTCTGATTGGTTAGGTGTTGGTAGGTGGGATTAGGTTTATATCTCTCCACTACTTTAACTCTAGATGTAACTTGGGGTAGTACAAGTGTTAGGCCCGTGCTACTTTTATAGTTCTTGTTTTACATGGTCGCAGGGTTCATGCGACCTTTGATATGTACCCTTGTGATTCTGATGGTAGGTTAAGTGCTTACCTTCTAATGGAATGTTAGATTCATGACCCGGTGGTCAATTAGGCTTCTAGCTTATGATGTCTAGGCAGTAATTCAAAATCCAAAGGTTGATCGGTGCATCTGACATACAATTGTTTCTCTTGTTGCATCATCAAAAACCGATGGTCCTCATACTACATGGGGTTTCATGGTTGTCTAGTACTTTGACATCTGAGGATAGCAGTCAGTGGTGGCACTAAGTGGCCTTCTGATGGGTTATGTGGTTTATCTACTAATGGTTGATAAGGTAGCTCAACCAATTCAAGTACCTTCAAATAGATAAATCAATTTTAGACTCTTCATTAACATTATTCTATGTACATTATAATTATAAAATAAAAGTGAAGTTAATCTAGAGCGATGATCAAAACAAAATAAATTAAATGTCATAATTTAAATAAAACAAAACCAAGGATTTGAAAATTATGAAAACTAGAAATTCAAAATACACCATTAAAAAAGAGTTGGGTTGCCTCCTAGGAAATGCTAATTTGTAGTACTTAGATTGACTTTCTCTAGGATTATAACATGTCCTATTTTGGTGGTTCTATAGGTAGGTCATCAAGCTAGACTTCAATTCTCCTAGTAAATTCATCATCTTCATAGTACCGCTTCACTCTCTGCCCATTCATAGGGGAAGTTCATGTCTTTTCAATGAATAACTCCATCATTTGTAATGGATATACCTTCAAGATGGTGAATGGGCCTTACTATCTTCACTAGATTATTTTTGGGGAAGAGTATTACACTCAAGTTGAACAACAAGACTTTGTTTCCTTTAGAGACGATATATTTTCTTTTCAGGTGGGCATCATGCCACACCTTTGTCCGCTACTTATAATTCTAGAATTCTCAAAAGCATGCAACCTAAGCTCTTGCAATTCTTATTATTGTAAGAATTTCTTCTTTCCTGCTATTTCTAGGTCAATGTTGAGAAACTTGATGTCCCAAAAAGGTTGATGTTTTAGCTTGACAAGAAGGTGGAACGCCTTGCCATATATTAGTCCATATGGGGTAGTTCATATTAGAACCTTCAACTTAACCCAATGTCTGTGGCTGAAAAGGGGTGGTAGTTTTGTGTTTTACTCCATACTTTTGTAACAGGGCTTCAAATTGTCTTTCCCCAAAATGAGATCCCTTATCACAAGTGAAGGTTCATGCGACCCCATATCGCGTGAAGAGTTCCTTCTTCAATAACTATATAACAACTTTTGAGTCACAAGTGGGAGTATCTACTGCCTCTACCCACTTGGATGCATAGTTAACTACAACCAGGATATATTGATTGCCTCATGATGATGGAAAAGCCCTGATATTATTGATTCTCTAGACATGAAAAATCTCCACCTCAATCCCATCTTAGAGATGCATCTCATTTCTTCATGATACATTCCCAATTTGTTGGCACTCTTTAAAAATCTTTGTGGAGGTGTGAGCATCTTTGAACAAGGTGGGCCAATAGAACCAAGATTTTAGAACTTTAGTAGTCGTGCTATCTCTAATGATGTGCTCTCCATATGGCAGAGAATAACACTCATACATGATTTGGGGTACTTCTTGCTCAAGAATACATCTATGATACAAGTTATCTGTGCATTTCTTAAAGAGGAGAGGTTCATCTCAAGAATAGTTTTTTAGGTCAAAGAACAACTTCTTATTTTTGTTATAGGTTTTGTTTGGAGAAATTGTTAGTATGCACAGTAGTTGTAGATCTTAGAAAACCATGGTATGGTAGGTCCATCATCAAGGCGTTATCAAGGTATTTATCATTTTTTAGAAGAGAGTTGTCATCATCCATTACAATTCTAGATAAATAATTTGTGGGTACAACTTGTACCCCTTTCTTATCTATGATTTCATGGTCAAACTCCTATAGTAGGAGTTCCCACTGCGAAAGCCTCAATTTTATATCCTTTTTTTGCTTAAGATACATTGTAGCTCATGTTGGTATGTATGCCCAGAGATCCAATCATATGATGATTGTAATGGCATAATATGTAAATGATTTGATTATTAATAAAAGAAAAGCTTCCAATTTATTATGTTTGATTTAGTTATGAGATAATGATTTAACATTATAAATGTTTAGATAATGATATTACTAAATAATGTATGTCTTCAAGTACGTGACTTGAATAATGGGATCACATGGATATTAAGAGTAAATCCATTCTCATTATGTCCCTGATCGGTTGTTACTGTGAAAGGTAGATAGAAAGTAGCAACACATAAGATTAGAGTTTGAGTTGGTTGATGACAGAATCTCATTGGTCATAATATGGAAATATCAAACCAAGCACACATATACATGTTAAAGAATAATGTATTGGGTAGACCCACCATGAGACTGACACATGGAAGCCATTACCATGGTGGTCATAGTCAACTCTCATAATGTTGGTCATGATTGTTGTTCTTAAACCTAAAGTCACTACGCTCATCACATATCCTTCAATATGCTTTGAATCATGAAATCTAATCTTGAATATGGGTTACTATAAAGGTGATGATTGGGTGACTGTGACACATGCAGAGTGACTGTGAGTGATGTATATGGGATTTGTCCCTCCCATAGTATTATGATATCCAAGGCCTCTTGATTAGAGAGACCAAGAAAAGCATGGTCATGCACATATGAGTCAATATGTGATATAGAGCTTACATATATCTCAAACAGTCTACTCAAGTTCAAGGAACAAGGTTGAATGTTGAAGAGGATGACTACTTAATTCCTCAAGTTCAATGTGGATATTAGTGACAAAGGATCTATACAAACATTATAACACGGAACACATATTGTAGGTTGAAGTTGTTCTCCAACTTTGCATTTACTTGGGTAGCATTGATGTGCGGCTAGGCACCACTCATTGCTTGTGATGTCATAAGTTGTTATGGACACTCATTGCCGACATAAGATGGGGCCTTTAGGGCCACAAGCATATGTGTTGATCTAGAAGACGAGTTTGATCATGAATGATGATTCGATTGATTACTAAAGTGTTTAGGTATTCAATTCAAGCATGAAAATAGCTAATTCATCTCCCAACAGATTGACTCATGTGATGAGATGACTGTTTGGAGTGTTAGGTTGATTAGAAAGGTGAATTGGTTGAGTTCTCTATGAATTAGGGAACTAACCGATCAGATCACTGCGGGAACTGATTGACTCAGGTTGGGTGAGACAACTGGCTCACTTAGTGAACATATCGGCTTGGTTGAGCCAACCGAAGGTTCTGTTGACTTTCCCAAATTCATGAGAAAAGTTGATCGTTTCACTTGCTCAATTTGGTTGGTCCAAGGAATTGATGTGTAGCATTAATTGGAAACAAATTGCCAAATTCATACGCAATTGGGAAATAGGAGAAATGACCAGTTCGCAGGACAAACAAATTGTCTCAAATGTGAAATGACCAGTTCGACACATGCATGTTGTGAAGGTTCTAGATCTTTTGATTCTTTCCACTACCATACAGATTGGAAACCCAAACCCTAAATCCTCCTATAAATAGAGGGGTACTGGGGGCTTCCTAGAACACAACTCAAATGCTTCTGACAATTGTTGTCCTATCTGATTATGGTAACCAATAGAGAGCCCGAGCAAGTCCTACCCACTAAAGGGAGGGATAGCAAGGGAGAAACAATTGTGGGAGAGCAAGTTGGTGACTAGTACACAAATGGGAGGGACATCTCCTTCACATCCGTTCTACAAGGATGAAATGAGTTCTACGTGGTCTGCGTGGACTTCTAGAGAGGCGTGGAGGATGTTGTCTGCCACTAGGAGGATAATGTCATCATGTAGTCTGTGGTGTAGACCAGGAGCCACAGTAGATGAGTTCGAGTGCAACTAGAAGATAGTTGTACATTTACAATGACAAGGAGATGCCGATGGACTTGCTCCAATACTAGGTATATCCTCAAAACCATTCTTCCCGTAATATAGTTATTGATGCAATCTGCTAGTTTATGGGGAATATGGTAGTAAAAAAAATTGTTTCTGTTGCCAATTCTATACCCATATTTCTCTACATCTCCATGGTTAGTATAGATTATCACTTTTGATCCTATTAGGTAGGACCTCAAATTTTTGAAGGCATGAACTATCTCTAGAATTTCCTTCTTAGTTGTGGTGTGATTGATTTAAGGTTCATTGAGGGTTTTTCTTGCATAGTAAATGATGTGGTTCTTTTTTGTCCGTCTTTTGTTCTAGCACTTAATCTATTTCATAATTTCATGCATCACACATCAATTAAAATTCAAGTTTCCAGTCTGGAGTTTGAAGGATTCATGCACTAGTCAAAGTACTCTTCAAGGTTTTGAAAGCCTTTTAAGCACTCATCAGTGAAATCATACACAACATCATTAATAAAGATGTTGGAGATAGGTTGAGATTTTTGAGAAGTCTTTAATGAATATTTTTTGGTAACCAACGTGTCCAAGAAAACTCTTCACACTGGTTAAGGACATAGAAGGTAGGAGTTCAGATATGGCTTCCACTTTTCTCAAATCTGCATTTATTCATTTTTTAGAGATCTTGTAACCCAACACAATTCCTTCTTGTACCATGAAGTGACGCTTTTCGTAGTTCAACACAAGTTGCATTTCCTCGTAGTGTTTTAAAATTTGGGATAAATTTCTTAAGAAATTGTCACAGTTGTTACTTGATTTCCTCTAGGAAATCCATGAACATGGCGATCATGAACCTTTAAAATGTTTTTGGTGCATTGTGGAGTTTTAATGGCATCCTACTAAAGGTGTAAGTCCCATAAATATAAGTGAATATGGTCTTTACTTGATCGTCTAAGTGTATGGGAACATTATTGAATCCTAAATCTCTATCGAGATAGCACAAGTACGAGCGGTGAGCAAGTATCTCTAGAACTTGATCAATAAAGGGAAATAGAAATAACCCTTCTTTGTTGTAGATATTAATTTGCCATAATCAATACACATGCATGTTATTGTATTGGTTGCTATCTCATCACCATTTTCCCCTTAACTACTATCATTTCCCCTTTTGTAGGTAAAAAATGAATGGAACTTACCCAATTGTTGTTGCTGATGGGATAGACAATTCCACCATCTCAGAGTTTTATGACTTCCTTTTTAACAACTTATCTTAAGTTTTGATTAAATTTCCTTTGAATTTGGGTAAGTGGTCTTGCACTTATTCTAGGTGGATCTTGTTCGTGCAATCAGTAGGACTAAAACCTCCTAAATCTTCCACAGAATAACCAATTTCCTTCTATCTTAACTTGAGTTCAATTAGCAATTTTTCAAGTGGGTCTTTCCTTGGAGTAGAGTTTATGATGATATGGTTTATTTCTTCATTGTCAGAAAATCAATACTTCAGGCCTTTCAGGAGATTCTTCAGCACTAGTTTAGGCTTTGTCTCTTCTTATTTTTCAAGAGTCTATTCCAATGAAGCACATTTCATAGTTTCTAAAAATGTATATCTTCATCACTGTAATCATCCTTTGTTTAGTTCAGATAGTCAAGTAATATAATGAACTTTGGGTTTTCTTCATTAGGACTAGTGTCATTTACAACTCTAATTAGGGGGTCAGCTGTTGCATTATGTTCCTAAACTTCCTCACAAAACTGGTTGTAATTGTCCATGAAGTGGGCCAATTTGAAAATGGAAGGTCCTCTAATAGTGTCTTGTACACATAAATTGGTATGATCCTTTCCTACTCTTATGGTGATAATTCCTACTTCTACATCAACCAGAGCTCTCCCTATAGAAAGGAATAGTTGCCCAAAAATCATAGGGCATGTAAGATCTTCCACAATATCTATAACTACTATATCACAGGGTATAATGAATCTCTCAATATGAATGTTAACATCTATAACTATCCCAATGGGATTTGCAAAGAAATGGTTTTCTAGATGAATGTGCATTATAGTCTTTACCATACCAGCTAGACTGGTCTCTGAGCTAATATGAGTGGAATTAGAATAATGCTTGCTCTGAGATCAGCTAACCCTTGTCATACCTCATTGTCTTCTGCATTGAATGGGATAGTGTAGGCTCCAAGGTACTTTTGTTTGCTCAACATTGTTTCTCGTACAAAGGAACTAGATATGTTGGCTATCCTAGTAGTTTCAACCTCATATGTACACCTTATCTTTATAATAAGATGCTTGAAGAACTTTGTGAAAGTTAGTTTTCTTTGATGGCATATTGAAAGAGGATGTCTAGGTGCAACTTTTTCAAAGCGTCTAATAACTTTTCATACATCTTGTTCATATGAGTTTTTATCAGTTTGTATGTGAAAGGTATTCTTAGTGCATCGGGGTCTCTATTTTGATGGCCTCTTTAGTTGCACCAACCTTTTTCTCCTTCACTAACTTCTTTCCTTTACCTTTTTTGTTTTATTGAGCCTTCTTAGATGTGACTTTAAATTTGGGTTCTTACTATCTTATGTCATCTTCAGGTAAGGACTTAGTGACAGGAATACTTCCTTGAGTATCCTTCTTAGTCAACCGTTTGAAGCCTTGCCCAATTGAAGAGTACCATTTTTGCAGACTCAATTGTTGAAGGTATCCTCCCTTGTGGGTTCTTGATCAGTTTGGATAGTTGCACTAAATATTGATCATTTTGTTTGTTGTGAACTTGCATACCTTTCATCTATGTAGTGGCACCTCCTATTTAGGATTTCATCATACTTAGAAAACATGTATTATCAGTGCTCTAGTTTAGTTGTTCATTTATAGTAGCTTGACTTTTTGTAAAAGCAAACATTTTATACATCAAGTCCAGCTGGTTAGAGGTTTGTTGCTGACCTTGAGTAGTTTTCCTAGAGTTTTTGTTCTTGTTATGAGTTTGTCCTTGAGAATTGTTTCTTTTTTGATGATATCTTGTGTTCCTAGTGACTCTAGAGGGTCCTCCTCCTCTACAAAACCCAGCTGGTTTGTTTGGTGGATTGTTTGGAATATTTAATAGTTGGACATTCTCAACCGCAACCTTGTTCCCATAAGAGAAGGGTGATATTTCTCTTAAAAGTGACATAGGATAAATTTTTAGTATCATCTTCTTGGCTGTCATCCTCTAGTTGGGTATATATGTCATTGTCCACTCTATCCCTCCTTCTCCGCATCTAACACACTTCATCACCATTTCAGCTATGTTCTATCCTTCTACTTGAGACCATCAACTAGAGAATGTCTATAGCAATATTCTGAATCTGAGAAGTTGGAGTTTCAAGGGCCTTATATTCAATTATTGTCCTTCAAGAAACACCTTTCTCATTGTCCCTCTCTCACAATCTATACCACCATGTAGGGTATCCACATTATCAATTATCATCATAGGTTTCTTTTAATTTTTATCGAGGAAATCATTGTTTGTAGGGCATTGAGAGAGGCCCTTTCTATAGAGCTAAGACCATTATAGAAGGTTATTACCAAGAATCCTTTGTTTTAATTATGATGAGGGCAATCCCTTTAATATTCTATAAATTGCTTCCATGCCTCATAAAGGTTCTTGCTTGGGCTCACTTTGAAACCTATGATCTCATGTTTGTTTTGAAGAGTCTTGTCCACTAAATAAAATATGGTGACAAAAGAATCATGGTGTCATAAATGTTACTAAAAGAATCTAATGGTGATAAGGATTTTCATTAAAGAGTTTCCTCCAAAACTCCTTTGGTGGATCAAAATTATAATTGCTCACTTAAGATCAAAGTCTGTAGTTTTAAATTATAAAATGATGACTGAGCATATAGATTTATTGGACCATGTGGCGGCTAGTTCATGAATTGAAGAGTCTCCATCTTCATCATCATCATTGTTGTTTTATTTATTGATTCTATTCCTTCGAATGCCATGAGGTTGATGTTCTTTCACTTCATGGAAATAGTCTTCATCTTCTTCTTCCTAATGGCGATCCTCATTATAATCTTTGTTACTCTTCTCTTGGTTCTCCTCATAATTCTAGTGTATGAGAGTTGTTATCATTTAGTGAGGCATGACTATAGTAGGTAGTAGTAATGGTGGTCAAGTTCACATTAACTTCCTGAAATAAATCATAATGTCAATTTTAGAGAATGGACACGTAGTACGAGGGATTCAAGAAAACAATAGTTATTAGATTTAAAATGTGAGGTTAAGTCTTTCTATATTTAAGGCACATATGTAGGCTAAGTAGACTTGGGTTCTCAAAAATATTGGTTGCCTTGTCCCTAACAGTGAACTAAAAGTTGACCAGACCAAATCTAGTGTCTAAAATGGAAGAAGATTAAAAAAGGATAGGACTTTGAATTTATTCCAGAAACTTAGGTCCCCACAATGATAATAATGTGGTCTGATGTCGTAAATTGGGGTCAAATAAAGGGACAAGGGTGGTATGAGTTAAGAACTGAGAGTCTTAGCTTAGTTACAAAAACCAAAAAGGTAGGTAAATGGATCACATAAGATTATAGCTAATCATGAAGGAAGCATTAAAAATAAGTGTGGAGATAAATTTTCTAAAAGTCTATACATTCAATGGATATAACCATTCACATGTAGGGAGGGTCTTAGTGGCTACTCCCAACTCAAGTTAAAGGGATCAGGCTCTCATTATCACGAGTGACATATCGTATTTACAAATATAGGGTGACATCGGGATGGATGGATGGAACAATTAATGCAGATCAAATAAGAAAGAAGGAGATACACCAAACAACACTCAGTTTAGAATAAATGTCGATGGAGACCTCCTTCTTCTATAAGTATATTCATGGCAAAAGGAAGGTGGTGTTAGCCATGTCATCCTTCTTCTCTCGAATAAGGCTTCTAGTTCTGCTCAATAGAAGTGAAGGATCACTAAATCCTTGGACTCTTATTATTGGATTTTGCAAACGGATGGTCATGAGTGGAGGCCGATGGAGAGTAGGAATGAGAGCAACAATTTGTATTCAACCCTTGCAATGAACTACCCCCTTTTAGTCATAAACGGTGAGCTATTTATAACACCTGATGTGGGGCTTGGGGTTCCTGTATACGAACTGTGTGAGCGCCTCACATCTCCTCAGGCACGTGCCTCAGGGCACACACTAACTAACACGGTAGTGGTTGTACCCAATATAGTTTTTGGTAGATAGCCAACTTTGTGAAGCTATCAATTTAGGTGGCCAGCTGAGCCTTAGACTAATGTGTCTACAATGCTTTCAGAAGGTGGACTCAGTGGAATGTAGGTCGATAGTCAGTCGAACCGTTGGTTTGTGGTGTGCAAATGTATCATCGGAGGACTAAGTCTTGTTGGGCCTTTGATTTACAATCACCCTTCTCAGCCATCAGTAGGTGAGCCTTTAGTTCATGGGGTGGATGGTGTTATTTATTGTGTAAGGTCTTCTTCTGGAAATCCTTTGGAAGGTGATGTGTGTTTCACTAGGCCATCTAAAGATAGGTGCCCAACCGACTGTCAATATGCAAGTCCAATCGAGATCCATCAGAAGTTTGTCTCCACTATGTCAGTCTTGTGACAATCACAACAAGAGATTTTGGATCACCCTTTGGTTGGTGTGTTGACTGGTACCTCGAGAAGGAGGGATAGATGTGGCCATCATTTATGTCAACCGAAGAAATGCCTATTGAAAGTGGACCCTTTGGCCAAAAATATTAGTAGACATGATGGGATTGTCACATTCCAATTTTCAATGTTAATTTAGGACAAAAAATTTAATTTTTCCTAAATAATAAAAGTTGGGTTAGATGTGAACAGAGCAACAATGATAATTCTTATGGAACAAGAAAACTCAAAAAGAGGCTCAAATATATTTCTCTCATGTAAATGTCTAATCTATTCAAAGATGATCCTCTTTTCATTTCTGTCCCCTCCAATAGGGCCATAGAGCATGAAAAGGTGTTTCTGACTCTTGAATAAATAAATCTCAAAATTGTGATCATGGGTTCAATAATAAAAGCCTTTTTCAAAAAAAATTACCCTTAATGCATTTTAATTAAGGTTAATATTCAATATAGAAATTATGGACCAGGACATGTACAAAACAAAAATCTAGTTGTCTAGGAATATTCTAGACCTTCTAATTAATCCATGATTCAAATTTGAACTCATTTGACCCATGATTGAACCCTCAAATCAATTAAAGTATATTTGAGTATAGTTTGACCAAGGTTTCGAATTTTATGTCATTAGTGCCATGTATTTAACCTAATGTTCCATTGTTTTTTTCTATCCCGTGTTATGACTTTGATTTTCCCTTTTATGCACACAATTGAATGGTCTGCAATTAATGATAACTTGATCCGATGGGCAACACATCATATTCTACCTCCACTAATCACACGGGTCAGCAGCCGTTATAGTTCTCTCCCTTCGGCGAAGCCCCTCTCTTGATCCCTCCACATTTTCAAGAAATTTCTCCTCCAACAAATTTGCCATGAGTTCCCATTTTGATCGGTCCATAACTTGCATTCTCTCATCATCATTAAAGGAAATGCCCATTTTAGGTCTTTGAATCTCTCTCACATCGCTCTTACAGATGACATCACAGTGGCACCCACTATTATGTCAGTGCTCCAAAAGCTTCTCTGACCTCCACTCTTTCCTTCTCCTCTTCCAATTTGATTCCCAGTAGCCCCAAACTCCCTAACTTCCTAGAGTTGTATCTCTGATGATCTCGACCATGTCTAAGTCTTCCTTGCCCCTTCTATGAAATTGGGTGCACTGTAAGAAGAACCACCACTCCTTCCTTGTTTTCCCCCTTCTAGTTACCTCTGCACTTGTCTGAGTCATTTGGAACTATAGGTTGCCACTGAAGTCTTCACTGGTGGGTGCTGCCTTGGCCTTCCAGAGGTGTCCTGACCATGGAAATTGGCTAGTTGGCATTGCACAACCTTCATGAATGATTAACGCACATAGTTTGATTCTATCTCTATTTGATACCCTGGTGTCAGGTCCCGATTCTTTCCCATGTTTTTCATTTCTCTTCGACACTTCTAATGGACTCTAAGATCCCTGACTCTCATTTCTCTAAGGTCCCTGACTCTGATTTCATGCCACTTTAGCTTTGAGAAGCCACGGTGAATAATTTTTGCCTTCCCTCTTTCTTCTTCTATCCTTGATAGTGCCTCTTCCACCTTCAACAATAGTCCTCCATTGCCATGGCTTGACATTAGTGCTCCAACACATGCCAGAGCCTCCTAGATGCTCATTGGCTCCGTCAAGTGATGGGTAAACCATTAGCTACCTCGACTTCATGAGACAGACCCAATATTCCCAAATTTTGATCGGGAATTCTCACCTCCATACAAGGCACCTCGCTCCATGGAGATGGAGAAGATGGGAAAGGGTAAAGTTACCCCTTTGCCATAACAAATGCAATTGATTGATTTTCCAAGAAAGGATTTTTCTATCTTTTGACCTGACCTTGTTGTTCTTCCCACACGGTTAAGTTTTGAGTGCGGCTGGGTAATGTGTATGGTTGTGATTGGTCCACCTCATATGGGCCCCGACGCCCCAGGTGGATACTTATCACCTACGTGGAATTTTCATGATTTCTGATTGGTTAGATTTTCCAAAATTCAAAGTTAATCATGAGATGCTCATAAAAACACGAAAAAATACTCATTGGAAATGGTTTTTCACAAGGAACTCGAATTGTAAGGTTATAGAGTTTGTTTTCCTTTGAACAAACCCTATTTTTATAAGGAGTTAGAATTAGGGTTTAAAGTGATGTATCGAATATAAAATGACGTGTCCAATACTATTAGGTTATTTAGGGTTCAATGAACCCCAGAAATGTAACTAGAGTCTATTCAACCTAAGGAGAGCATAAGGGTCTTCTCTAAGTGAAAGCTAAGTGGTTCATGCCCATGAGTATTTACAATTATCCAACTTGGTATATTCACATACTTCTTAAATAAGACCTTCATGTCTAATATTCTAAGTCAATATATTCAAGCAATATTCTATGTGCTTTATGATTATAGAATTGCATATGCTCAATACCTTAAGTAGTGATGTTCCATGAGATGGCTAATATTCATGAATTCAGTTCATTAGAAGGATAAAAAGGATATGTATTTTTATCATGTTTTAAGTAATTTCTCATACGAATGCTAAAGGCTACAAGATAATAAATGAAAGGTAAGACTACCATGTTTCCATGGTTATGTGATATAACCATTTATCATAATATTAAGTAAAAATATGCTATTATGATCTCCCATATATATATATATATATATATATATATATATATATATATATATATATATATATATATATATATATATATATATAAAATATATATATATATATATGCAACCATGCAATAAGATTTAAAGTAGAAACATGCTATTAAGATTCCCCTCATTTAGAGGCATAACCGTGTACTTAGATTTCAAGTGGGAACATGTAATCAAGATTTTTTTTATATGTGTAGAGATCTAAAAACTAGGAAGTTATTTGGATTCCTTAGAATGATTAATGTCTAAAAGCTAAGCACAATGTGAGAATATGAGTATGAAAATATTAAGACATGGTATAGATTTCAAGATAAAGGTACTATTAGGATCAAAATATATTGTAACTTGAGTTTATGATAATATTACAAGATCACGATGCATTAAACTAAGATTAATTTACAAGATGAGATTTGACAAGAAACTTGTTTCAAGATTTATGATTTCAGCTCATATGAATGTACTAAGATCAGACATAATGAGATTTTATAGAAATTGAGTCACCTTGTTAGAAAATCATATTCTTATATATATTTGATACTTGAAAACTCTCATATACTTAGTAGTCCCATATTTAGTTTAGTCCCTTTTCCTATCCCTATAGGATTAGTTGTCATAAAATTAGAGTATTAGAGTAAGGTCTATCCAGATAATATGAATATCAATTTATACTCACAGTTAGATTGCACATTAAGCAAGTAGCCAGATATAAGATAAAGATACATGATAAGGGTTTTAGACCCAATATCAGTTATGTAGTATTTGAGATTCACGTTCATATTCAGGTTTAGTTTCACTACAAAATTTTAGAGTAAAGATTCAGATTTAGAAATAGATTTAGTTTAGAGCTAAATAATAATAGAAGAAAGTCAGAGATAATAGACTAGGATCAGAGTTAAGAAACTAAGAACAAAGTCAGAGATAAGACATTCAAATTCAGAGATAAGAATACATTCAACGCTAACAGAGTCAGAATCAAAGATTAGAGAACAGAGATAGAAAATGACATCAGAACATTAATACATTATAGGATAATCCCTCACGAGAGAGTCATGAGACGATTCAAAGATGCAATGTGCCAGGCACTACAGGTGTCACAGAGGGCACATTGTGCCAACAAAGGGTGTGTTGCAACATAGATGACACTTTGATGTCAACATAGGGCATGTTGTCTAAATAGAGGGTGTGTTGTTCCATAAAGGACACTTTAGGATCAACAGAGGACATGCAGTACCAACAGAGGGTGAGTTGCACCATAGAGGACACTTCAGAGTTAACAGAGGAGGACTTATCATGTAATGGTGCCCACAATTAGATAAAAATCATAAATAAAAGATACCATAGCTTAGAGCATAATGTCATCCATGAGTATGATGAGAGAGATTCAAATAAGATATTTATGACCCAGGCACTTTTGTGTAAGTCATGAGACATAGAGAATAGGTCTCTAGAAAAGATAGAATAGAAAGATAAGTGTTAAAGAAATAAGAGGCAGTGTGCTTTAGATTCTACATAGAGTTTGTTATTAGATTCAGATTCATTATGTTCCAAGAATATTTTGTAGCATTCTGGTTCATTAGTAATTTATAAATACTCATCCACTTACTCTAATGACTATTTTTTCCAATGCATGGCTGAGGACACGATGTCCGCAAGTTTTGAAGCAAGTGATGATCAAAAGTGTAAGCAGAGGACAAGGAGATTTCTCAAGCAGAGCCTGGTGGGGTGCCATTTACCAAGATGATCCATAGTTTAGACATATTTTCCCCATGCTTAGTTATGTTACCAAATAGATTAAATTTTTGAGATGAACATGATGAAATTTTCTTTTGACAAGAACTATGTGTTGGCTAAATGGACATCTATAAATCCCTTTGTTTTGATTATGACAAACATTTCATTCTTATTAATCTAACGAGCTACTTGAGTGTGCAGGACTAAGATGGATGGCAAAGCAACTAGGGAAAATCCACAAGCTAAAATGTTTATATTTTCATGCAATGTAATCATTGTTGTAAAAACTTGTACAAATATATAATGTACAAGTACTTAGAATTGCATGTAAATCAAGCGTTAGATTTTCCCTAGCCAAACACCATAGTTAGACATGCCATCCCATTTAAATAGGATCATTTATGCACACTCACACATATAATTAGTGCCTAAATTGAAATCTTGAAACAGGATCATTCTCGGTCGACAAACTCCTCGACCGAGACACTCTCGGTCGACAATCTTCTCGACCGAGAAAGATCCAAAGTAGCTGTTAGACACAACAGACAAGTTAGTTGGCAGTTGAAGAAAGACGTTGCAAATCACTTGTTCCAGAGATCCTGTCGGTCGACAAAAGTTCGACCGAGTAGGTGTCTCGGTCGACCATTTGTCGACCGAGATGGTCTCTGACAGCAACTGCAGAATAAATTAATTAGCCGTTGTTAAAGCAACAACTTTGTACCTAATGGCTAGTTAAGCACTTAGAAACCCCTAGAAGTTGTCTAGAACGTCCTTAAGCATACTTAGGCCATTCCTATAAATAGGACAAGCCATAGGACACTAGAATTCACTTGTTACACTTGAGAATACACTTGAGCATACTTGAGCAATCTATTGCAAGCAATTTGAGCACTGTGATCATTAGTCTACATTCTCCTTAGCTCGATCTCATGTCCTATAGGCTAGATTCTCCTATCCACAGCAATCACAAGTTCACACACTTGGATAGGAGATCTATATGCTTGATCTAGGCATATCAAGCCTTGGGCTTAAAGGATAAGTTGTAATTTCCTTTTTCTTTCTTGTTCCTTTTTATCTTTTGTACTCTCCTTGCTACTCCTAGGGTTGGAGGCTGTGGATTGGAGAGGGTTGACTTCTCAGGTGGAGAAGGGGACTTCAAGCTACTTCAAGAAGGCTATCGCAAGGGAAGCTACTTCAGAAGGCTGGTGCAACAGGAGTTGGTGCATCTACTTCAAAGGAAGGCTGCTTCAAGGTTGGCGATTACTTCTAGGTGAAGGCTGCTTGAAGGGTTTGGGAAAAGAGATTGTATTTTATGTAAATTCCTTGCGAGGTAATAAAATAAATTTCTCTTCAAATCCCGGTTGGGTAAGCAACCGGGTAGTGGATTGACGGCTATAGTATTTGCTATAGTTGGAACCACTCTAAACCCTGTGTCTCCTTGTCCAATATTTTCATTGTGGTTGTTTGAGTTCAATAATTGTTAAATTATCTATAAAACTCTATTCACCCCCCCTCTAGTAGTTTTCAATTGGTATCAGAGCAAGGCTTCAAGGAACCCTAACAAGGTCTTGAAGAAATGGGTGATGGAATGCTCAACAACCTCAACATTGAAGGTACTCTTGTTGCTAGGCCGCCAGCGTTCGATGGAACAAACTACCAATACTGGAAGAGAAGGATGCAGTTCTACTTCCAAGGTGTCAACTGGGATCTATGGAGAATGGTATCTACTCCTTATGAATTCCCTCAAAATGACTTTGCGGAATGGGATGCAAACACGGTAAAACAGGCCCAAATGAACGCAAAAGCTATAAGCATTTTATATTGTTCTATTTCTGTAGGAGAATTTAATAGAATATCAAATTGTGATACAGCGTATGATATTTGGCATAGATTGTCCATCACTTATGAGGGTACATCCCAAGTCAAAAATTCCAAAATTAGCCTGCTTAAAACAAAACTTGAACATTTTCGTATGGATCCTAATGAATCTATTAGTGAAATGTATTCAAAATTCTCTACTATTGTTAATGGTTTAAGTGCCTTAGGAAAACCTGTCCTTGAGGAAGATCAGGTATCAAAAATTCTTCGATCACTTCCTCCAAAATACAAGCCAAAGGTGACAGCCATTGCAGAAGCAAACGACCTCACTCGCCTCAAAATGGAACAACTCATTGGTAATTTAGAAGCTCATGAAGCAGATCTAGAAGAGGAAGAAAGAAGAGAACGTGAACACCAAAGTGGGAAGAAGAAGGATATGGCTCTCAAAGCCTCAAAAGTCGTCACACAAGAAAGTGATGAGTCAAGTGAAGAAGAAGAAGAAGCCTAAATCGTCAACGGTAAGAAGTACAAAAGGTTTAAATCTAACAAAATTTCTAGTTGCTCTACTCCCAGGTGCTTTGAATGTGGGAAGAAAGGGCATCTCAAAAATGAATGTCCCAAAGCAAAGAAGGGAAAGAAAAGCTCACATAAGAAGAAAGGAGAAAAAGCCTATAAAGCTGCCTGGGATGAGTCAAGTGACAGTGAAAGCGAAGAAGAGAAGGTGGAATGTTTAATGGCAAGAGAAGAAAATGAAGACTCTCAAGAGGAATGGGTAGTTGAAAGTGGTTGCTCCAAACATATGACTGGGAACAAGGACGCATTTCAAACTTATGAAGAAAAGAAAAGTGGAACGGTCACCTTTGGAGACAATGGTAAGGGCAAAATCGTTGGAATAGGTAATGTTGGAACAAATCTCGAAATTAAAAAAGTTCTACTTGTTGATGGATTGCATCATAATTTAATAAGTGTAAGTCAACTATGTGATAGTGGTTATGATGTGTTATTTAACAAAACCTGCTGCAAATTATTGATAGAAAACACTACAAATGTCGTTTATGAAGGAAATAGAGTTGGAAATCTTTATATCCTTAAACCAAACTCTATGAAATCAGTAGTAGGTAAATGCTTGCTTGCAAATGAAAATACCTTACAACTATGGCATAAAAAGCTGGGACATGCTAGTTCACATGCTATTAAAAATTTAGTGAAATATGATCTTGTTCGTGGATTACCTGCTTTGTCTTTTGATCAAGTTGAAAACTGTGAACCCTGCACAATGGGAAAGCAAACCAAAACATCTTTTAAATCAAAACATGTACTTAGCACCAGTAGATCCTTAGAATTAATTCATATGGACTTATTTGGACCAATGAGGACACAATCTATTGGTGGTAAACGATACTGTTTTGTTATTGTTGATGATTATAGTAGATATACATGGGTACATTTTATTGCAACTAAAGATGATACTATTCATGTCTTTATGCAATTTTGTTCCAAGATTGAAAATCTTTTACAACATAAAATATGTACCATTAGAAGTGATCATGGTGGCGAATTTGAGAATCATACATTTGAGACCTTTTGTACATCTCAAGGGTATACTCATAATTTTTCTGCTCCACGTACCCCACAACAAAATGGTATAGTTGAACGGAAAAATCGATCCCTACAGGAAATGGCTAGGACCATGATGCTTGAACACAACACACCTAAAACCTTTTGGGCGGAAGCTGTAAACACTGCTTGTTATCTTCTTAATAGAGTAAATGTTCACTCTCATTTGAAGAAAACTCCATATGAAATATTACACTCTAAGAAACCTAGAGTTCACTACTTTCATACTTTTGGCTCCACATGCTACATTTTAAATACCAAAGATGATAGAGACAAGTTTGATTCTAAATCACACAAAGCATTCTTCTTGGGATATTCCACTTCTAGCAAAGCCTTTAGAGTATATAACACTATCTCTAGAAATGTTGAGGAATCCATTCATGTTTCTTTTCATGAAGAATCGAACTCTGAAAATCTAGATATCATTGATCTCACTAATCAATTCGAAAATATAACCATTTCCAATGATAGTGAGAAAATTCCTATATCCGATCCCCAAGTTGAAACACAACCTACACCTAGGCTTATCAAGGATCATCCCCAAGAACTAATTATTGGAGATCCAAATGATAAAGTCAAAACTCGGTCTTCCTTCAAAGATGTTGCAAACATGGCTTTTGTTTCTATCATTGAACCTAAGAAGATATCTGAAGCTCTTAAGGATGATTACTGGATAATAGCCATGCAAGAAGAGTTAAATCAATTCACTAAAAATGATGTATGGGATTTAGTTCCTAAACCACAAGATAAAACTATCATAGGAACTAAATGGGTG
Organism: Alisma plantago-aquatica; assembly: GCA_963693085.1. Taxonomy (NCBI): domain Eukaryota; kingdom Viridiplantae; phylum Streptophyta; class Magnoliopsida; order Alismatales; family Alismataceae; genus Alisma; species Alisma plantago-aquatica. The sequence continues at coordinate 959,883,936 of OY856411.1, read as the reverse complement.
TTTAGGAATAAGCTCAATGAGGCAGGAGAAGTCATACGGAATAAAGCTCGGCTAGTAGCACAAGGATATAATCAACAAGAAGGAATAGATTTTGATGAAACATATGCACCCGTAGCCAGACTTGAAGCTAGTAGGATGTTACTAGCTATTGCTGCCCATAAAAACATTAAGCTATATCAAATGGATGTCAAAAGTGCATTTCTAAATGGCATCATACACGAAGAAGTTTATGTTGCTCAACCACCTGGCTTTGAAATACCAGAAAAAGGTGACCATGTTTATAAACTTAAAAAGGCACTTTATGGTCTCAAACAAGCACCTAGGAATTGGTATGAACGACTCAAGACATATCTTTTTGATAATGGTTTTTCTATTGGAAATTCAGATTCTACTTTATTTTTCAAAACATATGCATCTGATTTCCTAGTTGTGCAAATATATGTTGATGACATTATTTTTGGAGCTTCTAATGATTCATTATGCACACAATTCAGTGACATTATGCAAAAAGAATTTGAAATGAGCCTCATGGGTGAACTAACATTCTTTCTTGGTTTTCAAATTAAGCAAACACCTGCAGGAATTTTCATAAGCCAAGAAAAATATACTAAAGAACTTTTAAAACGTTTTGGGATGGATCAATGCAAACATGCTACTACTCCTATGGCTACCTCTATCAAAATTGATAAGGATGAAAATGGGGAACCTATTGATGATTCCTTATATAGAGCCATGCTTGGTATTTTGCTATACTTAACTGCTTCTCGACCGGACATTATGTTTTCCGTTGGTCTTTGTGCTCGATTTCAATCCCAACCTATGCAATCTCATTTTCTAGCGGTTAAACGAATTCTTCGATATCTAGATGGTACTACTTGTTTTGGTTTATGGTATCCAAAAGGACAATCCTTGGATTTTAAAGCATATACTGATGCGGATTATGCTGGTTGTCGACTTGATCGCAAAATTACTAGTGGTGGCTGTTTCTTATTAGGGAGAGCCTTAGTATCTTGGTTTAGCAAGAAACAAAATACGGTTGCCCTATCTACAACTGAAGCTGAATATATGGCAGCCGGGTCTTGTTGTGCTCAAGTGCTTTATATGCAACAGGTATTAAGCGATTATGGTTTTAATCTTCCCTCTACACCTATTTTTTGTGACAACACGAGCGCCATAAACTTAGCACACAATCCTATTTTACACAGCCGGGCAAAACACATTGAAATCCGTCATCACTTCTTAAGGGATCACATCTCAAAGAATCATGTTTCCCTTCATCATGTTGACACGGAAAATCAATTGGCTGATATTTTTACAAAACCGCTTCCACTAGATCAATTCAACAACATTAGGAAGCAACTGCTTATTACTCCTTTGGAAAATGTTTTCTTTGATATCTGCGGTTCTTAAAATGAATACGTTTACTTGTTTCATTTTGGCTTTTCAAATGGACATCTTTTTCATTAGATTTGACGGGATATCTAATTAAGGGGGAGTTTTTATTAAACCGGTTATCTTTTTGAAATGACAAAGGGGGAGAGATATATAAAACTATAACTTAGTATTTATGAAAAACTCAATCAATGAGTTTCATAAATATACTCTTGGCTTTACATTGAAAGTTGCTATATTCCCAACTGAACTGGATTTCATGTTCTATAATTCATTGGGAATAATAAGCACACATTTTATAAACAAGAGAAAAAGCTACATAAGGCAATCTAAAGGTATGAAACTCATATGTTTTATATTTCCTTTATTTATATTTTGGAAATGTTTGTCATCTTCAAAAAGGGGGAGATTGTTGGCTAAATGGACATCTATAAATCCCTTTGTTTTGATTATGACAAACATTTCATTCTTATTAATCTAACGAGCTACTTGAGTGTGCAGGACTAAGATGGATGGCAAAGCAACTAGGGAAAATCCACAAGCTAAAATGTTTATATTTTCATGCAATGTAATCATTGTTGTAAAAACTTGTACAAATATATAATGTACAAGTACTTAGAATTGCATGTAAATCAAGCGTTAGATTTTCCCTAGCCAAACACCATAGTTAGACATGTCATCCCATTTAAATAGGATCATTTATGCACACTCACACATATAATTAGTGCCTAAATTGAAATCTTGAAACAGGATCATTCTCGGTCGACAAACTCCTCGACCGAGACACTCTCGGTCGACAATCTTCTCGACCGAGAAAGATCCAAAGTAGCCGTTAGACACAACAAACAAGTTAGTTGGCAGTTGAAGAAAGACGTTGCAAATCACTTGTTCCAGAGAGCCTGTCGGTCGACAAAAGTTCGACCGAGTAGGTGTCTCGGTCGACCATTTGTCGACCGAGATGGTCTCTGACAGCAACTGCAGAATCAATTAATTAGCCGTTGTTAAAGCAACAACTTTGTACCTAACGGCTAGTTAAGCACTTAGAAACCCCTAGAAGTTGTCTAGAACGTCCTTAAGCATACTTAGGCCATTCCTATAAATAGGACAAGCCATAGGACACTAGAATTCACTTGTTACACTTGAGAATACACTTGAGCATACTTGAGCAATCTATTGCAAGAAATTTGAGCACTGTGATCATTAGTCTACATTCTCCTTAGCTCGATCTCGTGTCCTATAGGCTAGATTCTCCTATCCACAGCAATCACAAGTTCACACACTTGGCTAGGAGATCTATATGCTTGATCTAGGCATATCAAGCCTTGGGCTTAAAGGATAAGTTGTAATTTCCTTTTTCTTTCTTGTTCCTTTTTATCTTTTGTACTCTCCTTGCTACTCCTAGGGTTGGAGGCTGCGGATTGGAGAGGGTTGACTTCTCAGGTGGAGAAGGGGACTTCAAGCTACTTCAAGAAGGCTATCGCAAGGGAAGCTACTTCAAAAGGCTGGTGCAACGGGAGTTGGTGCATCTACTTCAAAGGAAGGCTGCTTCAAGGTTGGCGATTACTTCTAGGTGAAGTCTTCTTGAAGGGTTTGGGAAAAGAGATTGTATTTTATGTAAATTCCTTGCGAGGTAATAAAATAAATTTCTTTTCAAATCCCGGTTGGGTAAGCAACCGGGTAGTGGATTGACGGCTATAGTATTTGCTATAGTTGGAACCACTCTAAACCCTGTGTCTCCTTGTCCAATATTTTCATTGTGGTTGTTTGAGTTCAATAATTGTTAAATTATCTATAAAACTCTATTCACCCCCCTCTAGTAGTTTTCACTATGTATAAATCAATTTTTAATAAATGCCAAGTGTTTTAATTTACTTTGTTGCAAAGAATAGCATTTTGTGATACCACTTAGTGATATCATGTGACAAGAAAAATATGGGTGTTATAGGGGCATTATCTAATGTTTTTTCTGCATAAAGAAAATAGTTAATGCCTAAGCCCTAGTAGGGAAACTATCTATGGCGTCGGCTAAAACAAACCTTTCATGTCGGTTTAAAACCGACACCTAAGTGGCGATAATATAGCCACGGTCCTAAGATGTCACTTCCTTGGGGAAGGCAAAATTGATGCCAGAAATCTAGTCATCAGTTGTGTGAATAAAAGAAACCGACATGTATCTTGTTGTACCATGCCACATATATAACTAGTAAAGGACCCTTAATTGTCATTTATATCTAATAAACTGACACCTATGATATGCTACCCAGTGAGGCCATGTTGTCAAGCATGACCACTTTTTTTCCTTTAATTTCAATTATTTTACTAAAACCACTGATGCAGGCCAATAGTGTCAGTGTTATTGATATAACCGATGACTCAATTTTGTTTTTTTAAATGGCAGCCCTGCAGCCTGCTGTACGGCTACTCAGTAGGATGTAGAACAAGTAGTTTAGCTCTAAATTTTAGTTTTGAACTATAGGTTAACAACGTCATGCGATTTCAGTTGAACAACATGCCACCAAACCTACAGTAACAAACATAATATGCACATAATACACATCAAAATCCACATTCCAATCAAGGTCGTCCAAAAAAATCAAATGGAATTTCTTCAATTCACATTTCAAATACACATCACAGTCAAACTTTCCCAAAATTCTAACATAATTCCTAAAGACATACGTAATATTGCATGTAGCCAAAAGATGTCTAATTATATTACATAATTGTAGTAGACCTTATAATAATATAAAAAACCTTAGTGCATGGGGTTGTATGAGAGAGGGACACTATTAAAATATCTAATGGCTATAGTTCGGGATATAGTCATCTCTTATGATGGTACTATTGGACACATTTGTGGAAATTCTATTGTGTTGTTTGAATATGCTACAGATGATGCATCTATATGTAGAACTATGAATCTAAGAACTATGTGATACAACCATTTATCATGATATTAAGTAAAAATATGTTATTAGGATATCCCATATATATATATATATATATAGATGCAACCATGTAATAAGATTTCAATGAGAGACATACTATTAAGATTCCCCTCATTTATTGGCATAACCGTGTATTTATATTTCAAGTGGGAAAATGTAATCAAGATTTCTTATATATGTAGAGATCTTAGAACTAGGAAGTTATTTGGATTCCTTAGAATGATTAATGTTTAAAAGCTAAGCACAATGTGAGAATATGAGTTTGAACATATCAAGATATGGTCTAGTTTTCAAGATAAGGGTACTGTTAGGATCAAAATATATTGTAACTTGAGTTTATGATAATATTACAAGATCATGATGCATTAAGCTAAGATTAAAATACAAGATGATATTTGACAAGAAACCTATTTCAAGATTTAATATTTAAGCTCATATGAATGTACTAAGATCAGACTTAATGAGATTTTATAGAAATTGAGTCACCTTGTTAGAAAATCATATTCTTATAGATATTTGTTACTTAAATACTCTCATATACTTTGTATTCCCATATTTAATTCATTCCCTTTTCCTAAGCCTTTAGGCTTAGTTATCATAAAATTAGAGTATTAGAGTAAGGTCTATCTAGATAATAAGAATATCAATTTATACTCATAGTTAGATTCCACATTATAAGAGTAGCCATATATAAGATAAAGATACATGATAAGGGTTTTAGACCCAATCACAATTATGTAGTATTTGAGATTCACATTCATATTCAGGTGTAGTTTCACTGTAAAATTTTAGAGTAAAGTTCCAGATTCAGAAATAGATTCAATTGAGAGCTAAAGAATAATAGAACAAAGTCAGAGATTATAAATTAAGATCAGAGTTAAGAAACTAAGAAATAATTCATAGATAATAGATTCAAATTCAGAGATAAGAATACATTCTGAGCTAAGAGAGTTAGATTCGGAGATAGGAAATGACATCAGAACATTAATACATTATAGGATAAACCCTCTCCAGAGAGTCATGGGAAGATTCAAAGGGCACAATGCGCCAAGTACTACAGGTGTCACAGAGGGCAAATTGTGCCAACAGAGGGTGTGTTGCACCATAGAGGACACTAGAGAGTTAACAGAGGAGGACTTCTCGTGTAATGGTGGCCACAATCAGATACAAATCATAAATAAAAGATACTGTGACAATCTCGATTTTCTCTCTCTTCTTTTGTACTACTCCTCTCTCATCAAGTGTCTCTTACTCATTTTGATATTAAATACATAATTGGATGGTTGTGATATTCCAATTTGGCGACTACCATGATCAATTTTTGCAATGTGCAACTTCAATTCGTACCTTTAAACTAAGTATCTTGCTATATCATGTCACCTTCTTGTATCTAATTTTAAATATCAACACCTTGATCTTTTGTCTTTCTATTATGCACCATGTTGTAGTGGATTCAATTACGAATACAACAGAACAAAAATCACCCTAATCGGACCTTTGTAGCATGAGTTATGCAAGCTTGAAGATGCTTTGATTTACCTTGATTTTAAGTGCTTTGGTACTCTAGTTTGCTTGTTGGGCCGGCCAATCCATGGGCCCAGCCGATGTTTGACGTGTATTTTACTACGCGCTTAAACGCAAGTACACGCGTCGAGTAATATAGGCCTTGTGAGGCCCGAGTCGAACTCAGGGATACGTGAATTATTGGATACTTCTACTAACTAATCGCAATCAGCTAGACCGATTAACAAAGTAGGGTTTTGTGTTCAAATTAAAAAGAAAATAAAAATCAAACAAAGAAAACAATCGATTAAAGGTTAATTTAATCAATTCACAGGGATATCTTTAGGACGGCGGTTTCACCACGGGTCAACATTGTATTAGGTTTCATATAATTCCTCACACTTCTCTCTCTATCCGGGTAGTGGCCTGAAAACAGAATTACCCACTGTCGTGGTGTAATTCACTACTTAGATTTAGGTTGATTCCACCGTCGTAGTAATCATTCCCCTAAACTAAGTGCATTATAAATGGTCTCTCAGTTCCCACCATTAATTTTACAACTGCTTTGTCAAGGGTTTTATTGATTAATGTAGAATTCGTCTCTTTTCAACCGTTAATCCTTCTGTCGAAGTGATTAAGGGTGTTAAATTATTATTATGGTGATCAAGCATAACAATAGAAATGGAGAAAATGAATCTATACCACGGATTTGATAGAAAAATATGAATTATTGATATAAAAAAGTCATACAATGCATTCCCGGGCTACTCCCGGTCCTAAAGATTGAGGGTTTTAGCCTCTCATGGTCATCACACACGAATACATGGTAGAAATTGGGGAATTCATAAGAAAAACGGGAAATAAATGGGAAAACCCCTGAACGGAGAAGAACTGGTGGATCCTTGGCGTAGAACACGAGCTTCCCCGCCTGTCGGTGGTGGAAATCGTCTTCGGCAGCGTCCGAATCACCCGGGATGAGCTTCTCGGCCTCCGTTCTCCTTTCTCCTCCTCGGCACTCGTGCAATACAAAAAAATTCAGATCCACCTCAACATGGGCGGCCGTCATTAGGTATAAGTCCCTAATTAGGTCGTCAAATAACAACAGCCGTCCGACCGAGATCAAAACAGATCCAACGCATATCTGCCGGCGTCGATACCATCGACGCGGGTCGATGGTATCGACCCAGCGGATTAGCGGCAGCTTTCCTTTCTTTTATTCTGAGCGCCTGTGGTGATCTCGATACCATCGACTTGGGTGTCGATGGTATCGACTCCTTTAGCGTCGGTTGTTGTCGTTTAGCGACGCTGTAGCTCCCCTTGTGTCGATGGCATCGACTTGGGTCGATGGTATCGACAGTTTCCTCGCCAGCAACTTGAAGGGATCTCGATACCATCGACTTAGGTGTCGATGGTATCGACTCTGTATTGCTCTTCTCGGCTGACAACATGTGGCTTGGTCGATGGTATCGACTTTCGTCGATGATATCGACGGAAGCAGATACTTGTTTTTCCTGAAATTTCACAACAAGCCCAAGTAAATCCACACAATTTATAATAAGATGATAAATAATGCTCAAAATAGTAAAACAAAGGGGATTTGATATAAAATGATAGCAAAGACCAAATAAAGTGAATTATGCAATAATATCCATGAAAATGAGTAATTAAGGCACAAAACACATATGAAATAGGTCTCTAAATGCGACTCAAAATCATCGCATCAAACTCCCCTAAGCTTAAACATTGCTCGCCCTCGAGCAACTAATCCTTAGAATAAGATTGCAGATGTCAACTAAAAATCAACACAGCACCCCACATTCCACATGACACCCACTGAACGTTCTCAAACCAGCCTTTCCTAATCACAAAACAGTAATTACCCTACAGGCGACAATAATCATCAATAAAAGAAATTATCCTTCAAACCGATGAACACTATCACATAAGGCAGTTAACATAATAAAATTTGCCGATTCAGCATTAGTGCATCTTGTGATCGCCTAGACTACGTTGCTCGCCCTAACTACCATCTACATGGAAGCAATTCTCCTGATAAACATGAGTGAGGAGAAAATCACGGTGGCCTACCAATCCGAGCAACGGGTGGATGGAATGGGTGGTTCATGGAAGAATTTGGAAGTATTACACAATTTCAAAATGCATACAACAAAATGCCCTAAATGATGCAAATGCACATTGAAAATGCCCTAATGCTTAAAATTGGGTGGAATGATGCATGCACTAACCTTCCACCTCAAAAAGAGATAGAAATCTAATTAAGCCACATCATGTACTCAATTTCCTTGTTATGCAAGTGATATCCTGTTCCTTTCTCCCTCTTATTCCATTTCCTTCTAAATTCTCTTTTTTTTTCTTACTTTTCTCAATTTTTTTCAGATTTTCAGAAATTTTTTTTTCTTAGCCCACATATCCATAATTGCTCAGAGATACATATGTTAGGCTATTTTCTTCATGATTGGAAATCTTTGTACTATTTCGAGGGTATGGAACAATTTAGATCACTTTTCAAGACAAACTGAGGTACATGGTGTACTTATGCATGAAAATCATGAAAGTTATGAGTGCAACTACATGACATGCACCTAAAGGTAATGTGCATGAATCACTATACATTTTTTCCGTTTTATGCAAAAGTATGAAAATAACAATGCAAATCCTATCTACATGCTATGCACGCAAGGAGGAATTAAAACTGTACTTTACTTCCAATTCTTTGGTGGATTAGGGGAAAATATGAAGTGGAATGATCACAAGATTAAGTTACTGAACCTTAGAAAAATATCATGTGTCCCTCCTTACTGACATGTGTAGTAGTTCAAAGGGTTCTTTCTCGTATATCCAATTAAGGTCTCATTACCATTTGATTAGGTTAGGCTCAAACAACCGTTACTATCCACTTTTCATGGGTCAATGGGGGTGTGGGTGTGACATATTGCTTTAGAGTTGACATAATCAATCATTTTCATAGGACAAGTTTCCCAAGGACAACCAAGTTAAGCTATCCAAAAGACACAGAAATTTTTAAATTCCCTTAAATTTCCCATGAAAATAGCGAGATGACAATTTTTAAGACATCCACGATTACACTACATAGATGTGGATCCTAAACAAACTAAAATTGCAAGAACAAATAACAAAGCAAAAACTAAAAACAACTAGAGAAAAGATAAAAGATAGAGCTGTTCCAGCCACCCCCCTAAGCTTGAATTTGACTATGGCCTCATAGTCAAAAACCAACTTAAGGGTGGAACAGTGATACCCTGATCAATCTTGCGGAGGCGGTGGTGGGTATTGCGGTGCCGTAGGATCCCAAGACGGGTACTCCCCTTGGAAGCTTGGATCATATTGGGTCCTCGGCGGAGGCTGTGGATAGCCTCCAAAGTAGTCTTGACTCCAGTAATGGTCGAAGAAAGGCTCCTGCTGCGTCTCTATCCACTGCAACTGGGTGTGCATTTGCTCTTGGTTGGCGAGGATGAGCCGCTCGTTCTCGAACATAGCCCGTTGGTTGTCAAGTACCCGGCTCGTAGTCTCATGAATGCCGGTATACATACCCATGTGCTGCTGCTGAGTCTGCTGGATGTCCTACAGCATGGTGTACATCCCCTGCATGGAATAGGGATCCACAGTTGGCTGCTCGTGCTGTGGTGATGGCAGCGGGGGCTGAGATGATGAAGATGCACCCGGATGCATCCTAGGACGCTTCCGTGGTGCCACACGTGCTCGAAGAGGTGTGAAAGCCTCCTCTTCCTCTGCAGCTGCGCCTTCTTGCTCGTCACCACCGCCTTCTTCCTCGGAGGACTCGATGGCTATGATTGGCCACCGGAAGTGCTGCCTGCCCTCTATGTTGAAGACGTCGTCCGGTAGGGAGCTCTCCTGATAAGCTTGGTTGACGTGGCAATGAGCGTACGCCAACCCGTCCCGGAGAAGAATGAGATTTGAACGGTGCAAGTGTTGCACGTTCACCTTGCTCCTCGTAAAGATCAGAGTCATGGACTGAAGGTTCAGTCCCAAGTAAAGCGCCAACTTGGTGACAAGACCACCAAAATGGATTGGAGCCTTCCTTGTGCTCCTCTTCACCGCCAGGACGCACTGTAGCCAGAACGCCCCCCAGTTGCATGGTTGACGCTTCAGGAGTGCGTAAAGGAAGAACAAGTCACTCTCCTGAAACTTGCTCAAAGCAAGATCACTTCGAGCGAAGAATGTCAAGCTCAACATCCTATGCAAGACCCGGACGAACGGGTGCTCAAAATTTGCTACCGCTGCATTGTGGTAGCTCACGGTCTTCCCCGCCGGCACTGTAACTAGCTCGGAGAAGATCTTTGCATAGTCAGTGTGGGAGTCCGGCCTTCGGTGATCATGTGGAGAGTGGATCCAGTTGAAGATTTGATTGAACTGGACCAGTGCGAGATTGTAATTGTTGTTGAAGAGTCGGAAGGACACCCTTCCCTTGATCCATTCCTGGTCCGATGCTACCACGTCGTTTGGTACGACGCAGACGTCGAGAGACGCCATGAACTCCGCCACCAGTTCCTTCTAGGTGGGCCATTCGCCGAAAAACGGCTGCCCATCCACATGGTACTGCAGCTCGTCAGGGCGTAGGCTTCTGTTGGTGAGGCGTGCTTGTCCATGAAGCACATAGGCCAAGTTGGCCTCGAATCCCAACTCCTGGATCATGCCCTGGTCCACATACCGAGTGGGCTCGAACTTTCGCTTCATTATCTCCTCGTAGACCTTCCTCACATCCATGTTGGCATGAATTAGGCGTGGACGAGGGATGGAAGCGGGTGGGGGAGGAACGAACTCCTCAATCTCCATAGGGTGAGCGCTTGAGGACGACGCTCTAGCGGTGTGCACCATGGTTGCGAGAAGATGGGATTAGAAGAAAAGAGCTCGGTGAAGATGGAGAAGAAATTCTCCGCTCGATGAAGATCTCCGCTCGATGACGCTTCTCTTCAGTCTTGGAGGGCTCGGGGGAGTGCTCGGCGCAAAGGAGGATACTTTCTCTGAAGGTGTGACGTCAAGTGACGTTGCAAGTCCCCTTAAATAGGCTTGATCAGTGCCCCTGTTGACCCGTTGATACCATCGACGCGGTTCGATGGTATCGACACATCTCGCGGGTATCCGCCTCCCTCGCGAGTATCGACGGCTGACGTTTGCTGGATCGAGAAACCCAGATTGCTGACGGGTCGATACCATCGACGGAAGTCGATGGTATCGACGCAGCACCCGGATCGCTGACGTGGCTGTTGCGATCGTCGTCGATGTCTGTGTGCGGATCGGTGACATGTCCGTCGATACCATCGACGGATGTCGATGGTATCGACTTGCTTTTATTGCGACACTTCCGTTGTGTTGCATTCAACCTGTGATGATGTCGATACCATCGACGAGGCCGTCGATGGTATCGAGTTGACTGAGCAAAATTCGTCTGAATATCTCCAGAGATCTCGATGGTATCGACTGGGGTGTCGATACCATCGACACTTTTATTGCGAACTGTCTGCGACCATGTCGATACCATCGACGAGGGTGTCGATAGTATCGACACAGTGCGATTTTTGCTGGTGTCAACCTGAACCCATGTCGATACCATCGACGGATGTGTCGATGGTATCGACCCTGCCTGTGCCTGCACATTCAACAAACGGATCAAGGTATCATTTTTAAACTAAAATTTAAACGAAATAAAAGCAATCTATGACTAAAATTAAACTATCCTACTGTACCGATGGTTGGGTTGCCTCCCAACAAGTGCCCTTGTTTAGCGTCTTAGGCTAGACATCTTCCCTTCATCTCATTCATGCACAAGTGAAACGAGTTTGACCTCATTCACTTTCCTCTTGTAATTCCCACCAAAATACAACTTCAAGCGTTGCCCGTTCACCAAGAACGTGGCATCTCCATCACGCACGAGAATCGCTCCGTGCGGTTTCACCTCCTCCACAATGAAGGGTCCACTCCACCGGGATTTCAGCTTCCCGGGATGCAGTTTGAGACGGGAGTTGAACAATAGAACGCTGTCTCCCTTCTTGAACGTGCGCATCTCAATATGGCGATCGTGGATCAGCTTTGTGCGCTCTTTGTAGATGCGGGCATGATCATATGCCGTCATGCGTAGCTCATCCAATTCATTCAATTCAAACATCCTTTTTCTCCCGGTCTCATCATAGCGCAAGTTCAGCCTTCTTAGCGCCCAATGGGCCTTGTGCTCCAATTCCATCGGAAGATGGCAAGCCCGGCCGTACGCCAACCTAAAAGGCGTGGTGCCTATAGGTGTTTTGTACGCCATTCGATAAGCCCAAAGCGCGTCCGGTAGCAATACACTCCAATTCTTCCTTGTGGATGCTACGGTCCTTTCTAAAATCTTCTTGATTTCTCTATTTGATACCTCCACTTGTCCTTGCGTCTGTGGATGATATGGGGTGCTGATGTTGTTCTTGACCCCATATTTCTTTAAAAGTGTCGCGAATTTCTGATTTCGAAAATGTGTGCCTCCGTCACTTATGATCATTCGGGGAATCCCGAACCTGCAGAAAATGTTCTCTTTGACAAACCTGCACACTACGTTCGAATCATTAGTCCTTGTGGGGATTGCCTCCACCCACTTCGACACATAATCTACAGTAAGTAAGATATAAAGATTTGAATTTGAGGACACAAAGGGTCCCATGAAGTCAATGCCCCATAAATCAAATACCTCAACTTCCTGAAATACATTCAGGGGCATTTCCTGTCTCCTTGAGATGTTACCTGCGCGCTGGCACGGGTCACATTGCCTAACAAAATCATAGGCATCCCGGAACAAAGTGGGCCAATAAAGGCCGCTTTCCAACACCTTGGCTGCTGTCCGTGAGCTAGCATGGTGTCCTCCTGTAGGTGACGCATGACAGTGGTGGAGAACACTCTCGTACTCCACCTCTGGCACGCACCTGCGAAGAATACCATCCCTGCACTGCTTCAAGAGAATCGGGTCATCCCAAAAATAATATCTCAATGAATGAAAGAATTTCTTTTTCTCTTGATAGGACCAATCCTCCGGGATGATCCCGCAAGCCAAATAATTCACAATTTCTGCAAACCATGGTTCTTTAGAATCAATTTTTAAAAGTTGCTCATCGGGAAAGGTCTCGGTAATGGGTATGTTCAAGCCTTGTTCATCAACCCTCTCTAACCTAGACAAGTGGTCAGCCACCACATTTTCAATTCCTGACTTGTCCTTGATTTCAATATCGAATTCTTGTAGAAGCAAAATCCACCTAATTAGTCTAGGCTTCGCATCCTTCTTCTCCATCAAATACTTTATTGCAGCGTGATCAGTCCACACAACCACCTTAGAACCCACTAAGTACTGCCGAAATTTTTCAAAGACGAACACGACGGCCAGTAACTCCTTTTCCGTGGTTGTGTAGTTCAATTGAGCATCATTAAGCATTTTTGAGGCATAGAAAATCACAGCAGGCTTGTTATCTACCCTTTGCCCCAAAACAGCTCCCACAGCATAATCAGACGCATCACACATCAACTCGAATGGCTTTGTCCAATCCGGCGTTTGAACAACCGGAGCTGAAATCAACTTTTCCTTCAAAACCTCGAATGCGTGAAGACATTTCTCATTGAAATCAAAAACTGCGTCTTTTTCCAACAATTCCGATAATGGCTTTGCGATTTTCGAAAAATCCTTAATAAATTGCCGATAAATACCGGCGTGTCCCAAAAAGCTTCTCACCCCTTTTACAAAATTTGGTGGGGGTAACTTAGAAATCACCTCAATTTTTACGGGGTCTACCTCAAGACCCTTGCTAGACACCCTGTGTCCTAGCACAATTCCTTCCGTCACCATCATGTGACATTTCTCCCAATTGAGGACCAAGTGTGTGTCCTCGCACCGCTGCAACACCTTATCTAAGTTATAAAGGCATTCATCAAAAGACGCTCCATACACTGAGAAGTCGTCCATGAAAACTTCAAGACACCGCTCTACCATGTCAGAGAATATGGCGAGCATGCAGCGTTGAAAAGTCGCCGGCGCATTGCATAAACCGAACGACATACGGCGGTAAGCAAACGTCCCATAGGGACATGTAAACGTAGACTTCTCTTGATCCAAAGGATCAATAGAAATCTGGTTGTACCCCAAATAGCCATCTAGAAAACAAAAATGCGACCGACCAGCTAGACGTTCCAAAATCTGATCGATAAATGGCAATGGAAAATGATCTTTAAGAGTTGCGGCATTCAATCGGCGGTAGTCAATGCAAACACGCCACCCGGTTACCAATCGGGTGGTGACAGGTTCATTCAAAAGATTTGTAGTGACAGTGATTCCCCCCTTTTTAGGGACTACCTGTGTGGGACTCACCCACGTTGAATCGGATATGGCATAAATGATCCCTGTAGCAAGAAGCTTTATGACTTCCTTCTTGACAACCTCCATCATGCTTGGATTTAGACGTCTTTGAGGCTGTATGACTGGCTTGGCTCCCTCCTCGAGCCGAATCTTGTGTTGGCAAAGTGTAGGGGAGATCCCCTTGATGTCCGCCACAGACCACCCAAAAGCTCCACGGTGGTTCTTGAGCACTATCAGTAGTTGCTCCTCCTCATCCACACTCAAGTATGCAGAAACAATCACTGGTAACTTGTCCTCCTCAGCTAGAAAGACGTACTTCAGATGCGGGGGCAATGGCTTCAATTCCAGATCAGGTGGGCAAATAAGAGATGATTGTAGCGGTGGGGGAAGTGTACCCAAATCTTCATAGTGCCTCGTGTAGAAACATGGAAGCATTTGAAGCATTTTGGCGCACTCCTTGAGTGAAGTACTCCGCATCCAATCATAAGTGACATTTAACAAACACGCCTCCAAAGGAAATTCCGGATATGCATCAAAGACGGAAGTAATAATCACATCATCCTCCCATGAAGGTGGAATGTCCTCATTCTCATCATTTGGAAACCCAACAGCCTTGCATAAAGAGACAACTTTAGTTTGCTCCATAAGGTCCACTGCTAGGGTCCCATTATCTATCATGCTCATAACATGAGCCATATCCAAAAATGGCTTCCCAAGACAAAGTGAGATATTTTGTTCCACATGCTTAACCATGTTGCAATGTGCTTTTGCTTTATTAGATGCATTACCATTGGGCATGACCATCTCAAAGCGATCATCCGCAATGCCCAAGGTCAAGCGACCTCTCCCCATCTCCAAGATCATATCAGATGTAGCTTGGAATGGGCGACCAAGTAGTAACTCATTGCCGTGCTCGTCCTGCATTTCCATAACGACGAAATCAGCCGGAAAAACAAAGCGGTCTACCTTTACCAAAACATCCTCACAGATTCCGTACGGTTTCACCACAGAATTATCGGCCAATTGGATGGTCATGTTACTTGGACTCGACTCCTTCAATCCAAGTTTCTTGAACGTAGAAAGGGGCATCAGATTTATGCTTGCTCCGGAATCACAAAGTGCCTCGCCAAATTTGAACTTCCCGATAAAGCAAGAAATATTGAAACAACCGGGATCCTGTCTTTTTGGCGGAAAAGTTCCCATAATAAAAGCACTCACTTGCTCCTTCAATACCACGACCTCAGTGTCGGGTATCTTTCTCTTCTTGGTGATTACATCTTTGAGAAACTTCCCATAAGACGGGATTTGTTCAATCGCCTCTAGCAAAGGAATATTCACTGATAACTTCCTAAAGCTGTCCAGAAATTTCTTAAACTGTGCATCCACCTTTCTTGCTTTTGCACTATTGGGATAGGGGACCGGAACGGTATATGCCCTTTGGTGAGGTGGCACATAGGGAGTTAATTTATGTGGTTCCTCCTCAGTGGCTTGTTCTTCCTTACCATCTTCAGCTATGTCCTCAGTTTGCTCTATGACAGGTGCGGGCTGCTCTTTGACTGTTGCTTCTTCAACTGTGTCCTGCAGTGTGCTTGTGTCATCCGCCCTTGGATTTAACACTTTCTTACCACTCCTCAATAAGATGGCCTTGGCCTGTTGGTTTCCCCCGGGAATATTGGTGTTCCCCGGAAAACCCAGATGTGCCGGCTTCTTCAAGCTTGCAATCTCGGTTGCCATCTGTGCCATGGAAGTCTCTATAGTTCTCATTTGAGCCCCGTGGCTCTGCAAAGTCTGCCCAAACTGGTTCATAAATTCACCCTGCTGCTTTATTTGCTGCCCAAAAGTGTTCATCAACTCTTGATTTTGCTTTATGACTTGATTGAGCAACTCCGTGCTCTTGTCCTCCGTGACCGGTGCAGGCTTGGCGTCCGGATCCGGCAGAAAGTTATTTGGATCCTTCCATGAAAATTTCTTGTCCTTCCGCCATGAATAATCGTTATTCCTGTACCCCTGCTGTTGCCTCATGTACTTGACCTGAGCCTCATCCTCAGACTCATTGTCTTCCTTCTGCAGCAACTTCTTTGCGAGAAGATCCATCTTCTCGTTCAGCTCTCTCATTGCCTTTGACTCACTGGCAACTCTTGCTTGCTCAATTGGGCCTCTTTCTCTTTCTCCCCAAGATTGCTTTCGTGCCATATTCTTCAGTATTTCCCAGCATCTTGTATCAGTGTTATTTAAGAAAAATCCGGAGCCAGCCGAGTCCAAATTGCTTCTATCATGCTCGGAGAGAGCAAAGTAGAAGATCTTCACTTGGGTTTCCTTGTCTAGTCCATGGTGTGGACATCTCCTCAACATGACTTGGAATCGCTCCCAAGTCTCAGAATAAGTTTCACCCGCCTGTTGGGTGAAATTGTGGATCTTCCTGATCATATCATTGGTCTTCTCAGGAGGGAAGAACCTCTCGAAGAAAACCTCCACCATGTGATCCCATGATTTAACAAACTCGTCGTTGAGGTTATGAAGCCACTCTCTTGCCACTCCAGCCAAGGAACTCAGGAATAACTTGAGGAAGAGCACATCCTGTGGAAATCGATCTATCTTCACCATATCGCAGTTCTCCACGAACTGGCTGATGTGGGCCACTAGATCTTCATTTTTTAATCCGTGAAATGCGTTTGATTTAACCAGGTTAATCAGTGCTGGATCGATCTTGTAGGTTGGAATGTTTAGCCCCTGTTTCTTTATAGGCCCCTTTGATGCCGAGGAAGAAGACGCCTTGATCTTCTCCCATATTGTCTGTGCTTCAGCCATTACTTCTTCTTGTTCTTGCTCAGATTCAGAATTTATATCACTGTGGTGTTCCTCCTCGTAGTAGTCCTCGTCCTCTGGTCCCGCAGATGGAACCTCAGGTGTGCGATTCACGTAGTCTCGACTACGTGTGTGCACCATGCAAAGTACCTGAAATATGGAAATAGGGGTTCAGTACAATGCTTTGAACGAGTCAACACAATTATAGAGAAATAAAGGAATTTTTGAAATTGTTTTAAAAATAAATAAAAAATGTGGCCTAGAATGGCCGCTCTTAGCACTCAAAGTGCCAATAACTCGCTGTATCCCCGGCAACGGCGCCAAAAACTTGACGTGTATTTTATTACGCGCTTAAACGCAAGTATACGCGTCGAGTAATATAGGCCTTGTGAGGCCCGAGTCGAACTCAGGGATACGTGAATTATTGGAGACTTCTACTAACTAATCGCAATCAGCTAGACCGATTAACAAAGTAGGGTTTTGTGTTCAAATTAAAAAGAAAATAAAAATCAAACAAAGAAAACAATTGATTAAAGGTTAATTTAATCAATTCACAGGGATATCTTTAGGACGGCGGTTTCACCGCGGGTCAAAATTGTATTAGGTTTCATATAATTCCTCACACTTCTCTCTCTATCCGGGTAGTGGCCTGAAAACAGAATTACCCACTGTCGTGGTGTAATTCACTACTTAGATTTAGGTTGATTCCACCATCGTAGTAATCATTCCCCTAAACTAAGTGCATTATAAACGGTCTCTCAGTTCCCACCATTAATTTTACAACTCCTTTGTCAAGGGTTTTATTGATTAATGTAGAATTCGTCTCTTTTCAACCGTTAATCCTTCTGTCGAAGTGATTAAGGGTGTTAAATTATTATTATGGTGATCAAGCATAACAATAGAAATGGAGAAAACGAATCTATACCACGGATTTGAGAGAAAAATATGAATTATTGATATAAAAAAGTCATACAATGCATTCCCGGGCTACTCCCGGTCCTAAAGATTGAGGGTTTTAGCCTCTCATGGTCATCTCACACGAATACATGGTAGAAATTGGGGAATTCATAAGAAAAATGGGAAATAAATGGGAAAACCCCTGAACGGAGAAGAACTGGTGGATCCTTGGCGTAGAACACGAGCTTCCCCGCCTGTCGGTGGTGGAAATCGTCTTCGGCAGCGTCCGAATCACCCGGGATGAGCTTCTCGGCCTCCGTTCTCCTTTCTCCTCCGCGGCACTCGTGCAATCCAAAAAAATTCAGATCCACCTCAACATGGGTGGCCGTCATTAGGTATAAGTCCCTAATTAGGTCGTCAAATAACAACAGCCGTCCGATCGAGATCAAAACAGATCCAACGCATATCTGCCGGCGTCGATACCATCGACGCGGGTCGATGGTATCGATCCAGCGGATTAGCGGCAGCTTTTCTTTCTTTTATTCTGAGCGCCTGTGGTGATCTCGATACCATCGACTTGGGTGTCGATGGTATCGACTCCTTTAGCGTCGATTGTTGTCGTTTAGCAACACTGTAGCTCCCCTTGTGTCGATGGCATCGACTTGGGTCGATGGTATCGACAGTTTCCTCGCCAGCAACTTGAAGGGATCTCGATACCATCGACTTAGGTGTCGATGGTATCGACTCTGTATTGCTCTTCTCGGCTGACAACCTGTGGCTTGGTCGATGGTATCGACTTCCGTCGATGGTATCGACGGAAGTAGATACTTGTTTTTTCCTGAAATTTCACAACAAGCCCAAGTAAATCCACACAATTTATAATAAGATGATAAATAATGCTCAAAATAGTAAAACAAAGGGGATTTGATATAAAATGATGGCAAAGACCAAATAAAGTGAATTATACAATAATATCCATGAAAATGAGTAATTAAGGCACAAAACACATATGAAATAGGTCTCTAAATGCGACTCAAAATCATCGCATCAATGTTTTACCCTTGCGTACCCCCACCCCCTTTCTCCTTCAGGAAGGCATCCAAGGTAACGAGCCGCCTCCTCCTTCCTTCCCAAAATGGGAAAACGGAAGGATGCTCAGGTTTGATGGGGTCTAAACCCTATCATACACGATGCTTTATAAACTCCCCTGGTTAAACCCTAGTTACACTTCTCCCTTGCTTCATTCTCCTTGCACCGATGCCCTCCCTCTTCCTTTTTCATCTCGTCCTGTTACGCCTCTTTTCTTGCTGCTTCCGCCCAAGACCACCTTGGGGAGATGCCAACAGCCGACCGTGAGCCTCAGTGCCAAAGTTGCATCTAGCAAGCACTAAGCCCCCACCGATCTCTGGCCTGCTTCTTCACGGCCTGCCATGGGTGCAGCGGTCCACCGGGGAGGCTGAGGTGCCGTCCCCTATCTCTCCCCTATTCCCGCGCAGGGAAACAGAGACCCGACAAGAGCGTTGGGGGAGAGGGATGCACGGAGCCACGGAGGGCGCTTGGATCGGAGGCCCAACAAGAAGCCTGGCCCAAGGATGTGAGCAACTACAGCCGTCAGATTGAGAGCGTGGTCAACCTTGGACCCCAATCGGATGGATGCACGCACTCCCCCCTCTCCTTCTACTATGAGTGGGCGCACCCTGTCTTAGCCACTCGATCGTAAGTGGTCCATGAAGGACATGCCATCAGTGGTCCTGAACATTGCATAAATAAAGGTGACATTCCCTCTTCCAGTTAATATAGTTCTTAATCAAAAGTTCTAAAATCCATAACTTCCATCTCCCTTGGCCAAAAGTTATAATCATATATACCAAATTGATCAGCTCGACGAGACCTACCAATTGGGCATGGTTCCAGGTCCTAAATCTGATGTTTACTCCCCTGATTTCTTGAAAATGATAGCTTTAGCCATGTTGAGTACATTCAATGCATCTAGGTGATAAAACTTGAACCTTGAATGATCATCTATCTGTCTAATCATGAAATCAAAATATTTAGTACATCTTTGATCCATAGGAGGGTCCTTATCACCCTTATTTCTTAAGAATTACTCCCATTTTCACTACGTGTCTTGTCCTTGGACTTTAATGTATGATCTTGATCAAAGTTGCTACTTTTCTCGAATACGATTCATGTATCTATATCTTGCTGATCTAATCTTGCATCTTGTTTGAATCTCATGTCTTGATGATCTGAGACCTTAGTTTCTC
>OY856411.1:959661256-959858756 GCA_963693085.1 Alisma plantago-aquatica | reverse complement strand
AAGAATTAGGTCTAAAAATATGATCTTTATGCACAATTGGCTGATTTAGGGTGTCATATGTATAAAGGGAAATAATGAACTTAGAAACCTTGATTTAGGATTAATGTTTTCTTATGTGGACAAATTTGAAATTCATTAGAGGAAAGTGATGTTAAGTTGGTCCCAAGCCTATTAGGAATATTTTAGTGAGATAATTAGGGTTTGCATCTTGTTTTACTATTTTTAGGGTTTGTAGTTATAATGTTGGCAAGTTAAAGATAAACCCTAACGAAACCCTAAAAAGGAGTAGGAAACCCTAGGAAGCAAGTTCAAGTCAAATAGATAGAATATTGATAAAGTATGCAGTAAATAGAGTACATGTGCTTTTCAGGATCCTTGATTGTGTGGTTGAACTACTTGCTTTGATTGCATTGTTGGTTGGAATTCCTATTAGCTTGTGAAATCTACTGAACAGGTATGTGGTTAAATTATTAATAACTAAATTATTTTTCACAGCGTTTTCATGAAGATTCTCAATTGCTATGAAACCTAAACTGCTTGGTTGTTTCAATTCTGCAATCTCATAAAGTGACTATATGTATAACCATTAAGTATAAGTGTGACTATCTCAAACCTACATACCATCCCTGATGTATGATGTAAGACCAAGCCCCAGAGGGAAGGTTTGAATTGGTCAAGCCCCAGAGGGAAGACCACTGGGCACCCAGAGAGGTGACCCCATGCATCAAGCTCAGGATGGAGAAGGTGGCCTTACGTCCCTTACAAGGAAAAAATCCTAAGAGAGGGTATTCCAGGGTATGTGTAAAAGCGGTTGAGAAGTTACATTGAAAACATAATTTGGCTTGTTAATCCACTATTTGCTACGTATAAGTTATTAGAGCTTAATTGTGATGTTGTGTTTGTCCCCACATACCAGTATAGAAATATACTGACTGATGTTTTGTTTGTCAGTGTTTTAGGAACCATCTAAAATTAGACAAATAGTAAAATGGAATCTATGAAGATAAAGTTAATTATTCAAAGGAGGATTAGCTAGTTAGATTTCTATTGTGGTTAGAAGTCTTAGTACCTATTTTTTCCAGGTATGTAAAAGTTAATTTATTCCAGCTTTCAAGTTTAGTTTTTGTAGAATTTGATAATTATTTTTGATTAATTGTTAAACCATTGATCTTGTATTTGGGATAAAGCCTCTGACCTCCTGTCTCCCTTGATTGGGGGTTACTAGGAAGTGGGGTCATTAGATTTGGTATCATAGTGATGGTTTTCCATTTAATCTCTAATAATTATTAAATTTTACAAATTTTTTAAAACCCAAGGGAGTTATTAGAGGATTTTCCAATGATGGAGGTGTCTAGAAAAGGATCACAATCTGGGGGCTGGCAATATTTTCCTCTACCCTGCTAGTCGGTCTATGAGGACTCTCGGATATGTGTGACTGTCTGGCCAAAATCGGAGGATTTGACTCAAAATAAGATACCTCTTGGTCTTCTCTCATATGTCTTCATCCCTTCTCTACCTCGTTCATTGGATAACTTTAAGAGATTAGGATTTCTCTCTCTCCACACCCCTCTTGCATTTGGGATAAGATTAATAAGGATTAAGGAATCCTCTACCAAATAATGAAAAGCATGTAAACAAGATGTCATGGACATAAGTTTTAATAACTTAAGCACAAACTAAGTATTAATTACATGCTTAAGGTTGCATGGCATGTGTTGTCATGCCCTCAGGAGAGCTCTAAGGTAAGACCTTCTTGTAGGATGAAGAGGAGAGAGAGTTAGCCTTGGAGGAAGAATCCTCCAGGAAGAGGAAGAGACCTGACGCATCCTATGAGGATGATGCTAACCCTAACCCTAAGTGGTACTTAGAGAAAGAGAAGACACGATGAGTTGGATGCCTCAGTTGTCCATTCATGTGAGTATGTGCATTGCACATGCATGCTTTACGTAAAGGTTTTGAGTACACATGAGAAGCATGAACTATGAGTGGTTGATTGATCCCTGGTGCCTCATGGTGACCCAACCTTGGGTGGACGTGCATGTTGAGGGTGAGGGATCGCTCCCTCATTGCAAAGGTTGATTGTGACTATATGGAAACCCTAACGGGAAAATATGAATAAAAGATAGGTATGTACCTACATAGAAGAGAGTGGTATCAAGGCTGGCAATAGGTTTTAGACCTAAGCCAGATAGGTTGTGCCTAATAATTTATGAGATGGGCATGCAAAGAGCTTTGGATGATCTTGACCGGATATAAGTTTTGATAGTACGCTTCACCCAAGTAGGCATAGACGTGTACCCTTATGAGATTGACCCATCCTTGGTGAAAGAACCTCCAATGGTGGGACTAGTTGTAGGGTTAGCTCTAGGGAGAAAGAACGAGACCCGATGAAGAAGGTTTGTGACCTTGACACCAAGACATGAGGAATCATGAGAAGTTGGGTATTATATGACCTGGTTTAGACGACCCTGAGTGGATAGATGTAGTTGCCTCATGCATGATCCTTGGGGGCTTGTTGTACCTTGGATGTTTTTATAGGAACCAAACCCTAGAAAGGAGATAGAAGCTTCATGAATGAATGTACAGATGATATGAGTACATACTATTTAGGTGCCAGAAAGAAGAGTTCCTTAGACCGAGGAGGTATGGTAACAAGTTGTGAGGTCTAGCACCTAGTTGGTTGTCTTTGTGTGGGTCTCTGAGGTGTGGTTGATGAGGAAGAATAGTAGGAACCACATGCCATACCTTGTACATGTTTGGTTCGTGGTGGAATAAATGAGCATGCAGCTAGGTAGTTGATGCATAGGTTGTGAACCTGGGGATTCCTGGACCAATGAGGGGAAGTAGTAGTAGCTGGTTCACCTGATGCTCACAATGATGTTTGAGTTCTTAAGGATTTGAGTATGGCACCCCCCCCTCATGTTTAGATGAAAAAGGAAACCCCTTAGACTAAGGTATATGTTTGATGAACCCCTCACACATGTTGGTGACATATGTATGAGTTTGGCCAACTTCAAAGAATAAGGAACAGGTAGGACATACCAAGGAACCCTGTGTGGCTTAGTAGGTTGTCTTCTTGCTAGCTACGTGTATAGGTAGCTTAATAGGGCTATTCATGCACATGATAATGTTAACCTTGGATGAAAGGATGTTTCTGACCTTTGCTACTGTCAAGAGATAGCTTTATCCCATCCTGGGAAGGGACCCTTCTATAGGGTGAATACCAACTTTTATTTAGGTTTGATGTAACCTAAGGAGGTCTCTCATAGGAGCTTGATAAGCTAAGTGGAGAGAATGTAGTATGAGGATGAACCTATATACCCAGGCGTGACCATCACTAAGGGGCATGAAGATATGTTGCCATGGAGGGAAACTTATGGGGTCTAACCAAGTTAGGTAGGTCGCCATGATCCCTATGAAAGGATGTAAGTTTGACCATGAGTGCCCAAAGAGATGATGGAGTTTTGGGTAAAGATTCAAGTTTGAGATATACCATGATAGAATCCTAAGTCAATACTCAAGTCAGCTGGGGATAAGATCGATGGAAGTAGGAGTTGTCTATTTCCTAGACGCACATGACCATAGGGTCGAGAGATAACATATATCTTTGTCTGAGGACCTTGGGTTAGGAGATTGATCACCTTCATGAGTTCATGGGACCCAAATGGCAAATTGAGGTAGGCACTCCCTAGATGCATAAAAGAAAGGGATGACCCCAAAAGTATCGGCACCCTACAGAACTTGAGGAGATGACTAAGTATTGTGTGAAGACCTAAGAGTGTTGGGAATAGCCTTTCCATGAATATAAACATAGATTGGAGATATTCATGATGTGGTAGCATGTGATGTATGTTTCAACTTAGATTGGAAAGTGTACTGGTGAGGTGTGATGCACCATCTCTACTCTTCGAACGGGATGAATTGTGTGTTTGGACTACAGCCAAATGGTGATTTCCTCTCATTATGGGTGTGAGAGATAGGGAAGAATGCATGACATACACTAAGGGTAAAGATGATGTGAGTTGAAACATGGATATGATGTTTGAGGATAGAGAAAGTATCACACCTTTTTGGAGAGTATGTTGAATGGATAGTTTATAAACATGAAGAGAACTAAGGTAGCCATCATGAGGATGTTCTTATCAAGAGAAGTATGGAATTTATGCATTATAAGTTTGGGTTTGATAACTGAGATGATGATCTTGAAGTCTTCTTGACTTAGTTGGACCTAAACCTGAGATGAGGATGACGAGTGGAGTATATGAGGGTTTATGTCTTCGCCATCACCTAGTATGTAAGGAAGCTTATGTGGTAGCTAATACCCTTAGTCAAGGTACAACTCAGGTGTACATCTTTCTTGTTTAGCCAGTAGAGATGCTCGAAGAGGTTGCTAGGTGAGCCCTAAGTTTGTTAGTGTTGGGTTTTAGGGGACACAGAGAAGGCAGTGGAAACAAAAATTTTCTCCCCAACCCATACCGAGGAAACGCGTCAACGTCTATATAATAGGAAAGGAAGGTTTGCGGAATCATACCTTGTCCCGAGGCTTGCTCGGCGAAAATACCTCGCGCAATGCACGGTCTTCAACTCCGGACTTCGACGGTGTCTGTGCAGCTCCTGGTCGCACTGGGACTGACAACTCCTACTCGAACCGGACTGTCAGATGACAATTGTCCTCCTAAGCGGCAGTGTCCTCCCGCCTCTGTAGTAGTCCACACGGACCACCTGGAACTCCACTCTCCTTGTCCCACAAGGAAGTGGAAGGAGTCGCACCCTCTTTTTGACGTACTAGTCGCCAACACGCTCTCCTGCCTCCTGTTGCAACTGTAGTTGTCCTTCCCTTGCTGCACCTCCCTTTTGCGGGAAGCACATGCTTGGGCTCTCTCACGGTTACCAAAACCAGAGAGAACGACAACTTGCAGAGCAACTGGTTGCACTGAGTTGTACGATGAGAAGCCCCCAATACCCCCTATATATATAGGAGAGTCATGGGACAGGGTTCTCCATCCCGGGCAATGCGGGACAAATGGAGAAGTAGAAGGGTTCGAGAATTTTCCACAAAAGGCAACCGGTTCGCAACTTGAAATGATCGGTTCACAACTGAACCGATCGGTTCAGCCATTGAGCCGATCGGTTGGACCTGAGCCGAACGTTTGGGGCACTCCAACCGATCGGTTGGTGCCCTGAACCGATCGGTTCATGGTCCTAATCTGGCTCAAAAAGACTTTCCTTGTTTCTTTCCCAATTGGTATCGAATACCAATATTATTCCCAATCGAATTGGGCAATTTGAAACCAAAGGAAAATTCTTGCCGACATGACTTTTCCCAACTGGTCGGTTGCACCAGTTGATCCGATCGGTTCAACCCTTGAATCGGTCGTTTCAACCAGGGCATGAGCCGATCGGCCTGGACACTCCAACCGACCGGTTTAGCAACCTCAGCCGATCGGTTCATCACATGAACCGATCGGTTGGGAGCACAGGTTGGGCAAAATTAGTCAATTGCGATTTCAATCAATCTGATACTCTAATCAATGCGTCCAACACCTTGAACCATACGATATTGAGCTATCGACTGATTGAGTGTTTAATTGAACTACTAAACTCCTTTAGTAATCAATCTAAACATTGCTTTGTGGACAAAACTCCTCTTCCAGGTTAAATCCTATGTGTGTGACCCTACAGGTCCATTTCACGTTGGCAGTGAAAGTCCATAACACTTATGACTTCACAAGAAAAGAGCGGTGCCTAGTCACACATCAGTGCTACCCAAGTGAAAGTAGAAAGTTGGAGAACAACTTTCATCCTACAATCCGTGAATGGTGTTACAACGAAAGTATAATTCCTTTGTCACTGATATCCTGAATGAACTTGAGGCATGGAACAGTCATCCTGTCAACGTTCATTCACTTCCTTAATCTCAGAGTAGACTGGAAGAGATATGTATGACATCAGTATCACATACTGATTCACACATGCGTGCATGCCTTTCTCAATCCTACTCATCAAGTGTCCATGGATATCATACTCCCACAGGAGGGACAAATCCCATATCTATCACTCACCCCTCAAAAGCCCCATGTGTCAAAGCCACCCAATCATCACCTTTATAACAACCCATGTTTCAGGACTGCGTTTGATGATGTCAAAGTGTGCCCAACGACATGTGTTGAGTGCAGTGATTTCAGGTCTAAGAATCACTCTCACCACCATCACTGTGAGTACTGACTGTGACTACCATCTCATGGTTCCATGTGTCAAACTCACGGTGGGTCTGTCTTTTTTTTTTTTTTTAGTTAAGCCAGGAGGTCGTCTATTCATCTCACCCTCCTCGTGTGAGCTAAAAAATCGTCAAGTACAGCTCCTGCTTATAAAATGCAGGTCAAACCCCAACATGACTGACTCACATCACAAAGACCACAGCAAAAACCCCGAACAGCCAAGACGACAACAGAACATATACGAGCAGCAACCCAACCTGAGCATTAAGGATGCTTAAACCTCAAAACCACGTAGGGAGTGTGGTTCCTCTCAAGAAGAGCCATGCCACGAACTCTAGGCGGAAAACAACTAGGATCAAAAATCACAATCAAATCTTGACTGAGGACTCCCCATTTACCAATCTCTCTGGGAATAGAATTGATGACCCTGTGAACAAGCGAACCAACAATACCTTCGTCCTCCATGTAGCTCTTTATCTCCCTGACAATACGAGAAATCCTCCAAGGAACACAAGCAGTGCCCCAAAGCATGCGATAAGAATGCTCGTCATCAATCTCCAAAACAGCAATCCGCAAGGATTGGTTCTCAGCCAGCTTCAACCCAACTGCACAAGCTTGAAGGGAAGCAGAAAGATGATCATTTGCAGTTAACCATGCTCTAGCAATCTGACAAATAGCAGCCTGGTGATTCCTGATGATACTAGCCATCCACCACCTATGGTGACCGGAAGAGTCTCTACTCCTACCAATCGTGACGTTCATCTTCAAGGAATTGAGGTCAGGGGTCATCCATCTCAAAAGGTGAACCTCCCTAAGAGCATAGTTAGGGTCATCAATACCGTGATGATTAAGGCGCCTATGTTCCTCCGGTTGGGCGAGGGCGCGGAACCATCTCTTTTTCAACATGGTGTTGAGCTGTGCAATCATGCAGTTCATATCATGGGCAATGGGGGCCTTACAACCATCATATCTAGCACGACATCTCCATCTCCAAATGTAAAAAGGAATAAGCGTAGCAAGGCAAGCTGCAATCCACTCCATAACAACGGAAGATCTCCCCCGCGAACAGATAGATAAAAGCTCAGCTCTATTATGAGGCCGGGTTCTAGCAGTAAGAAGAGAGAACTTGTTCCAGAAAGCAGTAGCAAGGCAACCATGGAAGAAAAGGTGATCCATATCTTCAGTATTGGGGTCATCGCAGCAATCACATCTAGAAGAAATAGCAATATGGCACCTAATAATGTTGTCATCAGTAGGAAGAGCTCTATGGGAAAGCTTCCAAATGAGCGTGCAAGCCTTGGGTGCATCTAGGTGCCAAATCTTCTGAACGGCAGATGGAGCATCATTTTGATTCATAGTCAAGATCTTCTTCACAGATTTGATAGAGAACATACTTGTCACCTCCGGACACCAAACAAGCATATCATCATCATCATTTATCTGCTGGTCGGCTTTCTTGATTAGATAAATACCATCCTCATTGAGAAGCTGCCTCAAAGAAATCCAGTCCCAACCTTCGTTTTGGATCCAGAAGTCACAAACAAGGAAATGATGGTTGCGATCACTGGTATGCAAGGCATAATCAAAGAGTCTCTCATCACACCATAAGGAATCCCAGAAAGAGATGAGACCTTTCCCAACTCG
This sequence comes from Alisma plantago-aquatica, assembly GCA_963693085.1. NCBI lineage: Eukaryota > Viridiplantae > Streptophyta > Magnoliopsida > Alismatales > Alismataceae > Alisma > Alisma plantago-aquatica. The sequence continues at coordinate 959,850,894 of OY856411.1, read as the reverse complement.
CCATCTACAGAAAGGAAGAATCGTAGGGAACAGATTCCAAAGATGTTTCCAGTAAGAAGAAGCAGAACTGCTGTATCTAACATTGTGCGGATAAAACTCAGATCTACTATGCGCCCTACTCGCATATTTCTCTCTACAGAATCTTGCCCAAATCGTGTTCTTTGCTAAAATATCCCAGCATGCTTTAGCCATGAAAGCTTTGTCAACAATTCTCGTATTATGAAGGCCCAAACCACCATACTCCACAGGCTTTGCAATCTTGTTCCAGCCAATCCACACCTTACGATGGTTATTCTCTCTATCTGCCCAAAGAAATCGAGCAAGGATAGCGTCTATACGATCCGAGACTCCACAAGGAATACCAATGGCAGCAGCAGTATGAACAGTCGTCGACGAGAGGACGTGTGCAATGAGCAACTTCCGACCAGCAAAAGAGAGGAGCCTCGACTTCCAGGATGCCACCTTCTGTCTGATCTTCTGAAACAACCCCTCAAAATCATTAAGAGCATATCTACCCATTCTTATGTTAACTCCCAGATATAAAAACAAATCCGCAGTAGTATCTATCTCAAGAGTGTGCGCAATGTTGGAGATGGTAGCATCACTCTTGCTGCCCACAGTACAGATGGATTTGGCACGATTGATCTTCTGTGCAGAAGCGGCTTCATAAGCCTTCATAATCTGATGTACACGCTGCAAAGTGTCAGGATGAGCATTAAGGAACATCACCACATCATCCGCATAGAGAAGAAACAGAGGAGCAGAGCCGTTGCCACGAGTGCGGAATCTTTCCAACTTGTGAACATGATCAATGTGATGGATGTATCTACTAAGAAGCTCTTCATAAAAGATAAACAGGAAGGGGGAGATCGCATTCCCTTGTTTGAGGCCTCTGAGCATGGGAAAGAAACCATCATACTCACCCCCGATGGAGACCGTAGCCCACGCATTAGAGAAGAAACTAAGACACAACTTGCAGAAATCATCCGAGAAACCAAATCTCATCAAGATCTTCTTGAGAATTGGCCATTCTACCCTGTCAAAAGCCTTCGACATATCTAGCTTGATCATGACGTTAGGCTGCTGTCCGCCCTTGTGAATATCATGCATTAACTCCTTGGTCATCCTGATGTGATGAGTTATCTCCCTGCCATGAATGAAGGCCGCCTGCTCCTCAGAAATAATAGAAGGCATCAACTTGGCCATGCGGTTACTAACAACTCTAGCAAGAATACGCAAGGAAACGTTTTCAATGGAGATAGGACGGAAGTCTTTATCAATCTTTTTAGGATTTTCGACCTTCGGAACAAGAAGGATTCTGCAGCTATAGAGACTCCGGTGACAAACACGGCCAGTAAAGAACATCTCAGTCAACAACATGAAGTCTTTCTTAATGGTATCCCACATAGCAGTGTAGAAAGGAACTGTGAAACTGTCAGGGCCTGGGGCAGTGTGCGTGTCCATCTGTGCAAGAGCAACACAGACCTTATCCTCCATAGGAATAGCAGTGAGGGAGCTGTTATCATCCATATAAATCATCTCCGGAATGGCCTGCAACATCTCATCAAGGACATCATCATCGTACGTGGAACAGTCACTATAGAAGTCTCTGTAATGCGCAGCAGCTAGATTTGCAATCTCACGAGGGTCATCCAAAAATGAACCGTCGTCCATCAACAAGCTACGAACACTGTTATGCTTCCTCTTAGCCTTCACGATAGCATGATAGAATCTGGTGTTCCTTTCGCCTTCATTGAGCCAGCTAATACGAGACTTCTCTTTCCAGATGCTTTCCTCAGTATCCAGGACCTCCTGAAACTCATATTCCGCTTGTCTGAGATTTGTTTCATTATCTAATGAGGGATTATCATCATAAGCAATCTGGGTAGTGTGAACAATGCCTTCCAGATCTTTTTTCCTCTGCTCAATATCACCATAAGTCTGCTTGCTCCACGTCTTAAGGGCTTCTCTGACCATCTTGAGCTTGAAGAAGAAAGACTCGGACGGGTTCCCCCACGAAACCAAATCCCAAGTCTCATTGATAAGATTACGACAACTCTCATGGCTCAGCCACATCTGCATAAAAGAAAAGGATCTACGGCCTCTGTAGTTTCTCATAGTCCCAGGCTGGTAAAGAATCGGGCAGTGATCAGAAACCCTGTACCGGGTAAGGTGAGAGGATAAAGCATTAGGAAAAAAATTACACCAAGCTTCATTGAGAAAAAATCTATCCAGCCTCTCCCAGATAGAAGGGGTACCATACTGCTTGTCAACCCAGGTGTACTTGCTGCCTTCATAAGGAACCTCCCTCATTAACATCATGAATGAAAGAGTTGAACTCCATGATATGTTGGAAGCTTCTGTCAAGGCCCCCTCTCTTTTCAGCATTATCTCTGATGGTATTAAAATCACCTGTAATCAGCCATGCCTCATCACCCATCATATTAGAAAGATCGTTGATATCCTCCCAAAGATTCCTTCTAGACACATGATTGCAGCTCGCGTAAACCAAAGTAACAAAGAAAACAGGATTGTCCGCCACATTGAGCTTAAGAGTAATATGCTGTCTATGCTTCCGGACCACAGTGGGGTTTAGCTCATTATCAACGTAAAGCCAGAGCTTACCACCTTCCTCCTCATTACTGGAAGTCCAGTCAAGCCTAACAATATCAAGAAGCTCCTCCGCAACAAGAGCATGTAGGAAAGGTTCAGCAATGCAAACAATCTTCGGGGAGTGTCTTCTACAGAGTCTGCCCAGGACTCTTCTAGTTTTGTTGTTCGCCGCTCCTCTAATATTCCAGAATAAGATTTTGGAATCCATAGAGAAGAAACAAGGATGATACTACGGCTAGCAGCCACCACGGCAAACATCACTGTCTCTATCAATCCAGTCATCATCCGAGAACGGGGTCTCACCTTCTGATAAACGTCTTCTATGTCCATGTAGTCGCTGCCCATGTACTCGACTATCAAACTGAGAAGAAGGCCCCTCTTCACACACAAATCTTGGCCGACGTCTGCTGCCATTATGGCCTGCCCTTGAACTACCATCGCCTAGGTGAATGAAATCCTGAACTCTGCTCATCTGTAAACGGACCCTATTCCCTTCATCATCGAACACGACTCTACTGTGTTGTGCCTCACGTTGTTGCTGGCTATCTTCTTCACTAGCTGGCTCATCTTCAACGGCAATCAGCGGCTGCTCATTCTTCTTTTCTGGCTCAGTAAGAACGGCTGTATTCGCAGGAACCTCCGTTTGTAGAGCCTCATTTACGTAAGCTGTTCTATGGATAGAGAGAGCTTCCATAGGAATACCTAGCTCCTCACCAATCTCAGTGCGTGAGAAAAGGGATGATCTAGGACTCCCTCTTGCTACCATCTGCAACATCACATCCGACCTCCGATCGCCATAAGTAAGGGCCACGTATTGTGGTACATCCTCTCTGAAGGCTTCAACAAGGACCAAGATACCAGAAATGTCGTCGTGGTTACGCATCCAGTCCGAAACAAGGACCAGTCTGCCAAAGCTGTTAACAATACTGTCAATGGTATCATCGTCACGACAGACAATAGGAAGATTGGCGATCCAGAACCATAAAGCTTCCTTCTTGGAGCAAGGCTCTCCGTCCTCCAAGGATTTGAGGGTAACTCTGTTGTTTTGAAACTGGAAACTACCATTTTTACAAGCATCCATCGCTAGCTCCTTAGATTCAAAGAAGGCAACAGCTTTGCTACGAGCATGACGATATATATCTATCGCGTGCGGCCACATCTTCTACAACACAGGACCCAAAGCCTCCCATGTAGTACAGGACCGCCATGCTATCTCCACTGCACGACCAAGAGCCACGGCTCTATTCTTCCTTTCTTCTGCATCAGGTCCTAGATTGACTGCAACTCTTTTGGGAACATGTTGAGGTCCACCTCGAGCCGGAACGCCAGTTCTCATCGCTGGGAATTCCTCCATGGAAAAGATGTTGGGTGGTTGAGGACGAGGGACGAAGGTACATCGCCTAGCAACATGACCCGGTCTTCTGCACTTGTAACAAACAATGGCGTTTTGACATTGGGACTGCCAATGTCCTTTCCCCAAGCATCTGTAGCATGTGTCCTTTGGAACCCCTATCTCCCATTGCACTGGAGATGGTCTTCTAGGATCGCGATTTTTGATAGCCGATCTAGGGTTTCGGACCAGCACGTCGTCGCTGCTACGGGTCTTCCGGGGTCTCTGTCCTCCCTCCTGTTCCAGACGGCTGCTATTAGCGGGAAACACCGGCAGGTTCATCTGCCCTCCTGACCTTGCGGAAGTCGTATCGCCATGCAAAGGTCGTGCAACCTCATCGTGATTACCCGAACCTGTCTGCTCGGTTGAAGCAGCCCTCGTCGGCACTGTTGCCTCGCTAGGGTTGACAACCGGACTATCAAAACCTTGAACCTGCACGACAACAGCCCCTACTTCGCGGCCGTCCTCTGGCTCCATCGGACTGATCGCCGGGGTTGGTGATCGAAGGACGTGCCTGATGTCCTGGATTACGGTATCCGGTGGTATAGCAGTCGTCGCAAATCCCTCTCTTCTGTCTTGGACGGCCTGTCTCGCCAACATGGCGCTCTGCCGAGTGAGCCTTCTCGAGAACGGAGAGGGTAGCATCTCACCCGATCACGACGCAGAGAACCAAGGGGGTAGATCTCGGTAGGCGGAGTGCCTAACCGAGATTGGGGCGGCGCCGCCGCCGAAAGGGCGCCCTCCGCAGAGCAAGCACGCCGCCGCTAGGTCAAGATTACGTGAGCTCCGGTGGGTCTGTCCGGTACACTTGTTCTCTAACAAGTACCTATGTGTTTGGTTTGATATCTCTATATCATGACTAATGAGATTCTGTCATCAACCAACACCACAATCTAGTCTTGTGTGTCATTACTGTCTATCTACCTTCCACAATGACATCCGACTAGGGACATAACAAGAATGTACAAACTCTTAGCATCCGTATGATCTCATCGTTCAGGTCCTCAACCTGAAAGCATACGTCATTGAGTACTGTCATTCTTTAGACATTCAATCTGTTCTATCACTATCTCATATGACTGAACCAGAAAGAATTGGAAGCTCGCCTTTAATGTTTATCAAATCAATCTTAATGTATCCCACCAATCATCCCATGATTGGCTCTCAGGGCATACATACCAACAGACTCCCACTTGCACTGCGAGCCAATCACCCTTGAATCATATTCATAGTGATCTTCAAACATGTCCCACATGTTACTGTGCTCTAGTGCCAACATAGTGAGTAATGACAACACCTTGCCAAAGTCTGTACAAATTGCATGTCTCACATCTCTTCGTTGTACGTCATACGTATGAGATGGAGTTGTTGTAATATGCGGTCTAGTATTCCTTCGCTAACCTTTGGCCACATTGCATGATCAAGGATTCCAGACTTATCATCAATGAGTGGAATATAAGCTCATCCTTTGAACTTTCAGATCCATATAGTATCCACTGCTGTTCTCTAACACACAGATAGTCGACATTTCCCCTTTTGAAATGGTTTTATTGGAACATTTCCAATTATCAACAAACTTTCACTTTTATACATCTTATGTATATATATTGCGATTAATTTTCTATCCTATCAGAAGTTCGCATCAATGTAACTCTTTACATCGAACTCTTCCTAATCTCCATAGAACTAGTACTTCACAAGCACTTATCAAGTTCTCATGGTATTCCAGTAACCCTTACTGGAAACAGACAGACATCCACTCGTCATGTCCCACATACGAGTTATCAGGATGAGCACATCATATTGCCATGTCCTACATACAAGATGATGAATGCATTTTATTCTTGCCATGTCATACATGCAGGATAATGGGATGATTACATACATGATAGATCCATATCTATTCTTAGTGTTCCCATTCTTCATAAGAATTGGACACTTGGCCTTGGGATACTAACTCCATGTAACATGGACAAGTTTTCTCCCACTGAATCTGTGCATACTGAACACTTCAGTACAGATTGCCAATGTATGCTTTCTCTTTCCAGGTCAAGAGATTTTCGAGAACTATCTCTATAGATCTCTATTCCTATCACATAGGAAACATCTCTATCTTCCTTAAAGATAATTTCCACTTTTGGATTTCCATTTTAGAACAATTTCATTTCACATCAATATGTGGAATGTGAATACGCTCCCACTAAATCACAGATCCCTTCTTTATCTTTGACATACCAGTCAAACCCTTTGACTATATCATCAAAGTAAAGATCCAATTTTGAGTTGCTTATACTCAATTAATCACATTGATTAGTCCATTGTAACTTATAGACTTCATTTGCATTAGTGGATTCATAAACCTTATAGGTTGTGTCACGTACACATCCTAGTTTTATTCCTCATAGGAATGCGGTTTTAGTATCCATATGCCAAATGTCTTAGTCATTAAGTTGCAATCAACAAGCATCATCCTTCTCAAAATGTTATCCATGTATCTTAACACTTAAGACTCATTTGCACTTATGGATATGATCCAATGAGTGCTACCATCAAGGTCATACCTTATGGTTCACATGGAAGTCATTTAGGATGTAATGGTTTTAAACCATAACTCAAGATTCGGTTCCTCATATTCATCTTGATAGTTGACTCATCACATGAACAACTCATCACATAGATAATTGAGGTGTATCTGTTAAAGATATAAGAACTCACAACCCTTGTGATTCTTAATTTCTTTTATTAGTGTGGGGTATTCATTTATTAAGAAGAATTCAGTTATTTGATAATCATTCTCTAACTGCTTAGAGTATGATTCCTTCTTGATTCAGACATCACCATGCCTTAATCATGAGTTCACTATGATACACTATCATAATCACTCATAAGGATCTCAAACATTTGGTCCAAGTATTTCATTCATTGATCTCATCAAGAATTAATACTTTACCAAATTTGTACTTCATTTATGATAATCTTGAACACTTCAAGATATTCATATTGGTATTTCTCTAAACACCATTTGAAGTATTAGCATTTATTCCAATAGGTATGTAAATGCATCACATGTTTTATACCTAATAGGATAATCACTCTCCCACTACATTAGTGAAGATTGATTAATCATGTCCAAGATATTCATATCTCTTACTGGTTCTATGACCAAAAGAGTCTAGATTTATCCATCATATGGAAACTAGAAATGAATTTCTCATGATTAATGCTAATTAAATTGTTTGAGTTATCTATAACTTTTAGGTATCGTCTTATCTTATGCATATCATATATCACAAGATAAATAAGGCATTGCCACAAAGATCTCATCTTTATAAATTGAAACATCTCTTTATTAATTTCCATCATTGTCATACAATATGCAAAAATAAAGTGTTTCTATCTATTGGCAAGTATGAAATAGCAGTTCATAACTGTATTACATGCCTTATTGGCTGAAAATAAACTAAAGTATTCCTATCTATAAAGGAAACACTTGCCCCAAGTAAGAATGCTTTACACTTTACTTCTTGATATCAAAAGTGTTACAAGTTTACTTTCATGACACCTTTAAGTAGAGGTTTTAGTCGCCTCCTTCTTTTGTTCTTCTAGGTAGAGAGGACAATTCCTTTTCCAATGTCCTGGCTTTTGACAATGGTGGCAATTTCCTTTCTTTGTCACGCCTCCCTTGGCCTTGAGAGATGAAGATGTCTTGGACTCCTGGCTAGCTTCAGAACCTTTCTTAGCTTTGCCCTTGCCCTTGCGCTTGGACTTGCCTTTCGTGCTCGTGATCACCATCACGGACTTAGGCTTGTCCTTCTTCATTTGTAACTCGGCTGTCCTCAACATGCCCAACAACTCTGATAGTGGCCTATCAAAGTTGTTCATGTTGTAGTTCATCACAAACTGACTGTAAGATTCTGGCAACGATTGTAGTATCACGTCAGTAGCCAACTCTTGGCTCAGTGGAAATCCCAGTCTCTGCAGGTTCTCCACATACCCAATCATCTTGAGTGTGTGAGGACCAACTGGATCTCCTTCTGTCATGACACACTTGAACAGCGCCCTAGAAACATTGTACCTCTCTTTCCATGCCTGATCTTCATACATGTTCCTGAGATGCAGAATCATCTCTATGACACCCATGTTCTCGTGTTGCCTCTGCAACTCATGGTTCATTGAACATAGCATCAAGCACTTTGCATCAATGGCATCATCAAAATGCTTCTTGTAAGCATCCCTTTCTGCCTTTGGTGCATTAGGAGCAGGTTCCTCTAGAATTGGAGTATCCAGGACATAGAGCTTACGCTCTTGAGTGAGAACAATTCTCAATGTCCGATACCAGTCGTGGAAGTTTGTCCCATTTAGCTTGTCCTTGTCAAGGACCGATCGCAAAGAAAAGTTGTTGTTGTTTGTTTCCATTTGAACTACAAAAAGGAAAATATGCAATTTTAGTCCCAAACTCATTTTGACTTATTTGATTGATTTGAAAGTTTGACGATATAATTAGGCCTTTAATTAATTATCGCTCCCACTATTTTACTTCAAATTGATAGCCCTCACCATCAATTTGGAAGATTGCAGCGTACAACCTTCTAGTGGGCAAGATCCTGAAATCCTCTAAATCATGAGTCAGCTTTGGCTGATCGCCCATAACTTAGATCTCTCAGGTAGGCAACTCTTGCCAATTGCATCATATGCAACTCTTGATAAGATGTCATCTACAACTCCTTGCAATGATCATCTCTATGCCTCAAGGTACTAGATCCCATCTAGATCACCTTGTTAAGTCCGACCCAAAGCAAACACGATGAATATGCACCCTTCTTTGGCAACCCACACATTCATCCTTCACACTTCCACGAGATAGACGGTGCACCACGCTTTGGCGTGCCCACACTTGGTCGATCAAGCTTTTCACGTGTGTCGCATTTGGAAGGCATCTAAAACTTAATATTTTAATGAGGGATTTGGTTTTATATACATATACATATCCAATCACCACAATACATAGTATGTATCATATACATGCTATATCCCACAGAAAACATGCACAAAACGATAAAAGCGATGATTATGGCCATCCTAATGTGATTCCTCGAGCCAAGAGGAATCACTGTCATCTAGGTCAACATCACATGCAACCTGTACAAGATGAACTCTGTGTCTTGCCATCCGAGTTGATCAACTCATCACATGAATGATATGTACTCTCCAGTCGGTCGTCTGGGTGCCACCAGCCGATCGGTTGGCTCCTCCAACCGATCGGTTTGCCTGGTCGTCGTGCATCTCATCATGTCCGCCACCCGCTCGTCTCGCTCCTCGAACCGGTCATCAACCGATCGGTTCACTCCTTGAACTGACCGTCTGAGCAGTCGTCTTGATGTCCGTCGGTCTTTGACATAACAGGAAATAAAATCTATCCTATTTATTACATTGCTTTAAAAGGGAAACCCCGAGTTACATTCGGGGGGAGAAAAGGTAGGAAAGAATCTCGAATTATTTCGAGTTACATCAGGAATAAGAGAGGGAAGATCGGTGCACAGACCGAGATGCAAGCAACCATAAACAACCACACACAGATAGGGGTTTATAGGCCATAATCATGCTACACACATCCACCACAAAACTCGTTTAAGGGTGACGCGTATCGAGTGCATTAATAATACATATCATATATGTAATTAGGGATTTGTGGATTTAGGATTGGACATGCATAAAGCCGATATTATTCGCATCGCATGCAATAAATAAAGGCGACAAACCAAAATCGATCATATCAATATTCCTAAAATATAGAACAGTTGACGTGGCTCTGATACCACTGTTGGGTTTTAGGGGAGACAGAGAAGGCAGCGGAAACAAAAATTTTCTCCCCAACCCATACCGAGGAAACGCGTCAACGTCTATATAATAGGAAAGGAAGGTTTGCGGAATCATACCTTGTCCCGAGGCTTGCTCGGTGACAATACCTCGCGCAATGCGCGGTCTTCAACTCTGGACTTCGACGGTGTCTGTGCAGCTCCTGGTCGCACCGGGACTGACAACTCCTACTCGAACCGGACTGTCGGATGACAGTTGTCCTCCTAAGCGGCAGTGTCCTCCCGCCTCTGTAGTAGTCCACACGGACCACCTGGAACTCCACTCTCCTTGTCCCACAAGGAAGTGGAAGGAGTCGCACCCTCCTGTTGACGTACTAGTCGCCAACACACTCTCCTGCCTCCTGTTGCAACTGTAGTTGTCCTTCCCTTGCTGCACCTCCCTTTTGCGGGAAGCACATGCTTGGGCTCTCTCACGGTTACCAAAACCAGAGAGAACGACAACTTGCAGAGAAACTGGTTGCACTGAGTTGTACGATGAGAAGCCCCCAATACCCCCTATATATATAGGAGAGTCATGGGACAGGGTTCTCCATCTCGGGCAATGCGGGACTAATGGAGGAGTAGAAGGGTTCGAGAATTTTCCACAAAAGGCAACCGGTTCGCAACTTGAAATGATCGGTTCACAACTGAACCGATCGGTTCGGCCATTGAGCCGATAGGTTGGACCTGAGCCGATCGTTTGGGGCACTCCAACCGATCGGTTGGTGCCCTTAACCGATCGGTTCATGGTCCTAATCTGGCTCAAAAAGACTTTCCTTGTTTCTTTCCCAATTGGTATCGAATACCAATATTATTCCCAATCGAATTGGGCAATTTGAAACCAAAGGAAAATTCTTGCCGACATGACTTTTCCCAACTGGTCGGTTGCACCAGTTGAGCCGATCAGTTCAACCCTTGAACCGGTCGTTTCAACCTGGGCATGAGCCGATCGGCCTGGACACTCCAGCCGACCGGTTCAGCAACCTCAGCCGACCGGTTCATCACATGAACTGATCGGTTGGGAGCATAGGTTGGGCAAAATCAGTCAATTACGATTTCAATCAATCTGATACTCTAATCAATGCGTCCAACACCTTGAACCATACGATATTGAGCTATCGACTGATTGAGTGTTTAATTGAACTACTAAACTCCTTTAGTAATCAATCTAAACATTGCTTTGTGGACAAAACTCCTCTTCCAGGTTAAATCCTATGTGTGTGACCCTGCAGGTCCATTTCACGTTGGCAGTGAAAGTCCATAACACTTATGACTTCACAAGCAAAGAGCGGTGCCTAGTCACACATCAGTGCTACCCAAGTGAAAGTAGAAAGTTGGAGAACAACTTTCATCCTACAATACGTGAATGGTGTTACAGCGAAAGTATAATTCCTTTGTCACTGATATCCTGAATGAACTCGAGGCATGGAACAGTCATCCTTTCAATGTTCATTCACTTCCTTGATCTCAGAGTAGACTGGAAGAGATATGTATGACATCAGTATCACATACTGATTCACACATGCGTGCACGCCTTTCTCAATCCTACTCATCAAGTGGCCATGGATATCATACTCCCTCAGGAGGGACAAATCCCATATCTATCACTCACCCCTCAAAAGCCCCATGTGTCAAAGCCACCCAATCATCACCTTTATAACAACCCATGTTTCAGGACTGCGTTTGATGATGTCAAAGTGTGCCCAACGACATGTGTTGAGTGTAGTGATTTCAGGTCTAAGAATCACTCTCACCACCATCACTGTGAGTACTGACTGTGACTACCATCTCATGGTTCCATGTGTCAAACTCACGGTGGGTCTGTCCGGTACACTTGTTCTCTAACAAGTACCTATGTGTTTGGTTTGATATCTCTATATCATGACTAATGAGATTCTGTCATCAACCAACACCACAATCTAGTCTTGTGTGTCATTGCTGTCTATCTACCTTCCACAATGACATCCGACTAGGGACATAACAAGAATGTACAAACTCTTAGCATCCGTATGATCTCATCATTCAGGTCCTCAACCTGAAAGCATACGTCATTGAGTACTGTCATTCTTTAGACATTCAATCTGTTCTATCACTATCTCATATGACTGAACCAGAAAGAATTGGAAGCTCGCCTTTGATGTTTATCAAATCAATCTTAATGTATCCCACCAATCATCCCATGATTGGCTCTCAGGGCATACATACCAACAGTTAGAAGATGAGACATGTATGGCTAAGAACCTCAGATACACCTCCCAGGAAAACAAAGGTGGTGAAACCCACTACTAGAGTGTTTTGGGGTTCTGAGGAGTCAACCCTGAGGTATCATGACATGGAAGGAGCTCATGATGTTACGTACATTGTACACTGTGGTACTACTGAGATGGTTAAGGTTGCGGTAGTACTTTGAAGACTTGTAACAAAGAAGGATAAGGAATTGCATGTGGATAGTTGCCATGCATGCCAGAGGGTGAAGGTGAAACACCAGTAACCTAGTGAGTTGTTATAGATAATGAAGAGTCCCCGAGAGGGAATAGGAGTATATCACCATAGACATTGTGGTGTGTCTCCCCTAGACCGAGAGAGGTCATGATGCACTATGTGTTATGGTAGATCACCTTACCAAGTTGACCTAATCCCTTGCCTAAGAGAGAGCACTATCAGTGTGACAGATCTAGTTGAAATACATATACATATATGAGAGAGAGATAGTTTGACTACACCATGATCCGAGTTCAATATTTTGAGCATGACCTCAAGTTCACTTCCATGTGGTGGAAGTAGGTACATGAAGAACTCGATACTAGATTGAAGTTGACTATAGCTTGTCACCCCTAACTAATGAACAATCAAGAGAGTATGAGGCAGACTTTAGAGGGTCTGATGAGAGCATGTGTGTTTGTTCATGGTGACACAGGGGAGCAGTTCTTGCCTCTAGTAATTATGATAGCCACCACAACTAGTATCGAGATGTAAGAAGCTCTATAAAGGAGTATGTGTCGGTCACTGCTTCATTAATATGATGTCAGTGAGAGAACTTGGAGAAGGTCAGAGAGAGACCACAATGTGTGCAAATGAAGTCGTTTTGATCGTGCAATGGCTGAGAAAGCCCAGGGGCGATAGGAGTCATGAGCTTATACAAAGTAGATTGAAATGTAGTACATTGTGGGTGAACGTGTTTTATGCAAACTCGACCCCTCCGACCTATAGCTAAGGAAGCTAAGTCTATGCTGCATGGGTCCATTTGAGATGGATTGGTGGAGTTGCTATGATGAGCCTTACCCCTCAGGATAACATGATGTGTGATGTGTTCCATGAGTCCGATCTAGAGTCCTATGTGATGTACCTGAGCCACGTGCTGAGCCATGAATCTAGTGAGCTTCAAGGGAGGCTAAAATGTCCTGAGTCACCTGTGAGGATTCTAGATACCAAGGTAAAAGAACTCAGATGTAAGAATAGAAGATGATAAAGGTTCTTTGAAAGCACCATGGAGAGGATTAAACCACTTAGGAGCCAATGATGGACATGGAAAAGTCTTATTCTGATTCTTTGTATGTTTGGGGAAATTTTGAGGGAAAATTTCCTATAAGAGGGGAAGAATGTTACAACCCCAACTTTGGGTTCATATGGTGGGAAATGCAATTTCCCTAATGAATGTATGATTATGGGAATTGTATGAAGTATATGTATTGAATGGATTTCCTTTTTATAATAGTTCCTTTGTGCATGTGATTTCGTGGTTCATAAGGTGTTAATGAGTCCAAGATAACAGAAAGAGAAAGAGAATTAAAGGAAATCAAATAATGCAATTTTAGATAATGATGAAAATATAAAAGAAATATGTGGAAAGATGTATGATTTATCATCATGGATGAGATTTTGAGTCCACATGGTTTCTAACAGAAAAAAAAAGAATCCAAATAAAAGGAAGTTAATTGTGAAAGGTGAGAGGAAAAAAAATAAGAAGGATTGGGTCAATTTCTAATCAAGTTTCCTCACATCGAGTATGTGAGCCAATTCCAAAATAAGAAGGATTGGGTTAATTTTGATCGGCATGTGGGTATTAAAAACAAAATAATAATAATAATAAGTTTCTTTTGGTAGTTTATACCACCATCCATATGAGTGGAAGAAGGAAATGTCCATCTTTCATGGATGCATATTGATCGCAAAGGAAAGTCTTGCCTTTCCTAAAGAGGGTGCTTTCCCACTCCTCAACATTTTCCCCTTCAATGGTTCTAGAGGGTTCTTTTAGGACCTATATAAGGAACCCTCACCTCTATTCTGGACTCAGAACTTGGAGTCTTTGTGGACCTAACAAATCTGTAGAGGAATTGTGGTCGCTGGACCTTTGAAGACCTACCCTTACATGGAAGTCGTGCTCTTGTGTGGAAGACCTGACCTTGCATGGAAGACATGCCCTTGCGTGGAGTGGTGTCCGCTGTAGGTTTCTTGGTTTCCAGAGAAGCATTGGGGGAAACGGAATCTCCCTCCCCCTCTTCCTTCGTCGACTGTGGCCTCTGCCAAGAAGTTTTGCCTTACAAACATGAGCCATTCTCGGCTTTGGTTCTTTCCACCCAGTCTATTTCGGCCTTGACCTACATCCTTGTTGCATGCGGATGGGGGCTGCAGAGGGTTGGGAACCCTCGTGCGGTCCACCCACGCCCTGGAGAGTCGCCTGAATACGGTGGAAACCCACTGTGGTGGCAGTAGCAGACCATCGGGAGGAGGAAGACGACACATGTCTCGTTGGACAAAAATGCCCCTCTGGCGTGTGAAGGAGCAACCAACAGTGTGGGGGCAATTTGGACAATGCATTATAACTTCAGTTGACCCACGACGTATGTGCATGAAGATTAAGTAGCCTGTGTGGCAATAATCTATTGGTCCAATTACATTTATTTGCAAAAATAGTAACTAATTCTATGAATCTCAAATTGAGACAAGTCCTATATGAAAATTGATCCTCAAAAGGAGAGGAACACAAAGAAATTATATTTCAAACTTGATTATGCTTGAAATTTAAAAAGTAGCTAAAGTTGTTACATTTAATGAATTTATGGATGAAAAACCCTAAGTCTTGATGGTAATGATGATGTTCTTTGGATAAATAAAGCCAATAATAACTTGTTGTTAATAAAATAGAGAATAAGGTCTAAAAAGATGATCTTTATGCAGAATTGGTTGATTTAGGGTGTCATATGTATAAAAGGAAATAATGAACTTAGAAACCCTAATTTAGGGTTAATGTTTTCTTATGTGGACTAATTCGAAATTCATTAGAGGGAAGTGATGTTAAGTTGGTCCTAAGCTTGTAAGGAATATTTTAATGAAATAATTAGGGTTTGCATCCAATTTTACTATTTTTTGGGTTTGTAGTTATAATGGTGGAAAGTTAAAGATAAACCCTAATGAAACCCTAAAAAGGAGTAGGAAACCCTAGGAAGAAAGTTCAAGTCAAATAGATATAATCTTGATAAAGTATGTAGTAAATAGAGTACATGTGGTTTTCAGGATCCATGGTTGTGTGGTTGAACTACTTGCTTGGATTGCTTTCTTGGTTGTAACCTAAACAGGTATGTGGTTAAATTATGAATAACCGAATTATGTTTCACAGTGTTTTCAAGAAGATTCTCGATTGCTAGGAAACCTAAACTGCTTGGTTGTTTCAATTCTACAATCTCATAAAGTGACTATGTGTATAACCATTAAGTATAAGTGTGATTGTCTTGAACCTACATACCATCCCTGATTTATGATGTGAGACCAAGCCCCGGAGGGAAGGTCTGAAGTGGTCAAGCCTCAGAGGGAAGACCATCGGCACCCAGAGAGGTGACCCCAGACACCAAGTTCAGGATGGTGAAGGTGGTCTTACGTCCCTTGCAAGGACAAAACTCTAAGAGTGGGTATTCCAGGGTATGTGTAAAAGTGGTTGAGAAGTTACATTGAAAATGTAATTTGGTTTGTTAATCCACTATTTGCTATGTATAAGTTGTTAGAGCTTAATTGTGATGTTTTGTTTGTCCCCACATCCTAGTATAGAAATATACTGACTGATATTTTGTTTTTTGGCGTTTTAGGAACCATATAAAATTAGACAAATAGTAAAATAGAATATGGGATGATAAAGTTAATTATTTAAAGGAAGATTAGTTAGTTAGATTTCTACTGTGGTTAGAAGTCTTAGTGCCTATTTTTTCAGGTATGTAAAAGTTAATTTATTCCAGCTTTCAAGTTTAGTTTTCATAGAATTTGATAATTATTTCAGATTAATTGTTAAACCATTGATCCTGTATTTGGGATAACACATCCGACCTCTTGGTCTCCCTTGATTGGGGGTTACCGAGAAGCAGGTCACTACAATCATCATCATCACCACCACCACCACCACCACCATCATCATCATAATCTCCATCATGATCACTAACAAGAGACAAAGAAAGCAACATTAATTAAGTCATATGACCAGTAAATCACCATCAATGATATTAATTAATTAACCAGTGAGGTTTGATGTCAAATAAGAGTAATATTACAACACATAAATGCACATTAGATTCCAAACAACACATAAATGTCCGAAAAGTAGTAGCATAGTCAAAATATAAAAATAAAAAAAAATGTTTATACCTTCAGTGTGCCAACTGTTGGTGGCGTCTAGCAGCGATAGCGACGACAATCTTAATAGCAACAACAGAAGCAGTGGAGGTGACGACGGGGATCACAAACTGACGGAGGCAGTGGCAGAGGCAGCGGAGAGCTCAGCAGCAACAACGTTGGTGAGCTCAGTAGTAGCAGCGGTGGCGAGCTCAACAGTAGTAGCAGTAGCGGATATGAGCTAAGTAACAACAACGAAAAGCTCATCATCATCAGCGGTGGCAGAGGCGGTGGCGGCGCAACAACAAAAAATAGTGGTTGCGACAGCCATGAAGGCGGCGAAAATTGCAAATCGCCAGAGAGAAGAAGGTCCGTCGCAATGAACCGAGAATGGGGAAAAGTATGTATCGCATGAGGGTTTTTAAGTTACCCATAGTCATTAGTTCAATCAAAAAACCGATGATGAACTCCTAAAACCAAACAAAAAATAGACACTGATCTGGGGCCATATTCATCGATTAGTCAGTAGAAAACAACGACTAACTACATTTCCAAACAAAAAAATGATTTTTGATTTTGGGTTGTCAGTTTAGCAAGAAAAACCGATGACTAAGAAGTAATTTGGGGGAATATATTTTTACAGGGACATGACGCGAAAACACCTAGTTTTCAGTTTCTTCTAAGAAACTGACAATTTAGACCCATCCCCAAAAAAATTTATGAAATCATCGAGGGGTCTAAAGCGTCGCTTGTTTAGTAGAACTTACGGCCAATGAGGGGATAATTTTTTCGCAGGGACATGGCGTGGACAGTTTGTCATTGATTTTTTAAAAACTGACGACTTACTGAAAATTTTGGAGGCAAATTGTTTCCCTAAAAAATTGTATTTCGCGGGCAATTTTAGACGTCAGTTTCTCTAAGTAGAAATCGACGTTTAAGTTAAAGCAGTACCCACATTTTTCTGAATCGACAGCACATGGTGACTGTTGTCATGAGGAACCGACATTGTTGGTATATTGGTTTTGATTTTTTTAAGGAACCGACGTCGTCAAAAGTGACATGAAACATCAGATATGTACTAGTAAAGTAAGGCACAAAGTGTTAGATATGAACAAAATATTAGCAAATTAAAGCAAGTTTGTCCTATTACAAGAAATTAGGGGCAAACTTAGGAAAAAACATCCACAAAATTGGATGTTATCTCTGGTATCTTGGGGTCTTGTTACCCACAGATACTAAATTGATCATTTTAGAGAACTCATTCCTAGATCTTATCCAAGTTCAACGCATTGAATCGATAATCTAATCTTAGACTTCACAATCTCTATGTTTAAGATTATGTCAAGCATGCAATTTCAATGATCAATTCCTAGAATATGAAATAATCTATTGAAAAGAAATCCACATATCCATAGACAAACAAATTCGATAACAATCAAATGAAATACGAGTGACAGAGTTACTCCCCATGCGCCAGTGTGAGAAAACAAACAAAGCGCTCATGTTTATCGAAAAAATACAAATTCAAGGGAAGGAGTAAAGAGTCATGTCATAGAAGATAGAGACAAGTAAGGCTCGTGATCTCTGGCAATAGATATTTGCTTCTGCAGCAACATGTCTTATAGTCTCCATGAGGAAGATACAGTTCCCCTCTACCTTCGCTTTTTTCTCTAAAGATAGGATAGAACCAAAAGTAGTCGATGATTGCAGGGAGTCTCTGTTGGTTGGCTGTTGTTGGATCTTCTTTATAGGCAGTGATGTGAAGCATACCTTGGAAAGTTGTAGAGTCAGTTAATTAATAAGTGGAACTGACCACATATTACAATTTGTTTTAGGAAGGATGGGAAGCCCTATGATTGGGGCTCCCCGTCATCTATTAGCTAGATAAGTCGCAAATTACAAAGGACAAAAAGTTCGAAGGAACATGCTGAGAAAAGGAAAATCTATTTACTTGGCCCCTATGTGCAGCATTTGCTACCTCGTGGGCAACCTTGTTGCATCTACGACTAACGTAGCTTAGATTGCAGAATGAAAAGAATTGCTTCAGGTGGAGAACGTCATCAACAATGGAGCCAATGTAGTCTTTTCTTAGGCAGTTGTTGTTACATGCATGAATGATTGCCTTGGCGTCTGATTCGATTTCTACTATGTCCAAGCCTTTCTCCTTTTCCCATGTCAGTGCTTCCCTTATTTCTAGGACTTCTATCAAAGCAATATCACCCCCCATCATCATTTTTCCCCCATCATTCCCACGACCACTCCCCCCTCATCCCTGGCTACAGCTCCGATCCCCGCCGCCCCCTCCTCCCCACACGATCCATCCACGTTTATCTTAACGTTTCCCTGCTCTGGTCTTTTCCAGCTGATACCACCGTCGCTGCTAGAGGCCATGCAGATGTCCCCGACGTGCTGCTGCACTGACGTGTTTGCCTGGGTAGCATCACTGCCATCACGCCCACCCCCCTCCACGTTATTCCTTACCATGGTCATAGTGCAACGTAATAGCACTCCGATATTCACTACACCAGATTGGAAGACACGCATGCAATGACCTCTCCATATTGCCGTCATTGCTTCCACTAGAACCACCCTCTCTTTCGATGTCGTGTCTTGTAAAGCAGCCATCATGGATGATTGGATCTCCCCATCCTTTCTGTCTTCAACCCATTGTTGGATCTCACTTTGAGTTTGGTCCCATGTCTCTGTCGCATTCGGACACCTGAACAACATGTGAGGAATGGTCTCCTTTTCAGACATACAAAGAATACATGTTCCATCTTCAGTACAGTGTCGGTTGAAAATCCTTCCCCTAGTAGCAAGCCTACACGTACATATTCTCCATAAGAAGTGAGCAGTCTTTGGACTCCAACCATCCTGCCATACCCTCTTCCATATCCCATCTCCTCCCCGGTCGTTGTATTGTCGTGCCTCCTCCACCCCAAGAAAACCCATCCAATAGGTTGACCTGACGGTAAACTCCCCATTCTTGGACGGCCACCACATCAGCAAATCCTTGGGCTTCCTACTGCTGATCGGAATTGCACAAACCTTGGTAGCAATGTTGTCCGAAACACATTCCCGCACCTTACTCTCATCCCAACTTGTCCCATCCTCTGACATGAGCTCCCTCACTTTGTGGTATTCTGGGCTGCCTATGTGTTTGAACCTTCTAAGTGTGTCCCCTTCCTTCAGAACCCACCTATCTTCCCATATATCTATGTCGTTCCCATCCCCCACTCTCCATTGGACCCCCTCCTTCAGCACTGCCTTTGCACCCCATAGACTCCTCCACATATGGCTCGGATCATACCCCCTCCTCGCTTCCCAAAAGGATGACATCGAAAAATATCTCACTTTGAGCACCTTTGTGACAAGAGCCTCTGGGTGAAACACCATCCACCATGCTTGTCTGGCAAGAAGAGCTTGATTAAAAGTATGAAAATCCCTAAAACCAAGCCCTCCCTGTAACATCCCTGACCTGGGTTATGAACTAACCCTAGATGTTTTTCTTAAAATATGATTAGAGGCTTGTGATTACCCCTTGATATGTCATTAAGCTTTAGAAGAATCTATAATTTCATTTCTGTCCTTTTAAAACAATGTTGTAATATTGTTTTGTTATGTAGGCACCTATGTGCAAATTACCCAATGAGAAGGGTTAACTTGCAAATTTCACATGTTAAGATGTTCCTTTGATGATGAAACATAATATTAATGAATATGTTGAGGTATGATGGATTCTCCAAGCTTGGGCACCAAGGTGCAGCTTGTGGAGCAGTCCTTGTGCTTAAAACCCTGACTTTGGTGTAAAGTGCAATTTACTAAAAATATGGGGTGCAACTTGTAAAATATACGTTCTAGTATATCTTTTATGACTCTTGAGATCTTTTATAGAAGAAATTATGAGAGGGGCGCTGTGACAATCTCGATTTTCTCTCTCTTCTTTTATACTACTCCTCTCTCATCATGTGCCTATTTCTCATTTTGATATTAATACATAATTGGATAGTTGTTCCAATTTGGTGACTACCATGATCAATTTTGCAATATGCGACTTTAATTTGTACTTTTAAGTAAGTATCTCTCTATACCATGTCACCTTCTTGTATCTAATTTTAAATATCAACACCTTGATCTTTTGTCTTTCTAATATGCACCAAGTTGTATTGGATTCAATTACGAATACAACAGAACAAAAATCACCCTAATCGGACCTTTGTAGCATGAGTTATGCAAGCTTGAAGATGCTTTGATTTACCTTGATTTTATGTGCTTTTGTTTCCTACCTTGCTTTTTGGGCCCAAAATCTTAGATCTCGGCCCATCTGTTGTCTACCTGTTGTCTTTCCCCTTTAGGAAGTTACCGAGAATAGGGATCTGCCCTTCCTCCTCCCCCTCCAAATCGGGCAATGGAGGAGAACGGAAACAGGATTGGAACCCTAAACCCTTACTCCCTTATATACCCCCCTTCCCTTGGACTTCTTGCTCCTTTCCTAGTTTAACCCAGCCGCCAACGTGATCTGAAAGGGGTCCCTCACCCTATTCTTCTGTTCTCGCCACACCCCTTTGTTTCTTCCCTCCGTCGCCCATGCCAAAGCCAAGAGGAAGGGCGCCGCCGCCCCTCACCTCACGAGGACCAGTAGATGACGCCGAGTCCGTCCGCAAGCCTCTGAAGCTCGGGCGACGACAACAATGGCTGCTTCGACCATCCTTTTCTGCTGCTCCGTCCTTCTGTGCGGCCGATGCTACAAGGGTAGGTAACCCTCTCACTCACCCCAAGTTGCGGAAGAGGATCAGGGTGCCAACTGGTGGTCGACGCACCCCACAGAACCAGCTGTGTTGCCCTTCTCTTGGCCGGCCGCAGCCGCTGCATCACCAAAGAACGGGAGCGGAGCTCCCCTGTTTGTCCCCTGTTCCAGCCCCGAAACAGAGGATCGCGAGAAAGAGGAAGACGCCCGCTTGGGCTTGGACCAGCTAGACTGGAGGCCCAGCACCCATGGGTGGCCAAGGCCCAGTCAATGAACAAGTCAAACCCTAGCTAAAATAAGGTATATTTCCCTTTTTAAGATCAAATCTTTGAAATATGATAACTCCTAGACCCTAAGTCCAAAATGCATGAACCTATATATCAAATCGATCAACTCGAAAAGATCTTCAACATGAGAATGGTTTCTAGACCCTGAATCTTCTTCTAGTTTCCTTTTTTTTGCTAAAGCTGTAACCTTTGACTACTTTGAATATGCTTAACACATGATTATGATTAATGATTGGATCTTGATGCTCAATCTACCCCGATCCTTAAATCAGTACTTGTGATATATACTTGAACTAAATGAAGGTCATACTCTCCCTATTGTTCATCATGACCCTTTTTGTACATATGTGCTTAGTTTGGACTTTAATGATGAACGTTACCCCAAATTGCTAATCTTGTTGCTAATGGACAACCACCTAATCTTGTTATATGTTTCTTATGACCTAATATTGCTGATCTAAACCATCCCTTATGCTTGGATCTTATTCATTTATGATCTTTGACCTTGATTTCCCTATTGTGAGTCTTTTGACCCTAGAATGCATGTAAATACCTTAAACATTGAGATGATCATAGATAATGCATGGAACCTCAGAAGAATATGAAGCTTGAACCACACTCTTATGATGACCTCTAGATCAGTACAATGTCATATAATGAACCAATAAGCAACTTGGAACCCACCTTGGCCAAAAACCCTAAAATGCATCTAATTAGGGTTAATGATGAGAATCTAATGCATATATGTAATCTTGTTGTTAATCAGGTTGGCTTATGATCTAGATGGTAATGGACATGTTATGTTAAGAATCTCTGAATCAGGTATGGGCCTTATCTAGTTATATGGCTACCGCTTTCTTGGTTGAAAAGACATATATTATATGATTGTTTGTCTATTTTCTCAAATATTGCCATGTAGTATTGCTATGTCATACTCGATGTTTGCTTCGTCTGTTTTATAACTTGAACACATATATATATGGAACTCCATTATAATATTGTTGATAAAGGGCTCTTGGTTACGACCTTGAGGTCCCTCTCGTATAAAAGGGTAGCTAAGCTTGAGCACCCTTACGGACCCTTCCGACGGGAAGATGGTCAAAGGCCTTAAACATGTTTGATATTGATATTGTTGGTATAATGGAGTGAAATGACATAAAATATGGTTTCGCATTTGTTAAACAATTAACTTGTATATTCTTGTTCGTTTAGTCTTAAAATCTTTTCAAAATTATGCAAAGCTTATATATATGTGTATCTTTCGGCCCATACTCAACACCTCGTGTGTTGACCCATTTCTCGTATGTTGTTTTTAGGTCCAGAGATGGCTAGAAGGTTGATGGGCTCGGTGAGCTTTGCTAGGTGTACTTGTTGTAAGATCCAGATATAGTATACATGAGCAGACTTGTACAAAGTGACTCTTGAATATGTAATTCAAATCATGTAATATAATGATGTTGCTTAATATATCTTGTTGATTGTTGAGATTATGTTGGTGCCTTTATCTTGTTATCTGTTCATGTGTGTTAAGCTTTACGCTTCCGCATTTCGCCTTTGGTATACGTTTGGTTCATGGGACTGGGATTCCGGTTCCGTGACAGATGGTATCAGAGCATGAACAATAACTACACCAAACATTGCTCACATGAAACACAAACTAAACCCACGTTACATTTCAACCCTAGAAACTTAATTAAATATCCTTGTGGATTAGGTTGACTTAGCCTCTAGGTTAGAACCTAGATGTTCTAGAACTAGGTGTAGACTTGTGTAAGTTACCTCCCTAGACATGATTCACGACATGTGCTTAGGATGTCTACACTAGTGCGCACCATGTTCTTGCTAGTTCTCTAGGTGTCATGATACTAGACTGCCTAATGAGTGTGGTAACTCATTTTGGTTTTGGTTTTATTCGAATGGAGTATGGTGGTTTTCATCGCCTGTTTAAACGTTGGAGAAAACATATTTCAAGTATTATTACATGCACATATGAAAAATGTTACCACACACAGAAAGGCAGTGAGTTTCCATGCAACCTAGAAGAAAGAGATGTAATATCGAGTCTAGATGAGAGAGTTTAGATGATAGTGATAGTCTCTAGAGTTGTCTAGAGCCATGATATAGGTTAGGCAAGTGAACAACCTAGAAACCTAAGATGATGATTATGATATTGATGATGATTTTGATGTTTTATAGGACCCAAGATGTTTGAGGAAGGTTAAGTATGTTTGACGATATGGAATGAGATGGACCATGCAACCCTAGCTAAATCTAGCACCTTGTATGATACATACCACTTGGTTGATGTGCTAAATGTAGCTAGTGGGTGGACATGCTTGCTTGTACCTAGTCTTGTATGTGTGGAGATATGATATATGGTTCGAGACCAACACAGGCCTCAATCTCTTTACAAAGGAAGACCTCTAGCATGGGACATATGAATAGGGTGACATGTTGATATGATTTGACCCGTATTGGGAGAAGGTTAGAGTACCTAAACTCCAAAATATTTGAAATGTTAAATAATATGAATGATGAAATACTTGATGATGAGTCCCTAGCTAGAATACTTCTAAGTATATGAGTTGAGTGACCTAGTGGACGGTTTCCTTGAAATGTTGAGCCCTAGATTTCCTATTAAATATCTAACCCTAGAGAAAGAGGAAATTGAATATTTGATGATTGATGTATAGGTGAGGGAAATGTCCCAAGACCCAAGATGATGTATATGATGTGTGATATTCATGATGAGCCTCATGCTCGGGTTAGTAGTTGTATATAAAGGAATCTAGAGGTTAGCCTTGTTTTTCGAAAGATGGGTAGAAATTTTGTTACACGTATAAGGTTGTGGTTAATATATCTTGTTGATTGTTGAGATTATGTTGGTGCCTTTATCTTGTTATCTGTTCATGTGTGTTAAGCTTTACGCTTCTGCATTTCGCCTTTGGTATACGTTTGGTTCATGGGACTGGGATTCCGGTTCCGTGACAGATGGTATCTTGTTGGAAACATGTCTTAGCTTGAGTGGCTTGAGCTTGTGGAGCTGTTTCTAGATATAAGTGAGAGAATTCAAAATCTTGACGTTGATGATAATGTTGTTCCTCGAATGATGATCGATACATGAAAGAATCTCACTTAAGTTAAAATCTTGATATATGTGCGATGAGCCACTCTCATGAGATAGACCTAGTATGAAATCATACCATACATGAAAGATATAGCTTTGAAATTATGATCTAGATATGATGATGTCATAAGATCTTAACTTGAACAATAAAGGGTAACATGCCTAATCTCGTACAAAAAAATGATTAATGGGATATGTCGATGCTCTTGGGGTCATAACTCGAATACACATGGTGAATAAATTGTTTAATTTTAAGATAATGAACATAATTGATTAGAATTTGTAGAAATTTTTGGGGAAGCAAAAACCATGCATGAAATCTATTGTAAAGATGAGATACACACTTGATGATAGTCTTGTTTGAATCCATGACCATGCATATATTCATTTCAGAATTGATAAAATAGATTTTGATGACACCCCTTGGTCTCATATAAAGATATGAACAAAAACCCTAATGTGGTGATGATGTCGTAATATAATATTAGAGTACAAAGTAATATGTACATAGATAAGATGAGTACACCTTTAATGATGATAACCTAAGTGTACACCATATGGTGGGGAATGCCTTGACAACCATGGTTCAATAGTTAGACCCGATGGATCTTGACTTGACTCTTAACTTAAATCATGGATGAATTTCGAGGACGAAATTCCTTGTAAGGAGGGAAGGATGTGACAATCTCGATTTTCTCTCTCTTCTTTTGTACTACTCCTCTCTCATCATGTGCCTATTTCTCATTTTGATATTAATACATAATTGGATAGTTGTTCCAATTTGGTGACTACCATGATCAATTTTGCAATATGCGACTTTAATTTGTACTTTTAAGTAAGTATCTCTCTATACCATGTCACCTTCTTGTATCTAATTTTAAATATCAACACCTTGATCTTTTGTATTTCTAATATGCACCAAGTTGTATTGGATTCAATTACGAATACAATAGAACAAAAATCACCCTAATCGGACCTTTGTAGCATGAGTTATGCAAGCTTGAAGATGCTTTGATTTACCTTGATTTTATGTGCTTTTGTTTCCTACCTTGCTTTTTGGGCCCAAAATCTTAGATCTCGGCCCATCTGTTGTCTACCTGTTGTCTTTCCCCTTCAGGAAGTTACCGAGAATAGGGATCCGCCCTTCCTCCTCCCCCTCCAAATCGCGCAATGGAGGAGAACGGAAACAGGATTGGAACCCTAAACCCTTACTCCCTTATATACCCCCCTTCCCTTGGACTTCTTGCTCCTTTCCTAGTTTAACCCAACCGCCAACGTGATCTGAAAGGGGTCCCTCGCCCTATTCTTCTGTTCTCGCCACACCCCTCTGTTTCTTCCCTCCGTCGCCCATGCCAAAGCCAAGAGGAAGGGCGCCGCCGCCCCTCACCTCACGAGGACCAGTAGATGACGCCGAGTCCGTCTGCAAGCCTCTGAAGCTCGGGCAACGACAACAATGGCTGCTTCGACCATCCTTTTCTGCTGCGCCGTCCTTCTGTGCGGCCGATGCTACAAGGGTAGGTAACCCTCTCACTCACCCCAAGTTGCGGAAGAGGATCAGGGTGCCAACTGGTGGTCGACGCACCCCACAGAACCAGCTGTGCTGCCCTTCTCTTGGCCGGCCGCAGCCGCTGCATCACCAAAGAACGGGAGCGGAGCTCCCCTGTTTGTCCCCTGTTCCAGCCCCGGAACAGAGGATCACGAGAAAGAGGAAGACACCCGCTTGGGCTTGGACCAGCTAGACCGGAGGCCCAGCACCCATGGGTGGCCAAGGCCCAGTCAATGAACAAGTCAAACCCTAGCTAAAATAAGGTATATTTCCCTTTTTAAGATCAAATCTTTGAAATATGATAACTCCTAGACCCTAAGTCCAAAATGCATGAACCTATATATCAAATCGATCAACTCGAAAAGATCTTCAACATGAGAATGGTTTCTAGACCCTGAATCTTCTTGTAGTTTCCTTTTTTTTTGCTAAAGATGTAACCTTTGACTACTTTGAATATGCTTAACACATGATTATGATTAATGATTGGATCTTGATGCTCAATCTACCCCGATCCTTAAATCAGTACTTGTGATATATACTTGAACTAAATGAAGGTCATACTCTCCCTACTGTTCATCATGACCCTTTTTGTACATATGTGCTTAGTTTGGACTTTAATGATGAACGTTACCCCAAATTGCTAATCTTGTTGCTAATGGACAACCACCTAATCTTGTTATATGTTTCTTATGACCTAATATTGCTGATCTAAACCATCCCTTATGCTTGGATCTTATTCATTTATGATCTTTGACCTTGATTTCCCTATTGTGAGTCTTTTGACCCTAGAATGCATGTAAATACCTTAAACATTGAGATGATCATAGATAATGCTTGGAACCTCAGAAGAATATGAAGCTTGAACCACACTCTTATGATGACCTCTAGATCAGTACAATGTCATATAATGAACCAATAAGCAACTTGGATCCCACCTTGGCCAAAAACCCTAAAATGCATCTAATTAGGGTTAATGATGAGAATCTAATGCATATATGTAATCTTGTTGTTAATCAGGTTGGCTTATGATCTAGATGGTAATGGATGTGTTATGTTAAGAATCTCTGAATCAGGTATGGGCCTTATCTAGTTATATGGCTACCGCTTTCTTGCTTGAAAAGACATATATTATATGATTGTTTGTCTATTTTCTCAAATATTGCCATGTAGTATTGCTATGTCATACTCGATGTTTGCTTCGTCTGTTTTATAACTTGAACACATATATATATGGAACTCCATTATAATATTGTTGATAAAGGGCTCTTGGTTACGACCTTGAGGTCCCTCTCGTATAAAAGGGTAGCTAAGCTTGAGCACCCTTACGGACCCTTCCGACGGGAAGATGGTCAAAGGCCTTAAACATGTTTGATATTGATATTGTTGGTATAATGGAGTGAAATGACATAAAATATGGTTTCGCATTTGTTAAACAATTAACTTGTTTATTCTTGTTCGTTTAGTCTTAAAATCTTTTCAAAATTATGCAAAGCTTATATATATGTGTATCTTTCGGCCCATACTCAACACCTCGTGTGTTGACCCATTTCTCGTATGTTGTTTTTAGGTCCAGAGATGGCTAGAAGGTTGATGGGCTCGGTGAGCTTTGCTAGGTGTACTTGTTGTAAGATCCAGATATAGTATACATGAGCAGACTTGTACAAAGTGACTCTTGAATATGTAATTCAAATCATGTAATATAATGATGTTGCTTAATATATCTTGTTGATTGTTGAGATTATGTTGGTGTCTTTATCTTGTTATCTGTTCATGTGTGTTAAGCTTTACGCTTCCGCATTTCGCCTTTGGTATACGTTTGGTTCATGGGACCTCAATTCCGGTTCCGTGACAGGCGCTTCAATTGAATAAATGGATAAGAAGGATGACCCTTGTAGTGAAAACACCTAGTATGAGTGAGAAGACCCTTCATATATGTATCCTAGTATGCATGTTGGTTTTCTCTACCCTTAGATCTTGAGTTTTGATGGACTTTTCATAGGATTATCATTCTTGGACGTGCCTTAGAAAGAAGGAGGGACTTAGATGAGAATTCTATGTTTTAGAGGTCCTTATGGTGAAAATCAGCCTAAACTATATAAGCACCTTTCTTTCCAAACCAAACCAACGTTTCCCCTTCACTTCCTCACTTCTCATCTTTCTCAAACCGTCTAAGGAAGCTCTGGAGATCAGGGGGGGTTACCAACCTGTTCTAGGTAAGACAACACCACCTTCTAGCTTGAATTCATGGAGAAAATTCTTGTATAAGGTTGGTTTCATGGCTAATTCACTTAGGTTTCTTGTTCTAGCCGATCATCTCCATCTTTTCCTTGGAGAATCACCTTGGACCAACCTGTGGAGCTCAAGACGCCATTAAAGGCTTGAAGCTTGGAATCTTGGAGCTCTAGGAACAATGTTTAAGGCGGGTTTTATAACTCTAAAACTTTTGCTTTCTTATGCATATCTTTGTACTTGCAAAAGTAGCTTGTTCTTCTTTTCCCCATCCTTCCTTGCTTTCCTACAACTAAAACCATGAAGAACAGACCTTGATCTGGAGGTAGAAGAAGATGGGCGTGATTACCAATGTTACTTTATCAAACGGTCCTGTTTCCCCCCCCCCTTTGACCAAACGGTTTGGGGCAAACGGTTTGCAAAACCGTTTGAAGGGCAAATGGTTTCACAAGGTCAGTTGGAGGAAACGGTCTCCAAGACCATTTGAGGACGTTGACCAAGCGTGGACCGTTTGGGATTTCTGTTCATAATTATGTAGGATAATGACCCACCAAATTTGAGGGGTTAACTCCAAAGGAATAGTAGGATGAAGGCCAATCAATTAGGCAAATCGAATTGAATTAAATGCTGATTTTCAATCTGATTAATTTGAACGTTTTGGGCAAACGGTCTCAAGACCATTTGAGTGCGTTGACAAAGCATTGACCGTTTGGGATTACTGTTCCTAATTATGTGGCCTAATGACCTACCAAATTTGATAGGTTTACTCCCAAGGAATCATGAGTTAAAGGCTAAACAATTAGGCAATCGAATTGAATTAAGTGCTGATTTTCCAATCTGATTAACTTGAACTTTTTGGGAAAACGGTTTCAAACCATTTGAGTGAGCTGACCAAGCATTTACCGTTTGGGATTCCTTTTTATAATCAAGTTGATTAATAACCCTCCAAATTTGAGGGATTAACTCCAAAGGAATCATGAGTTGAAGGCTAATCAATTATGTAAACCCTAATTGGATTAAGTGCTGACTTTCAACTTGATTGATATGACTTTTTGGGTTTTCTTGCCCAAACGGTCTCAAGACCATTTGGGGATCATCCAAACGGTCTCAAGACCATTTGTAGGTCACCCAAGACCGTTTGTAGGTCTAGGGTTGGATATGGTTAAGTGTTTGAAGGACAAAAGATATGGTGTTAACCCTAATCGACTAAGTGTTGGATTTGCATTAAAATTGAGTTGATTGTTTGGGGTTGATTGGCCCAAACGGTCTCAAGACCATTTGGGGATCACCCAAACGGTCTCAAGACCGTTTGAAGGTCACTCAAGACCGTTTGGAGGTCTGGGGTCAAGTATAGTTGACCAATTGAAGGTCCAAAGGTACACAATTACAAGGCAATCAATTGCTGATTTGACGATCAACTCAATAGCTCAAACCCTAATGATGTTTCACTAGAATCCAAGGGTTGGGTGAGCCAAACGGTCTCAAGACCGTTTGGAACTCATCCAAATGGTCTCAAGACCGTTTGGAGGTCACCTAAGACCGTTTGGAGGTCTAGGGGTGAGTATGGTTAAGCAATTGATGATCCAATGATACTAAGTTGGAATGTAATCAATTGTTGTTTTGGTGATCAATCCAATGATCCAAACCTTAATTGGTTGACTTGGATTTTGATGATATGATGGGAAAACGGTCTCAAGACCGTTTGGGGTCAGGTCATGTCCCATTTGATTGATGGTTCAATAGGTTCAAATCAATTAGACCCACATTGAAATATGTTGAAGGGTTATTGATTCCAAACCCTAATTTGATGGTCAATTGAGGGTCAAGTGAGGGACAAATCAGTTGAAGGTTGACCTATTAAACTCAATTAAGGTATGAGTATAGGTCCAAATGATGATTGGTTCCATGAATTCGATGATTGAGTTAAACCCTAATTGATGGTCAATTTAGGGTCAAGTGAGGGACAAATCAGTTGAAGGTTGACCTATTAAACTCAATTAAGGTATGAGTATAGGTCCAAATGATGATTGGTTCCATGAATTCGATGATTGAAGGAATCAACATTGGAAACCCTAATTCAATTGAATACCTTATGAAGTGGAGGTCCAATGTGATTGAATCTTTAAGAATTAAGATGATGAATGTTCTATTGATCCAATAATGATTAGTAATGATAATCAATGAAGGTGTGAAGGTTGAAACCCTAATAATACCTAAGTGCTTAAGAACCAATTAAAGGGAGAATTCTTAATTGTTAATAGGATTAATAGCTTGATACCCTATGTTGACCATAGTAGTATGTGCTTGGTTGAAGGGTTGTTGTGACCTAATCAATTTGAAAGAATGAGAAATTAGAATACATATATATATAGATATAAATATGAATCATGTAATGATCTGTTGTAGCATGACCGTGCAAGGGAGAACGGCCGTGGTAGCCTTAGCTTGCATGACCGTGCAAGGGAGCACGTCCGTGGTAGTCTTACTTTGCACGACCGTGAAAGGTGGCACGGCCGTGGTGTCCTATTATGAAATTGAGAAGTTTTGGTATTGTGCTGACATTGTTATATATGCATGTCCTTATTTGTATAAGTCATACAGGTTGATATTATGAGGTAATCATAGCCAGGTATGAGTTATGATGTCATATTCCTTGAAAACAATTATAAGCTTTTAGAGTAATGATATGTGAAAAGTATATACATTTCTTCAATCAAGGTCATGCTAATAGATGACTTGATGCTGATATGGCACTTGATAGCAAGTGTTATGATGATATAAGGGTGTGAGCACCCATGTTCTTGAATCATAGTGATAAGATGATTAAGAATTGATATCCAGTTGATAACTGATATGAGTTATACTTGTACATTTAGTATTCTTCTGTTATAGCCATGTTTAGTACTTGAATGTTTGGAAACATGTATGATGCTAAAAGAATATTGATATGTACCTAATAATCAAGTATAATCATACCATGTAGAGCCCTGATCATAGATCCATCATTGTCAGAATTTAAATAATAGTGAAACAGGTTTTACAAAGGGGACTCCTGGATCACATACTTTAGAGTAAGTGGGAGTATATGGAATAACTGATAAAAGTTAAGCTTGACAGGTTTCATATAGAGGTGATCAGATCCAGGTAAGATTTATAATGCTAATTGCATTAAGAACACTTGTTACCTATAATTCAAGAGTATAACTAAATGTCATGTTATCTGGTAAGTGATAACATATGAGCTTGATAGGTTGAATGAGCCACGAGTAATATTCTTTGTTGATCTTCAAAGGTCATATTATTTAGATAACCAGATAAAATGAGATGTTACTTGGTAACAAATGCCATGATTAGTCCAGGGGTTTGAACTCCCACATTCCGGATTTCATATTAATAAGATGGTTAGGGATTGATATCCCAATATTAAAAATATGAGGTATGACCTAAACCAAAGTGTTTCTATGTGAAATTCTATTACAGAATAATCCTATGAAAAGCTTAACTACAGACTAATGGGTTATGAATGTAAATAACCCTTATATTACATAAGTAATGTTAAGTCGGATATCATATGTACAAGTTATGCAGATATGTTGTGGAGTTGGAATCCTAACACTTTGGGAGAAGGAGTATGGCTACAGGCCATCCTTTCCCAAATAATAATGCCAGGCAATGGTATATGATCCAAGTCTGAAGGGAGTTAGTGATGTGATAAGTGACATGTGATTTTATCAATTTATAGTTGCATAGCTTTTAGTAGAAAGAATAGTTTAATCTGTTAAACATTGTTTTAACTACTCTCAAATATACATTACTTCTTTGTGTACATTTATTCTCTTATGCTGCAATAATTATGCTTCTGGCGAAGAGTTATATCTCTCGCTGGGATGATTTTTATAATTGTCTCACCCCGTAGATTTCAACCTTTAGGTGGACGTGGGCGAGGAGGCAGAAATCCTTCAATAGGTGAAGGGCAGCATCAGCAGTACCAAGGACAGCAGTGAAGCTTCAGGTGGAGGCATTAGCTGCTATGTCATGTGTAGATAGTGTAAGAGTCCTATATGTCGTCTCTGTACTCTCAGGTCCTCGGAGTAATAGTTAGTGTTTTCGAGTTTTTGGTCCAGTCCTTAGAGACTTTTGTATCTTTCCTTACAGAGTTTTACTGATGGATCAGTTGTAAACAACTTATCATGTTGTTTTATGAGAAAGCTTTACCTTTAAAGGATCTCTTCGTAAAAATTTTAAAATTTTTAGTGATTTCTGGTAATCCGATGCTTAGTGAACGCTTCCGCATTAGTTAATCTTGTTTTCTTGAAATAGACGTTACACTCCCTGCCTTTTTGGTTTACATAGTCTCTCCCAACTCATCCATGAGATCTTCCTCTCTTTCTCCTTTGCTCCCCACCAGAATCTAACCACCATGCACTGTATTTCCTCCATAGTACCCACGGGCAGCTGGAAAACACTCATAACATAGGTGAGGATTGCTTGTGCCACTGCCTTGATGAGGACCTCCCTCCCTACTTTTGACAATAACTTCTCGGACCAGCCCTGAAGCTTCCTCCATATTCTTTCTTTTATAAAGCTAAAGACCTGCTTTTTTGACCTGCCCACCATTGTAGGAATACCAAGATAGCAAGCATGTCGGTCCACAACACATACTCCCAAGAGATCTCACAACTCATCTCTTTGTGTGCCTCGTACACCGTTGCTGAAAACAACCTTTGTCTTTAAAAAATTGATCTTCTGACTGGATGCATGTTCGTACTGGATGATGATTTCAGCTATCTTCAGACATTCTACATTGGTTGCTCTAGTAAAGAGAATACTATCATCTGTAAATAAAAGATTTGAGATACATGGTGCTCCCCTACACGGCTTGATTCCATGTAGATGGGAGTCTCGGACAGCAGTGCTAATCAAAGTGGAAAAGGCTTCAACACATAAAATAAAAAGGTATGGGGAAAGAGGGTCACCCTGACGAAGTCCGCGTGCAGGCCTCATTCTCTTGGTTCTATCCCCATTAATGGCAAAGGTATGCTGAACAGAAGTGATACATTCTTGAATCTTGTCTCTCCATTTACTCCCAAACCCCATCTTCTTCATGACAACGTCAAGAAAGCTCCACTCGACTCGATCATAGGCTTTGGACATGTCTAGTTTCAAGGAAAGGCTTCCCTTCTTTTTCCCTTTATCTCTTTTCATATTGTGAAAAACCTCATAGGCTATGATGGCATTGTCAGTGATCATTCTCCCCGGGACGAAAGCGCTTTGATTTTCAGAAACAATACTATTCATGAGTGGCTTTAGTCTATTTGTCAGCACCTTTGAAGCAATCTTGTACACCACATTGCACAGGCTAATAGGCATGTATTCGCCCACTGTTTTAGGCTTTTTAGTCTTTGGGATAAGCACCATTAATGTTTCATTTACAACCTTCAGGTCTCGTTCGCCCTTCCACCACCCCTTGATGTAGTTTGCAACATCCTTGCCCACCACTCCCCAAAACTTCGGGTAAAACATCGCCTTCATACTAATTTGACCCGGTGCTTTATTAGGATGCGTCTGCTCCAGTGCCACCCTGACTTCCTCGTCGGTAATGTCCCTCTCAAGCTCATCTACCTGGTCTCCAGAAATCACTTCCCGAATCCCCTTGATTGCCTCCTCAAAACGCGAAGGATTGCTAGACTGAAAAAGCTGAGTGAAGTAATATACAATGATGTTACTGATCTCCCCTTCAAGATGTCTCATCAGGCCCTGCTCGTCCTCAAGCCCCTCAATCCAGTTCCTTCGTCTCCTATTTGTAGCTTTTTGATGGAAGTAAGCAGTGTTCATGTCCCCAGACATGCATCACGCATGTGAGAGACGCGTTGCAATAGCAGATTCTGGGGAATCTCCGCGTAAGAGTGGTTGCTCGATAGTATTTTGGTGGGCCTTTGAC
The DNA here is from genome assembly GCA_963693085.1 of Alisma plantago-aquatica. NCBI lineage: Eukaryota > Viridiplantae > Streptophyta > Magnoliopsida > Alismatales > Alismataceae > Alisma > Alisma plantago-aquatica. The sequence goes on along the minus strand of OY856411.1, from coordinate 959,816,562 downwards.
ATTATTTGTAATTTATTAGCAATGCTTCCAACACGCGTGTCCAAGAACGTGAAGAAATTGAGGAGTCCTAGAGTCAACTAAAGCGCAATAGCTTGAATTCTCTAAAGATTTAATTACATGGCCCAATTTATTGGTGCCTATAATGGGCTGAAAATGAATGGCTGCATTATTTTTGAAGTTAGAAGAGACATTAGTCTCTCTCCTCCCTCAAAGAACACTGTCAGAGTTTGAATGGCTGCAAGGGTGGTAAATATTGTGTAACGGGTGATTCGAATCTGAGTCCCCATAGAGGACCTGCCATTTTCAACCATCTACGCTACACAGGTCGGATGATGGCTGCATTATTGATTATATGTCTCATTGCCTGAAATAGTGAAAAGTGCTTCTGATTGATTATTAAATGTTCAATGCTTGGTTGTTTTAATCCACATAATAGCTCATAGCTCATTTGACCGATGGATTGCATGACCATTTTGACTTGGCTAGCAAAACGTTCTCACTAGTTGTGGAAGAACATTAGTCCTCCAGAGAGAGCGGTTTGCTCGACTAATTTTTGATTGACCGCGGAGATGGGAGCATGGAACCTCATTGCAGCCATTGACCTGTTGTTTATGTAAAAATGAATAGCCAGAAGAATAATTAACATGGAACTGAATGCTCTTGGGAAAACATATATTTAAAAGAGTATTCAATGGAGTAATCAGTGACCACGGAGTGTTACTGCTATTATGGGTAGAAAGTTTATTGCCAATGGGTCTATCTTTTAATTGTCTTGGGTTAACTTTCCACGAGTCAAGATGTCAAAAGACCATTGCTCATTTGGCTTATCCACAAGAGACTCCAATTTATTGTATCGATAGCTATGAAAGAAAGAGTGCTTTGGTTGACGGATTGCATGGGCCATTAGTTTGTAATGACGTGACATTTATAAAAGAGGTGCCACGAAATGGTATTTTATTTCCTATAAAGAAAGGGCATCGTACGTTATTATTAAAATATATAAAAGCTTGACCAATGTAATCAAATTGAAAATTAATCAAAACCCGATAAATTTTCTAGGATAATGAGAAAATTAATTTATTAACAAATATGGTTGTTGAGGGCATCTCCTGAACTGTATTTTGGGATAAAATGCTAAGTAAGAATACGAAATGGTTTAACAAGTGCAAATAAAATATGATGAATATTAGTTCATCAAATAAGTCGAACACAGATGATGTTTGTCCTTACGTAACACAAAATCAAAACAAGCTACGAAATCATACTATCGGTTCACCATCCTCTCTTTCTCAATATCACTTTCATCTCTACCATAAAGCAAGCCAAGCAACCCCTGTTTCTTAAAAATCACATAATACAAAATTCACTATTCTTTGTCCTGGTTTCACTTTTACGGTCATGCTTCTGAGTCAAAACCTACAATGCGATAGATGCAATATAATTCATGCTTTAAATCATATTGTATATTCCTATGAAATTCAGCACAAAAAGAATGCTTAGCTATAGAACAATGTATTTGAGATGTTTTTGTTGCCCCTGTGTGGTAAAAGGAGAGAAATGTGGTATGGAAGGAATAATTTGTTAATCTCTCCTCTATTCAATTCAAGATTTTTTTTTATTGCTACAATTATATTGATTATTTTTTGTCTTTTTTCTTCTTGCGCACATTGGTATCTTTTAGGAGGGGTATGGAAGAAGTGGATATAGCGAGTGAGAGGGTACAACCCCAAACTTGGCGCGTTTGGTGCAATTTTTCCTTTTTTATTGTTTGTGGTGGATGGAAGGGTAAGATAATGATGGAGAAATTGTAGAAAAAAAGCTGAAATTGTGCATTTCATATATTAGAATTTAGTGTATAGGAACAATCTTACAAATCAAATCAAACATATAATTTATCCTTCAAAATAATGACGCTTTCACAAAATGCTAGTCTAATCACTAAGGGACACATTGCATTTGATCTCATTCAAACCCATACGACTTGTCTCATTCCTAGATAATGATATTAATTAAGGCGCTAGGGGACAAGATAGGTTCTAACATTAACAATTTTCTGAAACTAGGTCCTACAAGGATTTGAATCATTCAAGGTGATAAATGAAAAAATGATTCTAATAAGTGCAATGCAAACATGTATTGAATCTATGACAAGTAGATATCAACCAACTAACATGCAATTCAAACATCTTTTTTTTAAGAACAATTAAAAATGCATAAAACTAAGGATGCATAATACACAAGATAATCCAATTAAAAACATCATAAAACAAGGATAATGTGGGTGGAATAGAAACATACCACACACCCTCCACCTCAAACTTGAGAATTTGCATTTCCTAAAGAAAATCATAAATTTAGAAAGGAGAGGAGAAAAAGGACGAAAATGGACCCCACTTGCTGTGTTGACTCAACAAGGGCAGCTCATGGTGTTATTGTAGCTCATGGAATTGAAAGGTGCTAGAAGGGCCTATAGTGTGACATGAACATGATGCTTGGTAGACATCAAGTAGGTGGTGGATAAGGCCCAATGTCATAATCACTAGCCTCCATGGAGGTTTTGCAATGCCTTGAAGTGGGATCTAAATCTTGTCCTCAATTGGAGGGTGCTCTCTCAAGAATCAATGGGTTACACTCATATTCCCTACCAACCAGTAGGTTGAAGCATTCATCAGTTAATTCATGCACTCATCATTATTCTTTATGGAAAAAGAGTCACAATGGTCTATTCAACTGAATACCAGGTCATTAGTGATCTTTTTTCATGAATGTTCATCTAGAAGCAATTCACGAGCACACTACTCGGGATCAACCTAAGCGAAAATGAATTGCAAAGACATGACGGAAATGCCTAATGATCATAATGCAAAACTAAACTATTCTAAATACAGAAGAAAAGATATCAAGACAAATTTTGTGTTACCTCTTGACAAGTGTCTTGTTTAATGTCGTTGATACAATGGCAAAATTTTACCACCACAGAGGGGTGACAATGTGAGATAGAGCTAGATCATGATTTGTGTTTTTGGCTTCCTTTCAGTCACTCCTCTATCTTTGTTCAGGTTCTTGCTTCTTGTATCATACTCCAAGTGGTATGGAAAATATCTAAACACCATATGAAACAATTTGAGTTGTGTCAACTCAACCCCAACTATTTGATGTAGGATGATGGATGGTTATATGAGATCTGAGATGCATAAATAATAGAATAATATGGAGGTGGAGCAGAATTGAGTTTCACTTGTAGATGCATCGTCATCCCATTAGCATCTATGGGTAACAAATATGGTGGTTGATATTTGAAGAATTCACAATCTATGTTCCCGATTGATTCTTCTTGATTGACACATGGAATTGTCAACTCATAAGGATTATGGTAGCACTCAGTTAATAGGACCTAGTAAGAAGAGGGGAGGGAGTGAGAGGGCACTATCTGTTGTGCTGCTAGGGCCTGTGGTAGATATGTGTTTGTACATGAGATGGCTCGTGAGTGTTTGGGGTATGCATTACATGAGTGGCGAAAGGAAGAAGGAGTGTCTCATTTATGGTTGGTGATTTTTCTTTTATGGTGGATCAAATTGATACACTCACAGTCATCTTTGCATTATGATTGTCCTCTAGGGATACCCTAGACTTAGTCATTGATGGGGTTTTGTTGGGAAGAGTTTTTGTTGCATCTAAGTAAATGGATTAATGAAGTTGAAGAAGTATAGATATTCTTCTTTAGTGTGCTTTGTTGAGTCTCTAAGTGATTGAAAATCAAGAGATTACTTTCTCACTCATATGGTCAGAATTTCTAGTTCAACACCAATCAAGGCCCTAGAAATGGAAAAGAATGGACCTGTAAAAAATAAAAGGGTAGCAACAATCCTTCTTTGATGTCCTAAAAAATCTCATGGGAAGTAATACTAGTATATCTTCTATGATACTAGTTGGCTTGGACATGGAGAATCGAGGAGTTATATGGTCATTATAGTGGGTAGTGCATCAATAAGCACCAATCTCCTAGATAAGCCAAGAGGTATGATAGACACTAGCTTTAAGATCAAATTGACCTATATTGCAAGTAGAATCACTTTATAATTTTACCATTTTGAATTCTTTCATTATGTACCTACCATGAAGTAATATCTTGAAGATTTTAGACCAATGAGGCAATTTAGTCATGGAAACCAGTAATGGAGCATTGACCTACAACTTCTTCATGGTTCCTTTAAATTTATACCTAGATCCAATCGATCTTATTCAGTTGACCTTGGTATGGAACACACATATTATATACTGGAACATTTGATTATGGTGATGTAGATGTGAAAATTCCCTAGTCAAGTTGTTCATGTGTTCTGGGTGATAACTACATCATCCTAATCATTATGGATCACTCTCATTTTGGAAGGTTTTACCTTCTTAGGAAATATCAAGTCAAAGTGAGTGTTTAGAGTCATTTGTTTCATGTGCTTTTGGTTTGGTTCTAGTTTCCCTACAAAAGCAACTATAGAGGGCATAGGGATGCACAAAGCTGAGACTACTTGGAATTAATGAATTTCTAGCAGTCCTAGTGATTTGAGAGCATTTTATGCTGACTAACAATCATGTACTATTGACATTGAATGATCTTCTCCATATTCAAAAACTTTTCATCATGACAAGAAGAATGCATAATTAGTATTTACATTTGTGGCACTTGATTAGGATCTTGAATGTGTTGCCCTTAATTTTAGTTGTGATTTGGGACGTTGCAAATGTAATTCCTTGGTTTCTAAGAATGTGTTCATTTTTTTGGAACCCAGGTGACCCATGGACTTGCTTATTCATCTATCCTTCCCTTAATTGTGAAACATTTTCAACATCTTTCTTATTACCATAATGAAATCCCAGGTGATTCTTGATCTAGTGGGCTTTATAATAGCTTTATCCTTAAATGTCCTAGATGGAATTCATAACTTATTTTTTTCCCTCTTAATCTTGAATATGAGCAATTTTCACTATGACATTATAAAGGATCTAGCAACCTAGAGTCGAATGGTCTTGGTGTAGGAATCTCACGAGCATAAAACACTGCGTAATAAAAAAAACTCCTGAGAATGCTTTGAGCATGATCCATCTAATCCAACAAAACTAGATTAGGGTTTAAAACTTTATACCTTATAAAATTCAACTTGTAAGGCATAGTGTAGATATAGACCTTCCAATCTACATCTCCTTTGAATTTCTCCAAGTCAATATATGGGATTCCCAGTTGGTGTTTCTAGAACTATGGGAGTCGTCTTGAGCTGCATGCAGAAAATAGTTTTTCAATGGCTACTAATGGCAACTTACTGATGACTGTTAGTGGTAGATCGTGGCAATCCATCAATGCTTTTCATATATCCCAAGGTCACAATGATGGATCTGTTGAATTTCTCCAAGTCAATATATGGGATTCCCTTTTGGTGTTTCTAGCACTCTGGGAGTCGCCTTGAGTTGCATGTAGAAAATAGTTTTTCAATGGCTACTAATAGAAACTTACTGATGACTATTAGTGGTAGATCGTGGCAATCCATCAATGATTTTCATATATCCCAAGGTCACAATGATGGATCTATTGACCCCATATCTAACCCCAAATTCAACTCTAGTATATCATAGTGAGTTTTCATGCCCGTGCAAGGTTGATCATGTCATTCAACCATAGATATTCTTACCTAAATTTCAAATCTCTGGGTGGTAGTTTGCAAGATTAATATAAGGAGACCTTCTCCCTAGTTTGAGTACCTAGTGTATCACATCATTCTGTCGTCCACTCTTATGGCGGATTGTTTCATTCTGTCATCACCTTGATTCAAATTTTGTCGATAAAGATTCCCTAATATATTTTGACCTATTCTGTCACCTTTTTACCTATCAATTTCAAAAGAAAATCGACACTACAAGCCTATATCATTGTTTGGTAAAGAAAAAACGTCAATATAGGTCATATCTTGCCAATTAAGAAAAAGCACAGGTTACAGTTTCTTATAATGTTCATTATTTAGGGTAGAACGACGTCACATACAGTCAGTGAAAGTCAATTTTTGACGGGAAAATTATGATATAAAAGTTTAGCGTTGGTTGTTCAAAAACTGATGAAGCAACCATTCCCATGAAATAAATTTGCCTCTAAAAATCCTATGTCTTTAGTTTTTTTTTTTTGAGGAAGGACGGAGGATCCTATGATTGGGATCCCCCGTCATCTATTAAACTAATCCATGTCGTGCATGGCAAGGTTTTCAATACATGAAGGAAACAATTGGACAAAAGCAAAAGTATCTACTTTTCCTCGTCGTGCCATAGTGGCAGTTTCATGGGAAACTTTGTTACATACCTGACTAACAAAAGAAATACTACAGAAAGAAAAAAGTTGTTGTAAGGTAGCTATATCCTCAACAAGGATTCCCAAATAGTCTCTCCTTCTGGTGGTTTCTCCACATGCCTAGATGACCTCAAGGGAGTTTGTCTCCACCTCTATATGTTCTGTGCCATGGCTACTCGCCCACTGTAGTGCTATCCACAGAGCAATGGCTTCTGCTATTGCTATCCCTGTGCCATTGCAAATATTTTCTCCCGCAGCACCTATCAGTCTACCTTCGCTATCTCTCAGCACCATCCCAATCGTTGTCGTTCCATCATCACCACATGATGCGTCCACATTGAGCTTTAATCTCCCTTGCGTTGGCCTGGTCCATCTTGGCTTGACGTTGCTGCCTGACTAGGCGTTGTTGCGTTGCAAACCATTTTGCTCTCCCCTCCCCTGCTTTATCATGGCTAAGGCTGTTCGGAAAAGGAAATCGTTGTGCACCTCACCATCTTGGAAGACATGCATATTGTGCCCCCTCCAGACAGCCCACATGGCTGCAACAATCATGTCTTTATCCTCTCTGTCCAGCGTCGTCCCCATGGTAACATTGATGTCCTCATCCTTATAATCATCCACCCATCTTTGTATTCCTTAGTCCATTTGTTCCCAGCATTCTGTCGCATTCGGGCAGTAGAAGAGCCTATGAGGAATGGACTCCTTCTCCGACATGTAGAGTTGGCACAGTCCCTCCTCAATGCAGTGGCGATCAAACAACCTGCCCTTTGTTGCTAGTCCTCCGATACAAACTCTCTACAAAAAATGAGCAACTTTGGGTGCCCAACCCAATCTCCAAATGTGGCACCACAATCCTTCTTCTTGTTGAGTTGAGTGTTGCCGAGCTTCCTCCCTCCCTAGCATTCCAAGCCAATACGCTGATCGGACTGTAAACACTCCTTTCTTGGCGGGCCACCAATACCATGTGTCGCACTGGTGTCGTATACTGAGTGGGATAGCACTTATCCTCTCCACGTCAGCTTCTGGGAAACATTCCTCCAATCTTGCTTTGTTCCATCGCTTCCCATCTGAGCTCATAAGGTCGTTCACCTTGACGTAGGGTATTTCCTCCACATTCTTGAACCGTGCAAGGGTATCTTCCTCTCTTGGCAGCCATGTGTCCTCCCAGATGTTGACGTCATTTCCGTTTCCTATCCTCCATTCCATCCCTTCCTTGAGTAGTACTTTCGCTCCCCATAGACTTCTCCATGTGTAGCTGGGATTGTAGCCTCTTCTTGCTTCCCAAATTGATGTCCTGGGAAAGTATCTAGCCTTCAGCACTTTCTTGACTAGGGAGTTTGGGTTCACAACTAATCTCCATATTTGTTTTGCTAGAAGAGCTTGGTTAAAGATGTGAAAGTTTCTAAAACCAAGTCTTCCCAGTCTTTTTGGATTGCACATATTTGTCTAGCTCATCCATGCTACCTTCGTCTTGTTCCCTTTCGCTCCCACCAAAACCTTTCTATTATGCTTTGGATCTCGTCTAGAGTGCCTGTTGGAATATGGAAGATGCTCATCATGTAAGTCAGAATCGCTTGTGCCACTGCCTTTATAAGGACCTCCCTCCCTGGTTTAGACAACAACTTCTCTGACCATCCTTGCTGATTCTTCCATATTCTCTCCTTTATGAAGCTGAAAATATGTTTCTTTGACCTCCCAATTGTCGTTGGTAGGCCTAGATATTTTGCATGCCGGTCAACCTCCTTTACTTTCAGCAGCCCCTTAAGCTCTTCCCTCTTTGTGGCAGTCGTCCCTTTACTGAAAACTACCTTAGTCTTAGCTAAATTAATCAGTTGCCCGGATGCTTGTTTGTACTGGCTGATAATTTCAGCTATTTTCAAGCATTCTGACAAGGTTGCTCTAGCAAAAAGGATGTTGTCATCTGCAAAGAAAAGGTGAGATATATGTGGCACCCCCCTACATGGCGTGATGTCATGTATGAGGTTGTGACATGCTTCAATGCCTAACATAGTAGAAAAAGCTTCAACACATAAAATAAAGAGATAAGGGGAGAGGGGGTCTCCCTGGCGAAGTCCTCGTGATGGTATTGTTCTCCTGGTCCGGTCTCCATTAATGGAAAACATGTGTTGGACAGATGTAATGCAGTCCTAAACTTTATCCCTCCATTTCACCCCAAAACTCATTCTCTCCATGGCATGCTGAGAAAACTCCATTCAACTCGATCGTAAGATTTGTACATGTCCAATTTCAGAGCGAGACTGCCTTTCTTTTTTCGTTTGTCCCTTTTCATAGCATGGAAAAGTTCATACGCAATGCGAGCATTATCCATAATCAGTCTCGCCAGAATGAAGGCACTCTAATTTTTTGAGATGATGTTGTCCATGAAAGGTTTCAATCTGTTCGTCATCACCTTTGAAGTGATCTTGTACAACACGTTACAAAGACTGATAGGTCTGAATTCCCCTACTATTTTTGGTTTTTCAGTTTTTGGAATCATCACCACCAGTGTGTCATTTATGTCCTCCATGCTTCTTTTTCCTTTCCACCATCCCTTGATGTAGTTCGCCACATCCTGGCCCACAATGTTCTAGTATTTTTGGTAGAACATAGCCTTCAGTCTGTCTAGACCCGGAGCCTTGTTCGAGTGCATCTGTTTAAGGGCTGCCCAGATTTCTTCATCAGCGATATCTCTTTCAAGATCTTCATTTTGTGTCTCATCTATCAAACTCCTGATTCCCACCGTTGCTTGTTCAAACCCCGAAGGATTACTGGTATGGAAAAGTTGGGAGAAAAATCTATAAATAATAGTTGCAATATCCTCTTCATCCGTTCTAAACACACCCTGCTCATCCTCCAGACCCTCAATCCAGTTCATGCGCCTCCTGTTAGTAGCTTTTTGGTGGAAATAGGTTGTGTTACGATCTCCCTCCTTTAACTCTTCTACTCGTGCACGTGATGCCCAATACTACTCATCCTTCAAGAGCTAGTATTGGAGTTCTTTTGAGATATCTTCAGTCGTTTGGAGCATCTCTTGATCAGGGGGGAAGATTGGATTTTCTTGAGATCATCGTCGAGTGCCTAAATCTTCTTTTTCCTATGCCCAAACTTTGTCGTAGCCCACATTTTGAGGTGGTCTTTGCATGCATTTAGCTTTACCCTTAAGTCGTCACTGGTTGTGGATATCCATGCTTCCTTTATAGTATCTTCACAGTCCTTCTCACCAACCCAAATGGGTTCAAAAGCAAACTAACTGCTTCTCTTTCTTCCTTTGTTGTCTCTGTTATCAACTATCATGATGATGGGCGCATGATCCGACTCATAGATTGGAAGATGGATAACTCTGCAATGGTTGAAGAGGTCTCTCCACCTAGGCTCACCTAGGTACGTATCAAGCCGCTCTTGAACAAGAGTCCTTTCAAATAAGCCCCTTTTCCATGAAAAAATATTTCCTTCAAAGACAAGGTCAACCAAACCACAATCATCAATGGTATCTTGGAAATTTTGCATGTACTTTTCTTCTTTTAGAGGGCCCCCTTTTTTTCATCATTAGAAACAATCTCATTAAAATCACCGAAAAAAAAGTACTTGCTCTTCAGGCTCGTTCTTTAGTTTCCTCATCAAATCCAATGTCTTTGTTTTATTCTGCTGATCCGCCCATCCATATATTCCAATAGCACGCCATCTGGCCCCTGTCCCAGCATCTTTTACAAGACTAGTCACATGCCTGTTAGAGAAATTGATAATCTCCACCTATACATCTTTCCACCAGAACCCAATGCCCCCTACCCGGCCGTTGCTAGAGACACACAACCCATCTTTGTAACCACAGCTTTTTTGTACCACTTCTAGCTTTTTTCCTGCAATCATAGTTTCCATGATGAAAATTATATTTGGAGCTCTCTCCAGCACCAAGAACGGAGAGCCGTACATGTGTTAGGGTCACCCAATCCCTGATCGTTCCAGCTAAATATTTTCATTGTTCTTCGCGGGATTGGACACTGTCAATCTCTACTAGTTGGGTCCCCAAGGCCCTGTCTTTACCCGGTTCTCCACCAATGGTTTGCTTTACTTTCTTCTCCCCAGATCTAGGGATTGTTTGGTCATCCAGATCCATGTCACACCAGTCTAAGTTTTGGTCTCTCTTCCCAATCATTTGTTCCCATACCACCTCTTCCTCTAGAATGCCAAGGCGTGCACCTCTACTCATCTTATATACCCATGATTGATGTTTCTTCTTTACTCGGTCCGAGCTAACACCTTTCTTCGTTTTCTGACCCACTACTTTTCTTCTTTGTGAATGTGTTACTGCCTGGTGCTCTCCCTTCATGTTTGAGACGTTGATGCCTTGTTGTTGTTCCTCATTAGGCGTTTCTCCCATATTGGGACCACTCCCTATAGGCCGTTGTTCACCGGATGCTTGTGTCCTAGATAGGTGCCAAGCTTGTACCCTGTTGTCCTCCTCATCTTCACATATCGGTGCCTGTTCATCAATTCTTGCCGTCTCCCGGAGTGTATAGATATCCTCCCTTGTGTAACTTCTTGCTTCGTGAATTCTATTAGGCCCCGGCATTTCCATGTCCCTTGGGCGTCGTGTTCCGTCATGCAACGCATCTACTTCAGCCGCCATTACAATCTTCCAGACTCCCTACTCACCCCTTCCGCCTTGTTCAGCATCCTCCCCTTTCTCGAGCGCATGGTCTGTATCACTCAAGACATCCCCGATGCCCTGGACATGTTGGCATTGTGACGTGTTGTCCTCCCCCTCTTGTTGTTGTTTGTCGCTCCACCCATGCTCTGAGCCGCCACATTGCTTGTTGTCCTGCTGAGACGATGCCCCATTGCTACTGCTCTTGAATGTAAGTTTGCATCACATTGTCCCCACATCCCTCGCGTTATCTCAGTCTAGGCATCATTGCTTCCACAGCGATGCTCGCAGCCAATTCCCCCACCATTGTACTTATTCGATCTCTGCCGTTGCATTTTGGCAGTCCTTGTCGAAGTTGCCTAACATCCCACACACAAAACAAAAGTTTGATAGTCACTCATATTTCACCTCAATCTCTAGGACATCACCTCCTTTAACCCTGATCCGTAGAAAATGCTTCAAGGGTTTTGTGACGTCAAACAAAATCCTGATACGGATGGAGGCGTCCCACCCCGTGCCATCAGAGTTGACCTGTAACACCTCGCCCACCCATCCAACAATCTCACAGACTGTGTTGTCCCCTCTATACCATAGAGGGAGACCATGCAACCGTATCCAAAAAGGCCTCTTTGTGATGATGATCTGTCCCAGTTGCTCTTCCTTATAGATTTTCTTAAACATCAGCAGCCGCCCATCGAAGTTCCACGGTGCACCGTCGATAACTCTTTGTCTGTCCCACCAGTGCGTAAATTGCATGATGAAGAAGTCTCGCTCAAGATACTTAAATTCCACCTTCTCCTTCAGGCTCCATGCCCATGACAAGGTACGTTCCAAGGCTCTAAAATTGAACATGCGGTCCGTCAATAACTTTCCTACCAAGGCCAATTCTGTGAGATCTTCGTCGCTGCTGCCTAACGGTTGGACCTCAATGGGTTCTTCCTCCTCTTCCGTCAATCAGAGACCTCCAAATCTGTCAGGTAACTCTGCTGCCATCCTGGAGACAAGACCAGAAGGGAAACCAACCACTTGAACCTACAAGAGTTGCAACCCTAGAAGGGTGGAGGGTTGTCTACAACTTGGAAACCTATTCGCCAGAGCGACGAGCTGCAAGGAGATGGGAGTTTCCTATGTCTTTAGTTATTCTCTATGAAAACTGACTTTGTCACTCACATCCACCATAAAAACATTTACCTCCAAAAAGCTTGTGGTGTGGGTTTCTTTTTAAAGATCTAATGACAAAAGGTTCTTGCCACGTTCCCTAGGAAAGATATTTCTCCTCAAGTTAGTTTATGTCATTACTTTTTTGTTAGAAACATATGAAACATGTCTTAGCGAGGCTGGTATTATTTATTGATAGGGAGAAGTGCATATGTCATTGGTTGCTTAGTGTCTAACTAACAATAGAGTTTAACCTTTGTCATCAATTTTCTAGACATAACCGACGACTAAGTCCATAGTGTGTTTGACATTTTTTAAGGAATAAAGACATATGTCATCACTTTCTAAGTGCCCAATCAATCATAGATTGTAACATATGTCATCAGTTTTGTAGACCAAACCAATGACTAAGTCCTTATTGAGGTTGGCATTTTTCATCAGGGATAAGGACATCTGCCATCAGTTTCTAAGTATCCAACCATTAATAGAGTTTAATCTCTATTTTCTATTTCAAAATATGAATGAACCAACGACTAAGTTCTTATTCGTTGATTTTTTGGTACAATCAACAAATAAATTTTACATTACAAAACCCATGAAACTTTTTACCCCATTCTTTATTTCATCGTGTGATCAAGTCTTTCCTTGTGATTTGGCGATCATGTGCTCATATTATAATATTTCTCTCTTTTTTCATTTCTACTACCTCGTTGTGACCACATCCTTTGCCTTAGCCATTTATTCTTCCTCTTCTAATGTTGTCGTTGTTGCTTCCATAGATGCCCATCTAGTAGAAACTACCCATCTGGCCGCCTTCGTTGTTTTTGGCACTTGAGCGTCCATTATTTCTGCTTCTTGAGGCACCTCCACTACACTACCATTGTTGTTGATTGAGTTGCTTACTTTCTCCCTCCTCTCTCTACTTTGTGGCTTAGTGTGTTGTTTTATTTTTTTTTACTTTTTAACCTATGTTTCTTCTTTGTTTAGTTGGTTTGTTTAGGTATAATTTTAAAAACATGTGTACTTGTTTGGTTTGTTTTTAGAATTCTTCATATAATCTTTGAATATCATGGTTTGTATCATTATCCATGTATTGTATGAAAAAATGTCTAGCATTGACTATGAGACCAACTCCCAATCTAGTCAATGATGATATGCATTTTGATAAACAACCAATAGATGTGTGGCATAGAGACTGACCCTAACCTCAAAATAGTAAGTTCTAAATCATAGTGTTGTCCTAGGAACCCGTCTGAGATTTACTCATTATGAGTAAATCTTGGATATGCCCTAGTTTGGTATTTTCTTGAACACTTAATCTCACTTAGGATGTTCGCATATAATGTGTATTTGGTTTTTAATATGTTTTTTAGAACTTCCTGTCTATTCCATAAGTATATATGTTGGGGGTATTTTCCCATGTACATCAATGTACCTAAATAGTTGTAGGGAACTGCTATAGAAATATTCTTGAAAAGTGATTATATATTATAAACCACTACTGATAATAGGTGTTCAACAATATGACAGGTGGTATGCATTCATTACTAAACCCAAAACCCTAATTTCTAAACCCTAAACCCTAATATATATACTGTATACCCTGAACCCAAATCCATAAACCCTAAACCCTAAACATTGAGCCCTAAACAATAAATTGTAATCTCTAAACACCTAATATAATACTCATTTTCTCTATGCAACAAGATTGTACATTGCTATATAGAATGGTATTGGCACAGAGAAATTCCTACTATGAAATCAGTAGATGTCGGTAGCAGTAATTATGCTGAAAAATAAATTGCCAATTATGTTGGTGTGAATGAACTGATTTTTATAAACGTGGTTCATTTGATGCTAGATAGTTGTGGGGTAAATCTGATTGATCCACCTTCCTTATTTAGAAACATTATGCATCATCATGAGAGATCGTTATAGTTAGATTTTACTATTTTTACAAAGTTGAGTGTTGTGTTGGGATTGTATAATTTGAAGGCTAATAATAGATGGGTCACCAAATGCTTCACATCTTTACTATCTTTGATGGAAGAAATTCTTCCTGAATGGAACAAGCTTCCAATATCAACATATGAAACATTAAAAATATTGTGTCCAATTGGAATGGAGGCTAAGAAGATACATGCATGCCTGAATGATTGTGTGTTATTTCAAAAGGACTACATCAATTTAGAATATTGTCCAAAATGTGGGAAGTAAAGGTTCCAAAGTGATGTGGTATCTACTAATAATACCATCATTTCAATGCTTGTTTTCCAATACCGTGGATGCACAAAATTTATCTTGGTATTCAAAGGTTAAGTAAAATGATGATGGGATCCCATAGCATGTGTTTGATACCTGACAATGGAACGAAATTGATTTATTGTACCAAGAATTTGGTGAAGAAGTCAGGAATCTAAGACTTGGGATATGACTTATGGGATGAATCCATACACCACATTAAGAAGTCAACATAGCACTTGGCATGTTTTCATTTTTATATGCAATCTTCCTATCTGGTTGAGTATGAAAAATAAGTATGGCATGTTTTCCTTGTTGATACCAGTCTGAAAACAACATGGCAATCATATTGATGTTTTTCTTATACCTCTAATTGATTACTTAAAGAAAATTTGGGGAAAAGATGGTGATGACCTATGATGCTTTGCATAAACAAATGTTTCATTTGCATGCTATGTTATTTTGAACTATTAATGACTTTCAGCATATGTGAATTTATCTGGATACAACATAAAAGGATCCAAAGTATGTTCTATATGTGAGGAGAACATTGATTCAATACAAATAAAACATTGTGGAAAGACTGCATATCTTGGTCATTGAAGGTTTCTTCCAAAAGTGCATCCTCATCGAAGGTTGCACAAAGCATTCAATTTTACAACTGAGGAATGGAGTTCCCCTAAACCTATTTCAGGGGAGGATATTTATTAAAGGAGTAAAATACTTTTTCCAATGTATTTTTTAAAAGATCACAATATATTATTCTCACACTAAGTGCAAATATATATTCAAGAAGAGGTCAATATTATGAGATCTTCCTCATTGTAGTTTTTTGGCAGTTAGGAATTATATTGATGTCATGCATGTTGAGAAAAATGTATGTGATAGCATCATTGATACTCTATTGAATATACCAAGTAAGGCAAAAGATAGCATCAAATCCAAAAATGGTTATATATGAAATGAATATAAGGAAAGAATTAACAAAAAAAATTATTAATGACCAAAACAAATATTTACCTCTTCCTTGTTAAATATTGTCTAGACATGAAAAGAGAACTTTTTACAATTTCGCTCTTAATGCTAAGTCACAACATGCATACTCTTCCAATATTCGTAGATTAGTATCGACGAAGGATATGAAGCTAATGTGTCTTAAGTATCATGATTTTCAGATTGTAATGCAACAAATATTGCATGTGTCTATTTGATCTATACTAATGCAACATATAAGGCTTGCAATCTCCAAGATTTGCTTCTTATTCAACACTCTATGCAACAAAATTATTGACCCTGAGTATCTTGATAAGTTGCAAAGAGAAGTGTTCATTACGTAGTGTCAGCTTGAGATGTATTTCCTTCTTCATTGTTTGATATAATGGTAAATCTCGTTTCCATTTGACTAGGGAAGTGAAAATTTTGGGCTCAATTTTCTAGCATTTGATGTATCCTTTTGAATAGTACATGAGTGTTGTAAGGTGGTTAGAAGATAAAACTTTTAGTCAACTATATCAAACACCAAATAATATTGCTAAAAATATCAAATGGATCACCTTTAAACCAAAAATAAATGTTTTGTCATACAAAGGGTTTGACATAAATGGATTTAAATATTACACAAGATGTCAAGATGATAAGAGTGTCATCCAAAATAGTTGGTTCACCCGTCAAATATTTTCATTTTATATTCCTAGTGCAAATGATAAGAGTTCATGTGAAGCTAAAATGACTTTTACAATGTCATTGAAGACATATGGGCGTTTGATTAGAAAGATTTTAGACTTACTGTCTTTAGGAGTAATTGGGTTGATAATAACAAAAGAGTTGGATGAATTGGGTTATTTCACATTAGTGAATTTTTAAAAGTATTGGGGAGAAGTGTGAACTATTCATATTAGCAACACAAGAAAAGCAACTATTATATATCGATGATCCTACAAATGATTTTTTTTTCATTGGGATCCATCACATACTTCCTCATAATTTGTTTTCATTTTCATTTTAAAAAATACTTCCCCACAGTTGACACATCACAACATGAATATTGACATAGGTAGGAGAAGATCTAATATATATACACATTGTACAACCTTATCCAAGATCCCAAATGGTCAGCATATTGAGGGCTAATAATTACCTTGGTTCATGTGATAGATCAAATTGGTCTTACCTTTAGAAACACATAATTACCATGCAATCACATCTTATTTCATGTTATAAGCATACATATTTTGTGGGTTCTAGACTGCATACATACATGTCTAATCAGGTGTACTATTCCAAGCATCATCTACATGTCATCATTATTCACCAGAGTACAATCTCCCACATTATTCATGTGTACTAAGAAACAATAATGTTGGGCATGCACGCTTTAAGGGAGGCATACTAGGGCTGGCTTAGTAGCTATAAATGTAAAAAAACTTAATCACTGGAAGTAAATATCCCAAGAACCTCCTCAATTGATCACACAAGCACATAACAAATCCTTCAAAATATGTATTGACTGCTCCCACTATCCATTTGTTTTTCAGTGATATGTTGCAGTAAAACACCGCCCAGAGCCCATCTTATCGTATATCTACTTCTACGAGCATGAGTAAACTATGAATAAAATATATAAACTATAAACTCTATGCAAGAAAAAATCCATTCCACATATAATTATTCCATATCAGGGACCTTGTATGTTCTCTTTATGGGAAAAAGTGGGCTGACTTGGTAGGTGATAATAAACAACTTATACCCAATTCTAATAAATATTCCACCTTTAAAAACTTTTTCACATACCCATATGAATGTTCTCCCACTTCCACTCCAGTATCTCAAGTGGATGGAGAAGACCAACAAGTTTTTGATTATTCAACTTTAGTTTTTGGCATGTCATACATTTCAAAACAAACATTGTGATATTTCACTTCATATTTTTCCACCAGAAACCCCATTATAATACCTTATACATGTTTCTCATATTAGGATGAATCATGTACTTAGACTCATATGCTTCAGTTAGACCTCTTTACCTCAGATCATCAACATCAGTTACTGAAAACTTATGACTAAAACAATTGTAAGCATCCACATGAACAAAAAGTTTATAGTGTAGTTTTTCGATTGGCGATTTCATCTCATCAAAATCATGTCTAGCTAGATACGTGGCAACCATTTCAAAAATATAGGAGTAGTGATAAAAAGTATATCCATGTGCAATTTCTACTTCTCTAGAATTGTATGATCAATCTCATCTATTAGCTAAATATCCAATTCAGGACATGCTCCAAACTTCTATACAAGAAACAATGAATAGAGGCATACACAATTTGCTTCTTCCTACTCAGAGTGTCATTAACAACATTGGATTTTCTAAAAAAGTATATAATGGTGAAATAATAGTCTTTGAGATACTCCATCCCTCTCCTTTGAAATAGATTTCAATCTTTATGGTTCATCAAGTATCACAAGCTTTTGTGATCATAGAAGACTACAAATTGTTCTTCATACAAGTAGTAACACTACATTTTTAGAGCATGAACTATGGCAGAAAACTCCAAATCATGACTAGGCAAGTCCTCTTTGTCCATTTTAATAGAATGAGGCGTAACTGATATCTCACCCATCTTGCATAAGAAAGAAACCCAATTCTTATCAATGTCAGTGAAAATGATGTAGGGTTTCCCTCGATTGGTTATGAAAGAACATGTGTAGAATTTAAGCATCTCCTCAACTCCAAGAATCTCTTTTCTCACTAAAGGGTCTAGACAAACATTTCCTCCATGTTTGTCAACTTTTTCAAGTGATGTCTAACTCTGAGAAAATCTGAACAAAACTTCTATAGTAACCATAAAGGCCTAGAAAGAGGTATGTCTCAAAGGGGTCGATTCCACATTGTATCTGCTTTAAACTTGGTTGGATTGAAGGTAATATATCCCATTGAGATAATATGGGCCAAAAACATAAATTAGTTAAAATAGAACTCACACTTGGAAATCTTGACATACAACTAGTACACTCCCAAAGATTGAATAACAATCTATAAGTATTTTTGGTGATGATCCATTGATTTGGAGTAGATAGGTAGATTGTTAGTGAATACAACCACAAAGATGTCAAGGTAGGGGCATCCAACCCTATTCATTAGATCCATCAAGGTGGTTGGGACATTGGTTAAAGAGATGACATAAATCATAATTCATAAAAAACTTAATGTGTGTGAAATTCCACCTTCTGTATGTGGTCGTCCTTTATGTTTATCTAATAGTAGACACTAGGTGTGTCCATCATTTAAAATATGGTGGTAGATTTCAATTCGTCAAACAAATGATTCATGTGTGGCATAAGGTAGTTTTTCTTGAACGTTACTTATTTCATAACATATTAATCCATGCACAAACACATAAAACCATCTTTCTTCTTCATGAACAGAATTGAAACTCCCCAATGAGAAACATTAGGGCATTAAAAACCCCATGCCCTTGTGCTTTGTAGTTGATTGTTAAGTTTAACAAGTTCTACAAGCACTATACATTATGGTGATTTTGAGATGGATGATTTTCCTTGCATGAGGTAGATAGAAAACTCAACTTCAAGGAAGGAGGAAGTCCAAGAAAATCATCAAGGAAAACATTTGGTGAAATGCAAACTGGTTTGTCTAACTTTGGTTGTGAGGGATTTGGAATGGATGATGCTAGATAGACTGTACAGTCATGTGAGACGAGTTTCCCTTCCTTGAGTTTTCATATAGTGAGTTTTAGGCATCCCAATTTCTAACTTTAACATTGAATTGCTCACCATCAAGGTGTAGCAAATTGACCTTCATCTATCCACGGAACAAACCACATGTTATACTTCTTCAGCCAGTTGATCCCTAGAATGATATAAGAACTCATCATCTCAAGGATGATAAGTTACTATCTGAACATATTCCTAGATACACATTGGTCTATGTGAGGTACTTTCAAGAAAGAAGATCATACCTTACAACTTGGGGTTTGAATCTCTAGAATATAATTAATATATGTAAGTTCTAAAACTAGAATGGTTTTAGGATTAGATTCTATAAAGGTTTTTTGATGATTACAAATCAAATAATGCTTTTTATAGGTGGTATATTTAAATGCCGAATGTCATTATCATTACTGACATCCATATCATCCATGATGAAGATGCATCCAATGTGTCTCCCAATAGGAAGATGAAGTCTCTTCTCATTGTTCCTTATGTTTCTTGGGATTGGTGTGCATGTTTTTATGGACGTTGGTGTTAGCAGCATATGACTGAGTTCTGGTTGGGCCCTACTAGAGATGGGGGAAGCGGTATCTGATGTTACTAGCTTGGCCACAGTGGAAGCAGATCACATGTATTCCATATCTATGTGATACATATTTCATAAGAGGGCACTTTCCCAATGAATGATGTTGAAAACATTAGTTTCACTTCTCATGATGGTCATCGTTAAATTTTTTCTTATTATTAGGACTATGCAATTAGGAAACATATCTAGGATAAGTTTCAACAGTGAGTTCTTTATCCACCATTTTCAATAAAGTGAGTGTAAGATGTGGTACTAATGTAACATTCAATATGGAAACACAATCCTTGTAGAAAAAGAGTGGTTGGTGGTCTCTTCTAGACCACTAGCATATTACTCCAGTAATAGATATCTAGACACAGGCAAAGATGAATAGTGAATATTGTTTTAACCTGTTGAACTATGTTTCTTTTTTTCTTTTATAAAAGAGTAGAGATACTTCTTAGGTAGTAGGGTGAGAAATTTCTCCCATGAGAAGGTAGAAGAATTGTGTGAATGGGAAATCATGTTTCACCAGACATGAGCTGCACTATCCAGAACAAATGTAGGAAAATAATACATTTTGATGAGTAGGGCACACCATACCCTCAGAGGTATGCTCCAAGTCTAGCACCCAATCATTGGCCTTGTATAACATCTTAGTCTCACTCTCACAATTGGAGTAGGGTGGATGCATCTTGTTAAACTCAATCATGGAGTACTCAGTGGGCTTATCATCTATAGAGACAACAATAAGCCTTCCCACCATGGAAAAGACAAGAAGATAGAAAAGAAAAGTGAGTTCCTATAAAAGGTATGTTAGAAGCAAGAGAAATAGTACAATTAGGATTAACTACCACATGATTATTCCCTAGGATTGATTTTTGAGTCAGTGATTTCCAAGTCAGGGTCCAATAGTGGCATGCCATACCATGGGTTCAATGGGTTAGAGTAGTTATAGGGACCACTAGGAGATTGGGAAGACCCAACATCCATACCCTCAAAAATATTATCTCTCCTAAAAGAGGATCGATATCTATGAGAAACCTAATATGATATTTTATGATATACCTAATTTACCATATTCTATGATATTGTATTGTAAGGAGAAGGACCCACCAAAGGTCCACTTCTTACTTCTATTTTTAGAAAATGACCAACAAAACCCCAAATTTCATTAACCAGTCAATAAAACAAAGGGATGCATTGGAATTCCACAAAATTTCTAGGTATATAGAGAAGATAGAGTTACAACATTGGAAATAAATAAGTTATTACATGCTTTAAATATTGTTTAACAACTTAGTGCAGAAAGACATCAAAGAAAATGGAATGAAACTACTAAAACTAGATGGATCAGATTTAGAGGGTCAACCACGATTATAAGAGTCTATCTCATTGAACTAGTCATGAAGTAGATCCCTAAAAACTTGCTCCTAAACACCTAACCAGTTAGTTGCTCAAGCTCTAGGTGCATGGGGAATAACACTGAGAAAAGAGGAGACAAATTAATAAAAGGGTATATGTCTAAAAATGAACCTATATGTGCATATATAGATGGGAATTCTGACGAATTCTTGTATGTACCAAAAGATCCCATGCAAGAGGGGTTATCAACAAATCTAAGTTCAATAAGCATTCATCAAGACAATGGGGAACACTTTGCACTGGTGCAATATTTGTGATTAAGAGTGTTTCCATAAAAGTTACACATAATATCACAATATCATATAACTTCACATTTGGATATAACGTAAAACAATGATAGATATTATAGGGATAGGAAATCACATGATCACTTTCTAAATGTTCAGTGGTATATTCAAACAATGGGTGGAACATATCAGTCATGATATATAGAAAAGGTTGGAAAAAAATGCCCTAGATAGAAAAAATATCCTAAAGTATATGGTTTTATACATAAGAATCTACATTAGATAAGTTATTCTAAATATTTTCATGATGAATAAAGTGGCAAGATGGAGCACATTCATTAATTATATTCAGTTATTCAAATGGTATGGCATATGGTGTCATAGACCAAACAAAAGAGTAATCCATCATTTAGGAGAATTCTAATGATTATAATGTATGAATATGGAATTCAAATTAAATTTACATAAGGAGTAATATTTAAGAAAATGACTCATTGTAGGAAACTAGGGATATAGTCATATGATCCCAAAAAAATAGTGGATTTTCACATA
The DNA here is from genome assembly GCA_963693085.1 of Alisma plantago-aquatica. Lineage (NCBI taxonomy): Eukaryota > Viridiplantae > Streptophyta > Magnoliopsida > Alismatales > Alismataceae > Alisma > Alisma plantago-aquatica. The sequence goes on along the minus strand of OY856411.1, from coordinate 959,794,696 downwards.
CCTCAAATTAGGTCTATTTATTCCAAAAATGTTCCCAAAGTTTAGAATTATATCTTCAATCACTTAATTTGTAGGAATTGAGTATCTGATTTAATAGATACACATTATTACGTCAAACCAAGAAAATGCTTCTTAAAAAATATCAACATTGGGGTATTATGTATGAGTAGATAATATGTTTGATGTGTTTAAAAGTATCATCGATAGAGAATCTAGGGTTAGACTAGGCATTATTTAGATGCATTACTCTTTATCACGAGTAATGGTGCAAACAAAATGGAAGAATAAGGAGATGATGAGTCAAATGGAAAGAATTTTATGAAATGATTTACTGATGAGGAAGAAATTGGTCGAGGGATAAGCGACTAGTGGATATGTTATAGTGAAATTGATTGAAGGGGGACATGAGGAGTGATCCTTCTAGCAACCCCTCACTCACTGTTGGCTTCTAAATCACATGAAACATGTTCATGTCATGTAACAATGATAAAAATGGAACCATAGGTATTCATTTGAGACAATCAATTAATACCAAAGTCCAATTTACTTTTCTATTTTTTATTCTAATTGTGGGTGTATATAACATCCAATTACTTGAAAAAATCTAGGCATCATAATCAGGAAATAAGAATTTGAATGTAATTGCCATTTGACATTATATTTCATTACTTGTATGTTAAGTGTTCACTAAATGTATTTATATTTCTCTCAATTGATCAATTGTGAAACCATATTTCATATTAATCTAGCTCCTTTCATTATTTACTCCTAAGAAGATTATAGAGTGTCAAATTAGAATCAAACCTATTAGTTGGTGTAATAATGCATTGAACCAAACAATGAATGAATTTGGCTATTTTATCCTAGAACTTCCTATATAAAGAATACTACATAACATGAAATTACTTGAATCGAACTGATCCAATTGTGTTTCAAATCAAGGAAAAATATTCTTAATAATATTTTAATGAAAACATATTATATAAGGGATGAGTAATTCAAGTACCAAGATCTGGGTATGTTGCAATCACTATGGTAACTATCAAGGACTGGATATAGGAAAAGACAATAACAAACACAATAATAGTTTTAATCAAGGAAACATTTGCATATTATCTAAATGTGAGTTTTTTATGATAGGAATTCCCCTTAAATAAGTATGTAAGACATCTTGGATAGAGGAAGACACTTCTTAGGAGAATGCCCCTTCTCTCCTCTACCTTGGGGCAACAAGGCAAAGAAACCTGACCGTCATCTGCCTATGTATTTTCTCATAATGTCGAAGAGGCAAATACAAATGGAACCTTTTGTGAAGGAATGTTTAATTTTCATATAATTACATTATGAAAATAACATACATGAAATTGGTAGATCTATTACATTGCATGTATATTCATAGATATGTTAAGTCTTTATGATCACTTTTGTAGATTTCCATGTTTCATTTTAATCTACATGTACCTTCATATCTAAAAATAAAGTCTTCATGCTTCTTCTAAAATTGGGGGTTATACGGTATAATGTTGAGGTTCCTACCCCTAGTGCGATGATATACACCACCTTTCATATTGTTGAGATGGTTCCCATTGATTATGAAAATCACAATCTACATATATGCCTGGCATGGAAGACTTATATCTTTTTCTTAAGGTGGATTGGCAATATCAATACTATTTTGTGATTGATTTTTCAAATAAAAAAATAATTATTTGCATGTCCAATAATCCTACAATTTGTATCCCTAACTAATAGGAGTAATATAATAGTTGTCTTGTCTTCTAGCTAGAGTTCAACCTGTGATTATAGAGCACACAGAGATTGTAATGATTTTAGATCTTGATACAACCTACCTTGACAAAATTAATTTGGTGAATTAATACTTGAATGTATTTCTCAAAGAGCTTATAGTATACCTCCAAAAATTGATATTGAATTCTCAATTTAGTTTTCAGTTCGTACCAGACCCATATCGTGGCCCCATGTAGGATGGAACCTATATAGCTTATTAAGGCCAAGAAATAGTTATAGGATTTTTTTTACTGTGGTTTTTTTTCTACTCCTTCTCCTTTGGTAGAACCTATTCTTTTTGTCAAAAACAAATATGGATTTTAGGTATATTGATTATTGTCTAATAAACCAATACACTACCAAAAACAATTATCCTCTACCTACATTTGATGATCAATTTTGATCAAACCCTATCTTTCCCTATCTTCTACAAGGCCATCCTTTGATGTAGATACCTATAACTCAAGGTTAAATATGATTATATCACTAAGACGTCCTTTAGACAACATGATAGGAGCATTAAAAATTATTGGTCATGCCTTTTGTGTTGACTAATGCCCTTAGCATCTTCAAAAAACTTATGAATGGAGTCTTCCAACCCTTCCTTGAGGATTTTTGTAACAACATGGTTTTTCTGTCTCCTCTAACAATGAAAATCTTGACATTTGATATACTTTATTAAAATGGATGACCTCCCTAATCATAAATTAGATGATCCAACCTTGCAGATTTCACCCAAATCTGAGCTTTGAGGACAAAGTTATGACAATTTGATTTGGCCTTCTTTCTAGCCTTTTTCTCATCTTTTCTTGTCCTTTTTCCTTGTTGGGCCTTGTCCCTTTGCTCTATATTGGGTTGGCCCTTTGGGTGCCCCCAGATTGATCCATGCACCCTAGACCACCAATCCAATGGTCGTGAATCACCCCAACCTAATCAGACGACTATCAGTCATCTTGTTTATTAGAATAAGGCACCATTGTATGCTAGGGCACGACCGCCATTGGGAGCTAGGTTCTCGGGCCACATTGATCCCATCCAAGGGTGCCAAAGTCTTTGGCCTACTTCTCCAACCCTTCTCTAAGATTTTTCAAGAAGCATGGGCAGTGAGATGGTAGTGTAGCACCATACCAACCATGCCATGCTTCAATTACCGTGGAATGGGTACATTATGACTTTTCCACCTCCTCGATGCCTCTTAAGGCTCCCTTTGAACTTGTGGTGCATGCCCCTTTCTTTTCCCCAACGTCTCGAGGAATTGCATGCCATACTGCTCCTTCACCCACCTTATATCTTCCTCCTCATTTGGACAGTGCCTCTACATGCCACTTTTTGGGGCTTTTGCCTTTGGTCCTCCTCACATAGAACAAGCATCGCCATCCTCCTCATAGACCTCCATCAGCTTTGGGAAGCTACCTCGCATGCACCGAAGGTGTCTAGGATCCATGCCTTGGATTCTCACCGATGATGCATGCCACCATAGGGCGATGCCTAGGAACAAGTCCATCTCCATGAAGGAAATGAGGCAACGACCACATGATCACGATCTTGTGGTCATTCCTCAACACCCTCTCTTCTCGTTAGATTTTAAATGGAAGGCCCATATTGCTCGACCCCTCCTCTCTCTCTCTCTCTCTCTCTCTCTCTCTCTCTCTCTCTCTCTTAAGATGTGCATTGACCGGTCAAGGGGTACACCTGGACCAGCACAGCTAGTGTGGATCTATGCATGGTGGCCAATCAATGAGCACCACATCACTCACTCCAAGGGTATAATATCTCCCCTTCTCTCTTCTATGCATAAATGTACCTAATCTTGTAAAATACATAGAAAATCATTAATATATCAAAATTAGACATGTTATATATAAAAATTGATCTACTCGATGAGTTATATCAAATGAACTTTGTTTTGTAAGCTAATTACTTTGGTATCTCCTATAATGTTTAAAATGGCATCAAATACATATCTTTTAAATGATTAATGCTCAACCTTGTTCATATCATAGATCCACTTGACTTTTATGATCCTAATCAATAATTTATTCTATCATGTGATATTTTATTTGAATTTGATCATGATTGACCCTATTAATGACCTTAATCTATGAAATGGACCATGAGATGCATGTCATATGGACTTTGATGCAAATGATACTTATCTTGATGCTCAACTTGATTATATGAACTCCAAATCATCATGTTTGATCTAGGTCAGTAACTTAATATGATTTTATCACCTAAATTTCTCATGGATCACTGTTGTCCACTTTTATGACTAAGTGACCTAAACATGACATGGAATGTGACCTTAATGTGCATGCTGCTAAATAAAGATCCAACCTTGTATAAATGTCACCTTAATGGTCACCCATGATATGTGTCCCCAAATCAGTAACTTGTTGATCTTTATGACATTTAACCTATATTGCTTTATCGTGTACTCCAACGATGACAATCTTGCATTAAAATGACTAAATAAGACTTAAATGGATGATATGATGATTAAGACTTTAGTCATATTCAATCTTATGATTTGCTCTGTTAAGATCATGAAACTCTAAGTTTGAAATCCCTAATATTGCTAGGATTTTTCACCCTATGTTAATCTGACATATGATGTAGTATGTAGCCTGATGTTGAATATTGCATGAACATTGGAGATGTCGAAGTAAATCATCATGATATATGGAACTTAGATTAGGTGAAACATCCACCCTTGATGAATATGTTTAAGATGACCTAATTCTTGTGATGTTAATCTAGTCACACTTTCTTGTAATACTAGGATCTCTTTGATGGGCTCTTTTCAAAGATCTAATCATGTTGTATAATGCTAGGATGCTTGTATCAAGGAACGCATTATCCTCCTATTTGCCAGACTAGTGGTATTGAAATTGCTTGTATGTATGAAATATAAGATGCCTGGCTTATATACTTGTTCGAGATACATGTTCCCCATGACTACTATCTTTTGGTCTTGATTACATATGTTGAACAAACTTGAAAACAAAATGATAGATGTCCATTGTGCAACATTGTGCACCTTCCTATTTTCTCGGGATAAGGGCATAAGATTGGGTGTCCTACTTGTGTTGTCATGATAGGGTAGATCATGTTAATACAAGGGTTATTTCTTGGCAATGTCCTTGAGGTCCCTTATGAATAGGGTTAACTCTAGAATTTTATTCTTGTAGTCCTTCATGTTAAAAGGGGGAGATAATCTTAAGCACCCTCACAAACCCCTTCCTTTGAGAAGTTGGTCAAAGGCCTTTTGGTATTTTTTTTTATAATGGAAATGAACTTAAAACACCCGTGCATGTTAATAAGGGAATCTTTAAATGATGTTGCTTCATTTCTTGTTATTACATTATGCTTTTTCCAAGCAATATATGTTCTCAAACATGTGATTTTATATGATTGCATAGCATACTCAGCACAGTTGTGCTGATGTGTACCCATTTTACAATTTTAGGTAACAAGTACACCATGAATCACTAATGATGATCAATGCTTTTACACTTATGATAATCTTCTTGTACTCTCATGAGATCTAATGATAAGCAAACAGAATCCACATGGTTGATATATGGGACCTAAATCTTGTCAGGTATTAGTTTAGATTTCCTTATAATTTTTTGTCTCATGCATTAGTTGTTGTTTGTGGTTTTATTCATGCATACGTTATGTGAACTATCCTACAGATGGACGCTCAGGTTCTCTTGCCTTTGGTTTTTTAGCCATTAGGAGTGAGGATTTTGGTATCAAGTGGTTTTGTGAAAATTTTTGTAGTAGTCTTTATCAATGACTTAAAATTTTAGTGCAAAATTGTTCACCTCATCTCCACCTCTATAAGGTTTTCACATTTTTCAAGTGTGCCTTTTGTATTAACAAAGTAATGTTCCTGGGCCATATCATTTCTAGAAAGCATATTTTTGTTGACATTGCTAATAGTACTATGTATTTTGAGTGGCAACTCTTTATGATGTTTGGATGGTTTTTAGTTTATTAAATATTGTTATATTTAATCATTGCTTCATGTCCAAGTTTAGAAAGACAACCTTAAGTTTTACTAAGCTCACTTGCAAAGGAGATTGTTTCATCTAGTTCAACGCTTGTGATTCTAGAATCCCCAAACTTGAGACCAAGATGACTACTTCCTCTTTTCTTACTCTTTTTTCATGAAGTTATGGTTTTGTTTGATTCACATACTCCATGAGGTCTGGGTTTTGATTTGTTTAAATATAGGATGGCAAGATTTTTCATTATGTGTCAAAAAAATTGAAACCTAGTAAAGTCAATTGTTCAACCCACAAGCTCACGTTAGCTAACTCATTTATTATTTAAAGACATTGCATCATTACCTATGTGGTGGTTATGTTGATATGTTTATTGACCATAAGATCATCAAGTACATACAACCTCAAAAGGACTTGAACTATAGCGAAAAGATGATGGTTGGTAATATCAAAAGGAATATGATTTAACACATTCCTACCACCATAGTAAGGCACATGTCATAGAAGATTCCATTAGGTAGAATACAAAGTGTGCTTTATATTCACCATTATATAGAAGAATATGGATGTGTTGTCTCTGGGATACTAAAAATTCATGGATCACAAAATTTGGTGAGCCAAACTTAGTGTGGTGATTGGTATTTAGTCTATAATCTTAATGGAACAACATAACTATGATGGAGTGGACTTTTGAAGTCCCTAAATACTTAGTGACATAAGTAATTTCCTGTGTGTTTGGGTTACATTAAGAATTCTAAGTATTTTGGTAAAGTTTTCTTATTGATCGATGTTGATATCATAATTAAGATTCTCAAGTTTAAGCCCCTTTGAGGTATTTAATTGACAGGACACACAGTTGAGTTTTGACACTAAAATTGAATGGGATGTAGATTGGATAGTGATAAGTCTATCGTCAAAGTTTCATGAATATCAGAGGTTCCTAGAAGAAAATATTAAGGTTTGAAATTAATCAAATAATGTGCATTTTGAGGTTTCTTGGACCAAGTCATGTGATTAGTATGTGTTTCAAGCCTATGTTGGATGTGTCACATACCACAGATCATTTGCTAGGCTGTGTGAGTGAGTTCTAGCTCTAGATTTGTGATGCAGCAGCCACGGTCTTGAGAAGGGAATGACACAGATTGACATAGAGGAGACTCTAATCTGGGCCCTTGGATACATCTATAGTTCCTATGTCATCACCCTTGCACCAGTTACTGCAAGTTAGAAGACACAACTCCCACGACTCCAATCTTGCCATGACCCATCTTGGAATGAGACGAGAGGTGGTTTTCACCCTTCGGTTAGCTTTAGAGTAGAATGAGATCCCCTTCATGCCACTTCAATAAGGAGAAAAGCCCCTGTCTCTTGCTACTTATATTTGAGAGTGTTAGATAAATGATTATTGTAGCTAATTACGTTACTGTAGCAGCTCGTTACTGTAGCGAGGTTATTGTAGTAATCACTTATTTAGCATGGGTTAAGCCCAATGTAGTGCAGCAAGTACATGTGACAATGTAGTGTTGTTTCTAGTGAAAATGGCAAAGAAGTTTTATCCCATATTGTTCACTCCTAGAACTTTTGTGGTCCTCATATGTAGGATTACATGGGACACTAGTATCCACAGGAGTCCTAGGAGGGAGGTATGCTCACCTCCTTGGTGGGTGGGATTGCCACATCACAACGCACGCACGCACGTGTGCGCGTGCCACGCCACGCCTCGCCTGGTCAGGCCGGGCTCGGGCTCGGACTTGTGGATTGTGGATTGTGGAGAATGTCTTCCGTCTTCTTTTTGCACTAGAATATGACTAAGTAATTAATTACTCATGTAATTAATTATTGCTTTCTTATTCGGATTTCTTAATCCTAATTAGAAAGTGTTTCTCTTTTTGTGGATTATTCTGTATTGTGTACAAGAGCAACTGAGTGTTTGCGTCTTACTGGGAATATGATTAGGGACGTGCGTGGCTATATATACGCATCCGGTCATTAGGGTTAAACACACCGAAAAACAACCTTCTGCCATCGTGTGTTTTGAGAGCCCTAATCCAGAGTGCAATAATTGTCGTCCCCAGAGTCACTTTGTGGAGTTGTCCTCCTGTGTGAAGCGCGACTCCTCCTTCCTGCCGTTGAGACGCAGCTGTCAGGTGGTGGTTCCTGCGGTTGCTGTGATGCACTGGTAGCAATGCAACGCGACTACGTCGAGCGTGAGCGAGACGTGCAAGTTACAAGTTCGTGTCGGATCACGACTAGGAGAACGATGCCTATCCGCGAGGATTGTCGGGCACTGATTTCTTTAAGTAACACATTCGTTTCTCAACGAACGATCTGGTTTGTGAATCTAACTCTTTTTTTTTGTTCTCCTACTTTATTTGTTCTTCGATTCTTATTTTAGATCTGCCTCAAATGTTAATTACATTGCACCTCTCTCACTGTTGCATGAATGACAATAACAAATATTAAAAACATAGAGGCGAGTAGGTGGTGGGATAATAGGGTAGAAGCGGTTATGGAGAAAGATAGGAGTCGGAGATGAAAGCTTCACAGAAGATCCCATAATGGTTCCCTTCTTCTCTGTTGTTGAAGCGACGTGGTGGCAGAAGCCACCAGTGTGGTCTTTGGGACAGCGAGGAGGGAGTCCAACAACAAGTCTGGAGGCTGGCGGCTCGGAGAAGGAGCTCCAACATTGAACCCACAGACAAGCCTCCAGAACCTACCATCTTGAATCTCCAGGGATCCAAGAAGCTACCTATGGCGTGGGAAGATCATAATGCAGACCTGAGAGGCCGGCAGGTGATGGAGAACAACCGAAGAGGGGCCTGCACCTACAACTTACCTAACAAAAGAATTGGAACGAGAAGGACCAACAGATAGGTGATTGCTCGACATAGTCGTCCCTGCGGTGTGGCCTGTGCAACAGAGCGCCGTCTGTTGCCGACGGAGGAGACAGTAGCGACGGCGGGCTTGTTATGGACTCACGCAGATTTGTAACCGTGATGAGAACACGAATAGGAGGGCACAAAGACCTCCACATCAGAGAGAGAACCAGCATACCAGTGGCAGTGATCGTGAATAAACCGGAGATCTTCCATAGCCACCGCCGGCGGCTGATTGTGCCCAGGAGAATGGGCTGTCACAGATGCCAGATCGCGAGGAGGAGATCGTGAAGGAGAAGGAACAGGGGGAAGATAACCCTGAACCAGCTGAAGCCTGATCCAATCAGACCATAAGCCTGCGTTTGGCACAAGACTGGGATTCTGGAATCTGGACTGGGTTAGTCAGGGTTAGTCTGGATTCCGGTGTTGGGGCAGTCAGGATGCAGTCTGATTTTGTTTCGCAACGCAGTCTGATTCTGGTCAGCTGGTCTGATTTCAGTCTGACTACAGTCTGAATCTGTTTGGCTGGAATTCTGATTTTGTTTGGCAGCATAGTCCGTATCTTCTTATTCTGTCATGTTCTTGCATCACTGTTTGAACAAGTACGCAGAATGTATATTTGTGATGTCTCTTCAACCTAAGTTTAGAATATATTAAAAATATATTTTATTTGTGTTGTGTGGGTGTTATTTTGTATATTTATAATAGTGCAAATAAGATATGATAATTCTAATTTTTTACATAGTGATTACAAATTAACTGTCATGTTCTTGCATCACTGTTTGAACAAGTACACTGAATGTGTATTTGTGATGTCATTTCAGCCTAAGTTTAGAATATACTAAAAATATATTTTATTTGTGTTGTGTGGGTGTTATTTTGTATATTTATAATAGTGCAAATAAGATATGATAATTCTAATTTTTACGTAGTGATTAACAACTAACTGTCATGTTCTTGCATCACTGTTTGAACAAGTATGCAGAATGTGTGTTTGTGATGTCACTTCAACCTAAGTTTAGAATATATTAAAAATATATTTTATTTGTGTTGTGTGGGTGTTATTTTGTATATTTAAAATAGTGCAAATAAGAGATGATAATTCTAATTTTAACGTAGTGATTAACAACTAACTGTCATGTTCTTGCATCACTGTTTGAACAAGTACGGAGAATGTGTGTTTGTGATGTCACTTCAACCTAAGTTTAGAATATATTAAAAATATATTTAATTTGTGTTGTATGGGTGTTATTTTGTATATTTAGAATAGTGCAACTAAGATATGATAATTCTAATTTTAACGTAGTGATGAAAAAGTAATGAAACGTTACTGTCGTCTCGAATGACTTTTGCATGTGGTATATATGTAATGTTGAACCTAGTTAATTGTCGTCATGAGTGTGACGAATTATATTATCGTCAGTAATAGTCATGCTACATGAAATATGAAATTGGCAGTCAAGCTACATGAAATATGAAATTGGCCTAATATATTTTGTTCATAACATAAACAAATTACATTATCGTCGGTAAAAGCAACTGATAATAATCATATTGTCATCATTAGTGAAACATAAACGATCACTGATAATAACATAATTGTTTACGGGTGATCTTCCTCAGGGGAGAAGGACAAAAAAGGGGAGCAATAAACAGGCAAACCAAAGCTAATATTTTGACAAGGCACTTTGGGCCAACGTTATGGCCTCATCGTACTCGTCCCATGACACTGTGCATGGTTCCTGCACCGGCTGCTTATTTTGTTGTTTGATGTCGTCTTTTGGCCAATCAAACAACAATGGCAAATGAGGAACATGCTGACTGACTTTGCCCTTGACGACTTTGCCCTTGACTTGATCATCAGTCCCAATTTTTCCCTCCTTGTTTATGTGATTGCAACATGGTTTTTTGCATAAAAGTTTTTCTTCAACATATTTATGAATTTTTTCTGGTGACATCAAAAGTTTTTCAAATTTTGCCATTGCCTTTGGCTTTGCACGCGATGTCGACATCTATAATTAATAAAAACAAAGGTATGAACAAATAATAGAATTCGTAAAGTAAGTGTGGCAATAAGATAATAATGAAGAAGGAAATTTGATCGCATTATGGTAGCAACATATAATAATGCAACACATAAGTAGACAATGTAAATTGTTTCGACGCAAAAACACAACTACATTTAGCACAAATGTTACAAGTTCATTTGTTTATTTCAATTGTCAGTGCTAAAAAAATCCCTGGTGGATAAGTGTGACGCGTCGTCAAGAAGTTGCGTTCAATGCCTTGTTGCGCGGCCAATGTGGGGGGAGGCAATAAATCTGCCAATATGAACATATTGTCTCTTACAAACTCTCTCTTGATGTATTGCCATCGCATTTGCAACTCAGGTAATGAAATGTAAGGGCTTTCTGTTATGTATACGAACTGGTGCCATGCCTCCATCCAAGCATGTGTAGAGTATACTCCATTCACACATCTACCCACGTGATATTGGGTTCTCATCAAACCTCTGAGAACCATATCAAGCTCGTGTGACCAGATAAACGACGGTGTCGGCGGTTGGCCAGCCATATAACAGATTCTGTAAGTAATATATTTTTCAAAAAGTAAGGGTGTATATCACAATTAATTGTATTATTTGGTTAGATCTAACGTTAAGAAAAAATTCGAATAATAATATACATCATTACTAAAACACTCATCAACATGAAGAAAATTTTCATACCACTTAAAATGTAATATGACATTTATAAAAGTGCCTAAATTAAACAAGTGTATGATGTTCATAACATCCATTGATAGTTATTCTAAACAGAGAAGACAATGTAAATGCATTTTCCATTCAACGTCATGGAGTCATTTGAGGTGAAGGGATGTCGAGAAGCATACAACAATCTTCCTCAAGACTGGCAACGTTGCGTTGTAAAACCTCATGCTCATACTTTTTCGTAGAGTATAAATCATCGTAGTTGTAATGAATTTCAACGAAGTCCTTCATGTTCATCGCCTGACCCCACACTGACTTGCACTCAACAGATAGTAACATAATCTCTGCTTTCAATGAATCAATTGTTGGGGGGAGATTGACTGCCCAATGGAAGTATCTGCATCGGTCTTTTCCCTAAAATTTAGTACGAGGTACAAGTTAATGGCAAAGAATGCGGAGCCTCGACAAGGACAGTATATTATTTATTGATGTACTATCACACCTCACGAGTAGGGCATATGTAATACATTTCGCCCGGCCTTTGACTCAGAATGGCAAAGTCATTTAACCCTGCATCCTCTGTGTTAAGCCGTAAGGCTACATTTAGCCCACAATCACACCTCGGAACCTCAGATGGAATCATCGACATCTAATAAAATAGAATTGACGATTAATAAAGAAATATCGTGTTCATGACATAGTTTTCAAAGATAATATGAAGACCGAGTAGGTAATTGTTGCAACAGACAAGTGGAGTTCATTTAGACATATCATAATATAGTATATCTATGATGTATTGTATCCATCTTCTTCTGATGAAGAGTCCTTATCGCTCATAATTTGAAGTCGCTGGCAAAGACATCAGCACCTCTCCCGCATACTTGAAATTTCTTCTTGTAACCTATCTGTGTCTGCTCTGGTTGAACAGACAAAGGCACAATGCTCTGACCAGAACTTGCGTTCGCTATGTGCATATCCGAGTTGTGATACCATTGCATCCCTAATTGTAGTCAGCGTAGCCACTGTAGGTGGTACTTGCTGCGTGGGCAACCTCATATGGCATCTGGTTTGTACAAGACCCCTACCATATGTAAAATATGGCCTATGGGGATTGTTGTCTTCAAACCATCCATTTTTGGCATCTGTGGCATCCATGTACACTCGTATGGTGCACTGCAGACCACATGGGCACGACGGCATGTCTTTGTCCATTTTTAGACAGAAAACCTAATGACACATTATTTCACATTGTTTATAAGTAGGCAAATAAAATGGTGAACAATACAGTTTGAGAACAAAAGTTGGTCGTTAGGTTACACAAATAAGGGAGTAAGTGAAACATGTTGTAGAACATGTTTCAATGTCTGCAAGTTACAAAACAAATGTATAAATCACTGATTTGCCCACATAGAATTGGCAACAGTTTCGCGCAAGACATCTCCCTCTCTAGCATCGACCTGGCTTATTTGTTGCAGAGAACTCAATTCGTTCGAGATGTCAGTGGTAGTATGAGGCTCATCCAAGTGTTCGTCCATCATAGGATTGCCATCATTTTGGCACTGGATAAAATTGTGAACGATACAACAAGCCATTACAATCCAAGACTGAGACTGCACGGGAAAAGTTGCTCCTTTATGAAAGTAGGAAAACCTCTTCTTCAACACACCAAAGGCTCGCTCGACAACGTTACGTAGTTGAGCATGTCGGAGGTTGAACATTTCCTTTTTGATTGTGTATGAGCCTCTGTTACCCCGATACTCTGCTATATGGTAAGCAACATTTCGATATGGTGCAAGAAATTGCCTGGTGTTGGCGTACCCTGCATCAAAAAGATAGTACTTCCCAGCGGGTACTTTGAACCCGCCTGTGGTTGTAGCTGCCTGAAGTACCCTTTGGTCAGCAGCAGATCCCTCCCAACCAGTCATGATATATGTAAACTCCATTGAGAAGTCGACTGCAGCCATGACATTCATGGAAACATTCCCTTTTCTATTTCTATATCGGTTCTGCTTTTCGCGCTTCACCAAAATGGGGATGTGTGTCCCGTCAATTGCCCCAATGGCATCCTAAGACAATTATATAAGAAATACGCAAGTAAATGCCAAACTCAACGATGACGATACTGGTTATATTAACAATGGAATGGACAATGGTCAACTAAGTGATGGTCATACCTTGAAGTAAGGGTAAAATCTTGGACTCTCGCCGATGCGGCGGTGTGGAGTTGTGGATGCAGTTGGCATGACAATATATTCACTGCACAAAGCACACACTACATCCAACACCTCGTTAAACTTTCTACTTATGGTCTCACCACTGTGAATGTAGTCCTCATCAAGAACACAGTTGGTATGGCCATGGCCAACCATCTGAAGGAAGTAGCAAACTGCCTCCACTGATGACACACCTCTTGTACTTTTCAACAAACCCCGGCCCTCAAGTTTGTCAACAAAGGCTAAAACCGTGTTGGGTAGCATACGGTACAGATCGTACGCCCTCCTTTCATGGCCGGTTATTATTTCTAAAACCTTTTGATGACCACTCCTAATACTAACCGATCTCGGTATTGGTTGGTGTGTGGTTGAGGCGTCTGAATTTCCCATGATATTGTGGGAAATTTGGTCGGCTATTTGGTAGGATATTGCGTTACCAATGTCATAAGCCGGAGCAGACATAACATGCAGTAGTTGTAGAATGTCATCAGTTGTTTCATATGGATGCATACCAGCCATCACGTCTATAATTAAAAGTGATTATCCGCATCAGGGAAATATCGAGATATTGCAGAAATGAAATTAGGGCTTGTTCCATTAAAACCATTACATAGTACTATAGTTTAGAGCTTGTTCCCAACAGAATAAAATAGTACAACAACAACTGAATAAAATAGTACAACAACAACTTCTGATAAAGTTCATCAAATAAAAGGTAGGATACTGATATACTTATTAAATTAGTCAACCTCAAAAGTACGGTGTAGATTGTGGCGTGAAGGGTGATTGTGAGGCAGAAGCTGCAGAAGCTGTGTTCTTCATTTCCCACAAGTCTTGCAACCAAATGGTAATTTTGTGTGGGGTGTCCATAAGGCTTAGGTAAATATTACGGTTAGATGGATCTTTTATGGCGTGCACAAGAGTGGTAAAAACTGGGACAGGGGCGTCAGGGTAGGTTGTATGAAAGTGGTGCAAAATGGTTTGGTATTCGTCTTTATCATTACACCTAGCAGCAATTCCGCTGCCCATCTCATGTACCTTGAAAAACACCTTTGTGAATTCGGACACAACATCATTAGACAGGACACAACTGTCCTGTGAGCTTGACGCTCGCTTCCTATGTCTGATCGTGGTGGGAGTCGTTGCACCAACACCTTGGTTGTGTGATCCGCCATTGGTGTCCTCACTTTGTGTCACAGAATTAACCACGTCTTCAGGGAAACTGGCTGGACCGGTTGGTTCTGGGATGACAAATGAATCAGATGCATCTAGGTCGACAGCAACATCATCTTCAGATGCAACATCAGAAGGAGGTTGTCTATCGGTTGAGGACATTGCATGATGGCCCCTAGCTATGTTCCTCCCCCCCATCAGCTCGACATCGTGGTAGTGGTAGAATGGTCTGTTGATCAGTCTCGCCAGTTCCCTGTTTGCCTAAAATAGAGGACAACTACTGATTAGGTCAAAAGTAACAAGTTTAATTTAATATATAATAGTCAGTGGAGTATATATTATTAGACATACCGCAAGTGCCTCCCTCCACTCCGGGGTGTCAGGCAATATTGGTTTGTGCCTGTTGTCATCCCATCCAACACCACTTTTGTTGGTTACCAGATTTATCTTTGCATAGTCTCTCCTGAGGTTCTTCCACCGAGTTTTTAACTGATCCAATGTACCCTCGTTCCTCCCCATCCTGATATGCTAATCGCGTAGCGTCTCCCTCCACGCATCCCTAGTGAATATTCCATCGACGCACCTACCCATGTCATATTGTCTCCTCAATGCCGCAACCAGAGCCTCATCCAACTCTTTTGACCATACAATATGGAACCTCGGGTCGGGTGCAGCCATAGTAGCAATGACACTGCGATATACCAATTTAGTGTGGGTGTTTAAACGAAACCGTCATACGAACCTAGTATGAGACTACGAAGTTGAAATAAATAACTTGTATTGAAGTAGGCTAAGACAAGATCCATTAGCCGGACCAGTCATAAGATCCAAAATGTGTACAACAAATTTTAAATTGTAGTTAAATTTGAAATGGTTGTAGCAAACGCATCATCAAATCTTTTCATTACAGCAAAACTACATAAATAGCAAGCATTCAGCATGGCATTTACATTAAATGTGTTCGTATTGCTCATGAGATATACCTGGTAAGCCCAAGTGAAGGTTGAAGAGAGTTGCACGGGCAGCGACAGGGTCAGGGACGGTACATACAAGAAATTCATAGGGAACACAGATTAGCTGAAATAGTGGTATTATTTGCAATATAATTAGCAGAATTCGTGTGTACAATAGTAACATTGTAAAAATATTGGTATATGTCTGATGTATCACAACCCTAGCACAACAACCACAATTTGCAGTATGTTAAAAGCATGTTTACTAACAATGCAGACGCTGATTAAAATCTCTGGTTGATTTAGAATTTTTAGTCCAATCTTGCCCATACTACCTATCCAAATTAGAAGAAGCTCAATAATCGAGTAAGGGTCACATTTTTATCAACAGTTTTTTATTTCAGTCATAATCTAATATGTGGCTATTTAAGTAACAAAGTGATGTTTGCATATAAGTATATAATGTTTATGACATACATCTTATAGATTCCTATTTTTAGTATATTATATTTTATCTATTTAAATTTTAACAAATACTAGAAATACAAGCATACAAATTATATAGTGTATTTTCTTCTCTTACCATTGGAAACAAAATAGAAACACACTAGGGATTCAATTTTCTTAAGTAATAACCTTTTACTTACATATTCATATGTAATACAACCGACAATATATATAAGCCTGATATATACAGGGATTCAAGTACAACATTGAGCAGTTCTTCCCATACAGTGCAAAAATATCACTAATTAGCTAATCAGGAGCATGTGTCCTGAAATATAGAAGGTAATATACAGAGGAGCTTCGAGAAAAATTAAAGTTTTGTACAATTTACTTATGTCTATACATGTGTTATGAATTTTATAACATCCCCCTTCATGTATATGTTATTTTTACCTATATCAATACACATCTCTTTATATCATTTCCCCTTTCATATATATGTTATATTTCAGATACATAAATGTAGGTCAACCCACAAAATTATGGTTAATCCACTGATATACATGTCTTACAGGAAGATAAATATTTTATTGTTTTATACATAGATATATACATTTAAACACAACTAAACCTCAATATATAAGCCTGATATATACAGGGATTCCAGTACAACATTGAGCAGTTCTGCTCATACAGTGCAAAAATATTACTAATTAGCTAATCAGGAGCATGTGTCCTGAAATATAGAAGGTAATATACGGAGAAGCTTCGAGAAAAATTAAAGTTTTGTACAATTTACTTATGTCTATACATGTGTTATGAATTTTATAACATCCCCCTTCATGTATATGTTATTTTTACCTATATCAATACACATCTCTTTATATCATTTCCCCTTTCATATATATGTTATATTTCATATACATAAATGTAGGTCAATCCAAAAAATTATGGTTAATCCACTGATATACATGTCTTACAGGAAGATAAATATTTTATTGTTTTATACATAGATATATACATTTAAACACAACTAAACCTCAATATATAAGCCTGATATATACAGGGATTCCAGTACAACATTGAGCAGTTCTACTCATACAGTGAAAAAATATCACTAATTAGCTAATCAGGAGCATGTGTACTGAAATATAGAAGGTAATATACAGAGAAGCTTCGAGAAAAATTAAAGTTTTGTACAATTTACTTATGTCTATACGTGTGTTATGAATTTTATAACATCCCCCTTCATGTATATGTTATTTTTACCTATATCAATACACATCTCTTTATATCATTTCCCCTTTCATATATATGTTATATTTCATATACATAAATGTAGGTCAATCCAAAAAATTATGGTTAATCCACTGATATACATGTCTTACAGGAAGATAAATATTTTATTGTCTTATACATAGATATATACATTTAAACACAACTAAACCTCAATATATAAGCCTAATATATACAGGGATTCCAGTACAACATTGAGCAGTTCTGCTCATACAGTGCAAAAATATCACTAATTGGCTAATCAGGAGCATGTGTCCTGAAATATAGAAGGTAATATACAGAGAAGCTTCGAGAAAAATTAAAGTTTTGTACAATTTACTTATGTCTATACATGTGTTATGAATTTTATAACATCCCCCTTCATGTATATGTTATTTTTACCTATATCAATACACATCTCTTTATATCATTTCCCCTTTCATATATATGTTATATTTCAGATACATAAATGTAGGTCAACCCAAAAAATTATGGTTAATCCACTGATATAGATGTCTTATAGGAAGATAAATATTTTATTGTTTTATACATAGATATATACATTTAAACACAACTGAACCTCAATATATACAGTTGTATTGTTGCATACATAGATATATACATAATTTTGAAAGTTATACTTGTATGCATAGACATAAATGTGGCAATAATGGGTATTTCAGGTTCCACTAATATACAAAACAGATTTATATAAATTCTGTAATCCACTATACAACAGTTTTGGACTTAAGTAACACTACTACAGAAATAGCATTCAGTGTCGCTTTTCTGGGCGTCGGTTATTAAGGAAAACCGACGCCTAACATATAAGGCGTCGGTTGTTTAAGAAAACCGACGTCTATATTCGAAGACCAGCCAGACACGGGTACCGCTTTGTATTAAGCGTCGGTTGTTTATAAAAAACCGACGCTTAAAGTTGCCCGCGAAATCCATTTTTCGATAAAAAAATAGTGTCATTTTCAGCGTCGGTTATATACCTAGAAAACCGACGCCTATTTGCGATGAAAATTTGTGCGGACAATGTCACTTTCAGCGTCGGTTATCCTTGTCTAACCGACGCTGAAGGTGGTTCCCGCCAAAAATTTCCATGAAAATATCGTCCAATTGGACGTCGATTGTTTCAATCAACCGACGCTAAAGATGGTTAGGCGTCGGTTGTTGTAAACAACCGACGCTATTTGGGAACTTATAACCCGCGATTGCCCGACTCTTCCCCTTTCTTCTGTTTCATTGCTACCCTATTGCGGCGATTTTCCCTGTTGCGGTGACTTTCTGGCGCTTCTCTGCTGCTGCTGCTCTCCGGCACTTCTCTCCGGCGCCCCATCTCCGGCGTCCTTCTTCTCCGCCGCCCTTCTTCTCCGCCGCCCCTGCTGCTGCTGCTGTCCGCTCGTCGCCGCCGGTCGTTGCCCACCGCCCCTGCTCTCCTCTAGTCGTCACTGCCAGTAGAAGCAGCTACGGTGCTGTCGTCGTCACCTCCGCCCCCGCCGGTAGAAGCAGCTTTACTCGTGCTGTCCTCGTGCAAGGTAACCCAAAAACCTTCACCACCTTTTTTGTCCTCTGCCTTGCTTTTCTCTGCCGCCGCCGACCTAGAACTCACCCAGGCAGCGCCTAAGTAGGTGCCAGGGCACGCCTAGGGTCCCAAGCCCAGGTGCCCTGCCTAGATAGGCCTCTGGGCGGATGCTTGGGCGGCGCCAGGGCACGTCTAGGCTGCACGTCTAGAGGATTTTTTTTAAAGTTATTTACTGATTGTGTTTATTTAATAATGTACTGATACATATGTGATATACCAATCTGATAGTCCATGATAGAACAAAACATAATGATGTTGACTGCAACTTTGTGTGTCATGCTATTCTTAATTAAGTGTATATTTACTTCATAATTGAATGTTTAAGTAAGTTATAGAGATCTTGATGATGAACTGTAATGCGCACACGTGACATGTTTGGAATGTAAATGATGAACTGTAATGCACACATGTTTAACTTATTTTATTGTTGAGTATATTGAGAATCCTAATCACCCTTCTTGCTTAATGATGAACTGTAATGCACACATGTGAATGCTTGGAATTTAAATGATGAACTTTTCCCTAAATTGCCAATCATGCTTTTAAAGACATCAATAATCACCCTAATTTGAAGAACTAGGATTTTAGGTATAAGAATGACAACACATTATTTGTTGGCCTAGAAACCCGTCCAAGATTTACTCATTAGGAGTAAATCTTGGATAATCCCCAGTTTGGGACTGTTCTTGAACACCTAATCTCACTTAAGATGTAAGTGTATAATGTGTATTGAGTTTTCGAGAAAATTTTGGTAGCATTTCCCCATTTGTTCTCTAAGTACATATGTACTTAGAGAACAACGAGGAAATGCTGCCGAAATTTTCTTGAAAACCCAATACACATTATACACTTACTAGTGAGATTAGGTGTTCAAGGATGGGATAGGTGGTACACATTTATTATATATAAGAATGACATCACATGTGTTTGTTGGCCTAGAATGTGAACAATCATTGTTTTTTATATTACTTGTACATTGATATAAATTAGAATGAACAATCACTAAATTATATACTGTTTGTATGGAGTCCGGCTTCATTGTAGATATCTATTATTGTGTTTGTTGGCCTAGAAATCCGTCCAAGATTTACTCATTAGGAGTAAATCTTGGATAGTCCCCGGTTTGGGACTGTTCTTGAACACCTAATCTCACTTAGGATGTAAGTGTATAATGTGTATTGAGTTTTCGAGAAAATTTTGGTAGCATTTCCCCGTTTGTTCTCTAAGTACATATGTACTTAGAGAACATCGGGGAAATGCTGCCGAAATTTTCTCGAAAACCCAATACACATTATACACTTACTAGTGAGATTAGGTGTTCAAGGATGGGATAGGTGGTACACATTTATTATATATAAGAATTACATCACATGTGTTTGTTGGCATTTCCCCGTTTGTTCTCTAAGTACATATGTACTAATATATACTTGTTTCCTAATATATACTTGTTTTCTCTGATCATAGAATGGATAGATCATGGATGTCCATTCGTAATCGTTGCACCCCAGAGTTTATATCTGGTCTTGATCAGTTTATTAGATTTGCCGAAGAACATAGGAAAAAACCTACAGATAGGTTCTACTGTCCATGTAGGCATTGCGGTAACAACTTGAAAGTCAACACTGGTGAGGAAATCAAAACTCATGTCATGTGCAACGGGATTGTACAAGGCTAACAGAATGGCACTGGCATGGAGAGATTTCAAAATCGAAACCAGTAGATGTCGATAGCAGTGCTTGGGTGGAAGAAGAAATTGCCTCCGATGACGTAAATGTGAACGAACCAGTTCCAGCAGACATCGTTGATGCGATGCTGGATAGTTGTAGGGTAGAGCACACCGATCCACCTCCTATCTTTACAAACATTGTGCATGATGCTGAGATACCGTTATACACAGGCTCTGCTAAGTTTACAAAGCTTAGCGCTGTGTTGAGATTGTATAAGTTGAAAGCTAACAATAGATGGAGCGACAAAAGCTTCACTTCATTGTTGACTTTGTTGAAAGAAATGCTTCCTGAAGGAAACGAGCTTCCAATCTCAACATACCAGGTAAAGAAAATGTTGTGCCCAATGGGAATGGAGGCCAAGAAGATACACGCATGCCCGAATGATTGTGTATTATTTCAAAAGGACTTTGTAGATTTGAAAGATTGTCCAAAATGTGGTGCGTCACGGTATAAATTGACGACTTCGGGGGAGTCCAAAACTGGTTCTCCTGCCAAGGTGTTGTGGTATCTACCTATAATATCACGGTTTCAACGCTTGTTTGCAAATCCGAAAGATGCAAAGAATTTGAGGTGGCATGCAGATGTTAAGAAAAATAATGATGGGATCCTACGACATGCGTCTGATTCCCCACAGTGGAAGAAGATTGATCTATTGTACCCTAAATTTGGTGAAGAAGATAGGAATCTATGACTTGGGCTTTGTACAGATGGGATGAATCCGTACGGGACATTGAACAGCCAACATAGCACTTGGCCAGTCATGCTTGTTATATACAATCTTCCTCCCTAGATGTGTATGAAAAATAAGTATGTTATGTTGTCATTGTTGATATCGGGCCCTAAACAACCTGGAAATGATATCGATGTTTATCTTGAACCTTTGATTGATGACTTAAAGAAACTTTTGGCTGAAGGTGTGATGACCTATGATGCTTCAGCAAGAGAGACATTTTGTTTGCACGCTATGTTGTTTTGCACTATTAATGACTTTCCAGCATATGGGAATTTGTCTGGATATAGTGTCAAAGGAGCTAAAGCGTGTCCTATATGTGAAGAAAACACTGATTCAATAAGACTAAAACATGGCGGCAAGACTGTATATCTTGGTCATCGAAGGTTTCTTTCAAAATTCCATCCATATCGTAGGAAGCGCAAAGCATTCAATGGATGGAATGATGAACGGAGTGCACCTAAACCTATACCAGGGGATGTTGTTTATGAAAGAGTAAAAGACATTGTCAATGAATTTGGTAAGAAATCACAATGTAGTATGGCCACACGGAGTGACAATTCTTCATTCAAGAAGAAGTCAATATTTTGGGATCTTCCTTATTGGAGTTCTTTGACAGTCAGACATTGTATCGATGTAATGCACGTTGAGAAAAATGTCTGTGATAGCATCATTGGTACTCTATTAAATATACCAGGTAAGACTAAAGATGGGATCAAATCCAGACTGGACCTACGTGAAATGGGAATAAGGTCAGAATTAACAGAATTACGTGAAATGGGTAATAAAAGAACATACTTACCTCCCGCTTGTTACACGTTGTCTAGAAAGGAGAAGAAAACTTTTTGTGAATGCTTGGTAAATGTTAAGGTGCCACATGGTTACTCATCCAACATCCGTAAATTGGTATCAATGAAAGATCTGAAGTTGATAGGTCTTAAATCTCATGATTGTCACACTCTAATGCAACAAATATTGCCCGTGGCAATTCGATCTATATTTCCGAAGCATGTAAGGTTTGCAATTACCAGACTTTGTTTCTTTTTCAACACTCTATGCATCAAAGTTATTGACCCTGATACTCTCGATAATTTGCAAAGAGAAGTGGTTGTTACCCTATGTCAGCTTGAGATGTATTTCCCTCCTTCGTTCTTTGATATCATGGTACATCTTGTTGTCCACTTGACTAGGGAAGTGAAAATGTTGGGACCAGTTTTCTTGCATTGGATGTATCCCTTTGAACGATACATGAGTGTTTTTAAAGGTGATGTTCGAAACCATTATCGGCCTGAAGGGAGTATTATTGAAGGTTATGTGGCGAGAGAGGTTATGGATTTTTGCAATGACTTTCTCAGTGGTAATGACACTCCTGATAATGACAAGAATATTGAGGAGGGCAAAGGAATTTTGGGATCACGGGTGAAAGTAATCAGCCGTGAGCAGTTGGAACAAGCTCACTTGTATATTTTACACAATATGGACGAAGTGAGTGTTTATATCGAGGAACATACCAATTTCATAAAGAGACAACATCCTCGAGCAAGTTCAATGTGGCTTGCTAGAGAGCATAATAAGACTTTTACTAAGTGGTTTGAAGATGAAGTCTTACATCAACTATCTCAAACACCAAATGATATTACAGAAACTATCAAATGCCTCGCCTTTAAACCAAAACCGAATGTTATGTCTTATGAAGGGTTTGACATTAATGGATTCACATATTACACAAAGTGCCAAGATGATAAGAGTGTCGTCCAAAATAGTGGGGTCACTCTTCAAGCGTCGACTATGTACTTCGCAAGTGCAAAGGATAAGAGTCCACGTGAAGCTAAAATGTCATATTACGGTGTCATTGAGGACATTTGGGAGTTTGACTACATAGATTTCAAAATTCCGCTCTTTAAATGTAATTGGGTTGATAACACCAAAGGAGTTATAGTGGATGAATTGGGTTTCACTTTGGTGAACTTTGAAAAGATTGGCGAGAAGGGTGAACCATTCATATTGGCATCACAGGCGAAACAAATATTCTATATCGATGATCCTGTGAATGATAAATGGTCGGTTGTTCTTCATGGTAAAAGACAGTTCATTGAAGATCCTATAGATGAAGAAGAGTACTATGATAAGTATGATGACTCCAGTCCATTCTCAGTTGGGTTGCCCACTCCACAAAATATTGAAGCTAATGATGACTTATATGTGCGCGGAGATCACAATGAAGGATTGTTAATTGATAAAAGATCACAATTTTAGAGACATGTATGTTAATACAAATGCTAAATGTTTGCCTTTTTCTAGTTAATACAAATGCTAAATGTTTGCCTTTTTCTAGTTAATACAAATGCTAAATGTTTACATTTTAAATGACATTTTCAGATGGCTGACCATGATGAGCATGATGTCCATGATGAGCATGAAGTCTATGATGAGCATGCTGTCCATGACGAGCATGGCGAGGATACTAATGTAAGTTCTAAAAACATATCCTGTATTTCTATAAAATTCATTATCTTCTAGTTATGTCATATATCCTATATTTCTATATTGGGCTAATTTAGTGTGTTTTATTTTTGTCAAATTTTAGGTTGATGCACCTGTACCCACTGAAGCACTGGAGCAACTTGATGCGCAGCACCAAACACTTAACAAGAAAAGGGGCATCACTCTGTTGAAGAAGTTATTAGCGCTAAGTGGTAGTGGATCCAAATTGTTGGTGGAGTTTGATAATGGAGGAAATCCAATTGGAGTGAACCGCAATAATTTTGTAAACTATCTTGGGTGTACCACTCGGAGCCATTGTGGTGTTAAGTAGGACAATTGGCATAAAGTTCCTCAAGGGAAAAAAGACTTGATATGGAAGGATTTATGCGTGAGTTATTATTATTTGCAATTCTATTTTGTAGATTAAAAATTCTATTATTTGCAATTCTATTTTGGATACTAGTTAATAACATTTCTATTTTACAGAATCTGTTTGCATTGGATGAGAAGTTGCATCGTAAAAATGTGATGCAACGCGCTGGAAAGATGCTTAGGAATTATAGGACAAATCTGAACAGAGAATACATAAAAGAGGGTGATAAGAAGAAGAAGTCAGCCCTTGAACAATGGAACTTCTTGGACAAAGAAGATTGGGACAATTTTGTTGCTTCAAGAAAATCTGAAGAATTCAAGGTATTAGGCGTCACTCCCAATTTAATTAATATACATTGTATTCACCTATTCAAGATTAACATTTAGTGCTACTAACCAAATATTTAATGTGCATACTAACTAGGCCCTCAGTGACGCACAAAAAGCAAGGCGTGCACTGAATGTGCATGATCACACTATGGGTCAAAAAGGCTATGCAAGCGTTCGCCAAAGACTACAGGCGGAGTCTGCGGCTACTCAGGAGTCTTCTCCTACTCAGGAGTCTGCCACACCCATGCCTCGCCATGATATCTGGATAGCTGGCAGGCAAAATAAGAAGGGTGAAATAAAGAAGCCTGTAACTGCTGAGGCGGCTGCAAAAATGGTAAAATACAACTCTTAGAGAAATCGTTTGAATATTGATTATTTGTGGTGTTAACTTACCAATTTCTGTTTATGGTGATTAGCGGGAGCTGCACGAGCAGAGGAAACAAGGCACGCTCATCCCTCAGGGCACAAGGGATGAATTGACAGTTGCTCTGGGTAACCCAGAGCATCCTGGACGTGTTAGAGGTGCCGGCGCTGGTGTTGGCATCAAAGCATTCTTTGGGCCATCCCAGCGCAAACCCAGAGCGGGACTTTCTCAAGAAGAGGTAACCTATTCTTTTTTTAGAATGTTACTGCAAAAGGAAATTCATTAATAAGAAGCTAATGTTTCTTTTATCCATGTATAGGAGAATAAGAGAGTTGAGGATTTAGTAGCTAATAAGGTCAACGATGTAGTTGTTGAGAAGGTCAAGGAAGAATTGCTGCGGTGGCAGGCATCTCAGGCTTCCAATACGCCTATGGCGACCCACTCTTCTCCTGATGCACAGACTGCGAGTAATCCTGGAGACCCATCGCCTAGCACATCTGCTGTAAGTATTGTTTATGACATTGTAGCTAGTCTTTTCAAGATGATATGTTTTCAAGATTATATGTATATATGTATAACATTCTTTACGTAAATTTGTAGGCATTGAAGCCATGCCGCTTAAGAATAGAAGACTATGTTGTTGCAGAGGCGCAAGCTTACCCGTCCCTTCCTGGGGAAAGGTTTCACGGGACTCCAATGCCACAGGGCTATGTTCGTGTGGGCCCATTACGTGTGTTACCTGATTGGAGGGAAGTTGCGTTGCCATATGCCCACCCAGATATTGATACACTTGGTGAGGCAGAAGGCGGGGTCATATTGTGGCCCAAAGCAGATGTCGTCTACACGACTGAAATTGTAAGATAAATTTACATTGATTTAGACTGTTAATGTGTATATATTATGTCAACTGATCTGAAATTATATATACAGGTTAAAAAGAAGACACCAGGAGCACCTAGGCCTCCACCTCCACTTCCCGCATTACCCGATTGGGTTCCAACTGACCTAACATACCCGTTAGGTCCTGCTTGTAGGGGAATGGCATGTTGGCTACGTGCACATAATATAAATTGCCCTATAATAGTTTCTTTAGATGCAGATTATGCAGGTCGATCATACGATAGCTCTTTATTTATACAAGATATTATTGAGCTGTTTATGTATGATTGGCTGAATACATCAATGATAGAGACATGGATAAGGTGAGATCTTGTTTATACATCCATATACCTTGTGTAAGATCCGGTGATCTGGTTTCTTATATATTAATGCATACGTAATACATGTTTTGCAGCTACTTAGTCGAAGATCATTGCAAACAATTTGCATTTGATCATGTGGGATTTTTGATTCCATCATTGATTAGTATGGTAGCTAAAGACCCTGATAATGTTCAACAATACTGTATAGATGCTTTTACAATTTTTGGTCAGCAAAAGAAGACGATAATAATAGCTCCATTCAATGTCAAGTAAGTTTACTTTATTTATAATTTGGACTTAAGAAAATTCCATTTTTATTGTGCATTTTGAGTTATTAATTGTTAACTTTTTACCTCTAGCGGTAAACATTGGGAGTTACTAGTTATTGTCCCCGGGACGTTCACTGTTTATTATCTAGATCCCGCGGGAAGTACATTAAACACTAAAATTGGACACGTAATGAGAATGCCATTATTCTGGTGAGAAATATTTCATTTTTGTATCTGTTAACATATGTTATTACATTACTATTTACTTATGTAATTTACTGTGTTATATTAACATGTAGGGGTTTAGATGCATTCAAAAAGGCTGGAGGAACGGTCCCAAGGAAAAAGAACCAGCCAATAAATTGGGAGAACGTACAAGTAAGTTCCCGACTCCAATGTATATATTATTGATGTGAATTGTGCTTAGTTGTATTATTTTGTATGTTTCAATTTATAGTGTGCTACACAAGACAATGGCTGGGCATGCGCATACTATGTGATGCGATTTATGCAGATGATTATCAAACATGCCGCATTGGAAATCGATTGCATACATGAGGTATTATATATAGTCTCATTAGTTAGTATGAAATATATCAATCTTATTTTTATATTATTACTTATATATATACATCATTCTCTTTGCAGGTGTTTAAAACTGACCACACTATAGGCAAACGCTTAAAAAATGTACATGCTCCATATACGAGGGAATCATTAAATGAAGTAAGAGAAGAATGGGCAAAAGCCATACAAGCAGTGGCAACTGTAAGATATAATTGGGATGTTGATAGCGATAATGAATGATACTTTGTAAATGAATATTTCTGAATGTTAATACATGTATTTGAATGTTTCTATATGTGTGAATGTGAGAATTGAATTGATGTCTGAATGTATGTACTTGTGTGAAATTTTGCTTATGACTTTTGTAGGTTTGTGGCCTGTTTGTAGGCTGATATCAATGGATGTCGTAAACCTGCAGTTCAGAAAACTGAACTGCAGGTTCTCATCATGTTGACCAGCCACAGCAGGCCTGCAAACTGATATGAAAAAAAAATATATAAATAGTTATCGGTTATTTATAACAAACCGTCAGCAAAGACCTACAGCGTCGGTTATTTATAGATAACCAACGCCTTATCTGGCCAAAGCAGTCCTAGAAATGGCGTCGGATATTCGTATCGAACCGACGCCTATTTAAATTAGAGGCGTCGGTCTTTTGGTATATAACCGACGCCAAAAGTGTTCGCGCCACAAAAAATGGCGTCATTTAGGACACTTTATGCGTCGGTTATCTACTAAAAGACCGACGCTATAAGGAATATAGGCGTCGGTCCGTTAGTAAATAACCGACGCAGAAAGTGCCCTAGCTGACGCCGTTTTATGTGGCGTGAACCCTTTTGGCGTCGGTTATCTACTAAACGACCGACGCTGATAGGTTAAATAGGCGTCGGTTAAACAACCGACGCTGAAGTGTTCGACCTTTAGCGGCGCCCACATAGGCGTCGGTCTAAAACCGACGCCAAATGGGGTTAAACGACCGACGCCAAAGGCCACTTATGTAGTAGTGTAAGGGATTAAGGAAAGCAGTGCTAAAATAGCAGCAGTAGATAATTTTTTATTTCAGTAGATAATTTTCATTAGTTTAGGGTTATATTCAGCTTATATACAGAGCTATTGCAGCTAATATGGCTGCTTGAAGCTTCCTAAAATAAGCAAGAAGGGATTTCTTATAAATACCAAGGATCAGATTCAACCAACTAGCACAAGGATGCCTCAACATCAAGATCAAGATCAGATTCAATCAACTAATATGGCTGCAATCTAAGTATAGTACAATTGGATAGCTATACAGGGATGCCTCAACATCAAGATCAGATTCAACCAACTACCACAGGAAAAATAGTAAAATAAATACCAAGAGTACTATCCAGAAAATAATGACAGTGTACAACAAACATTTGTATATACTTCATTTGTATATTAGGACATGTGTATAGCAAATAAATAATTAAATACCTATATATACACTCAGGACTCCATAAAAAACTTAAGGTGGCATTTTGGGTAAGGCGCATGTCAAGGCTCACCCCCTTGGGCCACCTTGACAAGTATGACATAAAGGCCAACAAGTTTACCCACATAATTGAAGTGTGTAGAAAAATAAAAACATGATGGATAGAGGATAGTTTAAAGTGGGAGAAAGAGGGATAGAACCACATTTGTCAGCCCATTTAGTTGACCACTTTGACAAGATGACAGTGGAGTGGGAAAGTTTCAGAGATGTCTGATGTGAAGAAGTAACCTTATTAGTCTCACTAGAATATAGTAAGAATAATCAACTGAAACATCTTTAATACAAAGCAAATAAGATGTTGTAATTTGCATAACAAGTTCTGTCATGAGATACAAAATGCAGTAAGAACATGAAAAACATGGTGTCAGTGTTTAAATTATGATCCTTCAATGCATTCAAGTTGTAGAAAACTAGAATAAGGAAGAACAAAAAGGCAATCTATGCACACATTGTGGAAGTACACAAAAAACATGGAGAATGACTTAGAAAGTTACAAAGTTTCTTCATCTGTGATGAAATACTCGACAATGAAAGTTGGGAGTGTCGCCAATAGAAATGTCAAAGTAGAGAAAAGAATATCTACGAATTACATGCTATGCTGGGCACAATAGGAAGGTAGGGAAGATTGTGGTTCTAACATCGGTGATGTCTGGGCTACAGAGTGTCAAACAAAAATTAAACTTGTGTCCCACAAATTACTGTAATTATGAGGTACTCTACACCTTGCAATGTTACTGAAAAGTAGGTCGGCGGAGACATATACCAATTTGATACTGAAAACCTTGCAATGTTACCAGACTGAGGCGGCGGATACCTACCTTGCAAGCAGGTCGATGACTTCCCACAACAGCAGCTCGGCAGCGGCGGCGGAATAGAAGATTGTATGGAGGCTTCAAAGGTGAAATGCGACCAGATCGATGATGAAATGCACAAGTATATAGCAGGCGGGACACTGGTTGCCCTTCCTAGGGTTTACTGCACGGTGCTTTGATGCGAGTTGACAACTCGGGAGTAGCTCGGCGCCTGCAGATGAGCTTGCAGACGAGCCACCACAGCTTTGCCGCTTGATTGACCTACTACTTCGCCTACTCCACTGGGCAGGGTTTAGGGCACGCCAGTCACCTTCCATGGCTGCCGCTGGAACGACCGATGGAAATGATGCCTCAGCTTTATTACTGGCGATAATAGAAATGGCGAGGATAGACCACAGAGCTCGTCTCGAGGTCTCGGGAGAGGAGGTATCTGGAGGGAAGAGAGGATAGGCCACAAAGTAGAAGGAGCAGAAGATAGAGGAGGTAGAGGGGAAAGGAGACGAATGTCAGGATGGGTGTGGGGTGAGGGGAGGAGAGGATCGCGTAAACCGGTTTGTGAACTGGAATCCCGCCCCTCGTGGGACTGGGACTACCCCGATTTGGGGGTTCTGTTATCCCATAACGGAGGATTTTCTTGGTTTTGAACCAAACACGAACCAGCCTTGAACTGGCAGTTGTTTGGCAGGGTTGGCACTAAAAGACAACACGAAACCGGGTTTCGGTCTTGTGCCAAACGCAGGCTAAGTGAAACAACTGAGAACCGGCTAGTGCACCCCTGAGGCCACATGGCGTTCTGTCATTGGCCAGATAGAGGTAAATATCTCAGAAAATGTTCAGTTTGTATATAATTCATAATAATTAGTACGATTACCAAAAAAATACAAATAATATATTGAAATGTTTAGAAAAATAATTAGAACAATATGGGACCATGGTTTTAGTCTTTTGAATCTTAAATATTAGTAATATCAGGTAAGATGCCATATTCTTGTTTAATGGATAATAAATATCAAACGTTGGCATAAAATTATGAGAATATTCCAGTAACTCCTAAATGGTATGCATAATCGACTTGAGGTCAAATATTAGGATGTTGATGCACGAAATCATGTAATTATCTCCATATAGCTAATTAGGGCTAATAACCCTAAATAAAATACAATAAATACATACATGCTTAATAAATGATGACATTTATAGAACACCCTCATATCAGTAACTGGAAGACAGTTTGTAAATATGAGATCAGTTTATACACAAAATCAATGTTATATGATGTTGACCCTTAATACATGGTTTGAAACCCTAATTTAGGTTAATGTTGTAACCTAGGGTTAATATGTGCACAAAAATGATATGGAACCTAATGTTCAGATAATGAACCATAATCTAGAAAATGACATCAATAATTAATTCTAAGATAAAAATGCAAGTAAAAATGGGAGTATCCTAATGAGTTAAGTAAAACCCTAAAATGGATATAACTAGGGTTGAGATGATGAGAACTTGATGGTGATATATGATCTTATCATTATCAGGGGTTTGACCAAGAATATAGATGACATCAGGAATATGTGATTAGGTTATCTCTATGGAAGGTACACCATTACCTCTTACTTGGCTTATTATAAAATATGCTTGTGTTATATGTGTAGTAAAATACTTGGCATATGGTATTAATTGAAATGATTGTTCTTGCACGATATGTTGCTTGATTTTCCATACTTATGGCTATGAACACATGAAACATAATATATATGTTCCATTATATGAAAGCACTAACTCTTTGGTAGTGTTCTTGGAAGTGACGTAACTCTTTGGTAGTGGTCACATTGTACATAAGATCTAACTCTTTGGTAGTGACCACATTATATATATGTTCCATTATATGAAAGCACTAACACTTTGGTAGTGTGCTTGGAAGTGACCTAACTCTTTGGTAGTGGTCACATTTTACATATGATCTAACTCTTTGGTAGTGATCACATTGTACATATGATCTAACTCTTTGGCAGTGATCATAAAGGCCTTAATGTGTTCAACTCTCAGGTAGTAAATGCATGGATGATATAATGGAAAATTTGCTTAAAATATGTGTTTTCTTTTGTTAATGAATATCTTTGTGCAAGTATCTGCTTTTTCTTATATTTCTTTATAACTACCAAGTATTAGTTTTATCTTATTTCCAAGCTTAGTAATGAGAGGTATATAAAAGATACGTAGGTGTACTCAGTAAAATATTCTTGAATATTGTGCTAACGTGTACCACATGTAATCTTTTGTTTAGGTTTGTGGACATATGATCTTGAAGACGAGGATAGTTGAGAGTTGTGCGGCGAGCTGATGTACAGGTGGACCTGTTGTCATAAGATCCTGTAGTTTAGTGGTAGTACATGTATATGTGTAAGTTTTCTGTTCAATGTGTAATATCAAATGTTGTAACAATTCATGTTGTAATTATATGTTGAATGGTGAACATGTGTTGTATGGTTTAATTATTGTTCATGTGCATGTGATACTGATTGTTTTCTTCTTACTTCCTCTAATTTTCTTCTTCTTAGCCTCGTGTGAGATGTTTAAATTGAGATTCCCGTTGAAGTGAGGGTTTCAATTTGGACATCACACATTAGATTAAGTTCTCAAAAATTTAGAGACGTCACAATAATATTTTTTTTTCAAAATGATATGACTAAAGTCTCAGAGAAGCCCTTGATTGAACTTTAAATCAGTATGGATGGTGGGATTCATTGCAAAAGATGAGTATGGGTTCATGGAGATTCTGATTTGAAGGACAAGGTACAAAATAAATCTCATGGGACTAAGTACACAATGCATCCATGGTATACTAAAAGTCATTAAACCAATAGAAAAATTTACCATTGAGAAATATGAGGAAAAGTAACTCACTTCAAATCCAAATTCTTCACTAGGTAGTTGATCAAGGATGAACATTAAAGGCCAAGAGTTCTGCTACAACACGTACCCATCCTATACCACAAATAAGTGAACATAACCATGTATTTTGTGGTAGCTTTACCTTAGATCATGCTAGGGAGTGATATCATGTTCGTTATAGTAGATTTCCTGACCAAGTCGGGCCACTAAAATAAAAATAATATGAAAATTTTTATAATTAGGTGACTTATTTGTCTGTGTATTGACACCTCAATTTTGGGGATTATATCAATCATAAAGATTGAGTCCTGTCTCTAGCTAATGATGGAACTTATCCCATTTATTCTATATTTTTTCATGCAAAATCCATTCATTTTTATCCATTTGTCACATGTCGAGGGTTCAACATATAGAAAAAGCATCAATCAGGCTCAAGTGATTTTTGCCTTTAGTTTGCCTTTTTTATAGAATTTTTCACATGAAATTTGACCTATTGAATTTTTTGTGAATTAAATAACCAAATTCAAATGTTGTTTATTAATCACAATGGGCTAACAAATACCCAATAATGGAACATTGTTATACACAAAAATTTGCAAGCACACAGACTCATCGATGTAGTATAGACAAAATGGCAAGTTGGGGTTAAATCCATGGACAAAGTGGGGGATCTAGGGAAAATTTTGTTTACTAGGTTCCTAAATACAAGTTTAGATTTTCTAGAGATTGAATTGAGTCTAAGTTATACTAAGTGAACAAGAATTGAAATGATCAAGGACCAAACATAGATTTTCCCTACACAAGAAAGTCTATCTAACTAACCATGGAAGGTAATAACACAAAAACAAACAAAGAGAGACAAGCACTTAACACTAGACTAACTAGAGCATTCCTAATTATCAACTACGAGAAACACTAACTAAACATAGAAAGAAAGAGAGAAACTAGATAGTAGTTACACTAAGAAGGCAAATATGGGCTACACTAAGCAACTGAGTAGTAGAGAAAGAGTAAACTGCACCAGTGAATAGCAAGTTATTGTAGGGAAATATGGCTACAGAAAAGGCAGTAGAAACAAAAAAATTAACTGATGTATTCCCCATGAACTACTAGATCGTGTGAATAAATATAACATGGAAGGGATGGTTTTGAGGATATACCTTGGCCCTAGAGCAAGACTAGAGACATCTCCTCATCTTTGTAGGTGCACAACTATCTTCTAGTTGCATTGGGACTTGTTTGAGTATTATGACTCCTGGTCTGCACCATAGACTGCAGGTTGATGTTATCCTCATAGAGATAGACAACAACCTCCATGCCTCTATGGAAGTCTACACAAATTGCCTAGAAATCCTAATGTCCTACTGGAATGGACAGGAAGGAGTTGTCCCTCCCGTTGGTGTACTAGTCACCAACTTGCTCTCCCATAATTGTTTCTTCCTTACTATCCCTCCCTTTAGTGGGTAGGACATGCTCGGGCTCTCTATTGGTTACCACAACCAGAGAGGACAATAATTGTCAGAGGAAATTGAGTTGTGTTTTGGGAAGCCCCCAGTACCCCTCTTTTTATAGGAGGGGTTAGGGTATGGGTTCCCAATATGTGTGGGAGTGGAAGGGATAGGAAGATCTTGAATTTTCGCAACCTGTGATCACCGAACTAGTTGGCTGGAAGATGAGACATTTGTTTGGCATGGGAGCGGATCATTTCTCTTAATGAGATGACCATTTTGTAGTTTCCCAATCACACACAAATTTGGCATTTCATTTACAATGAATGATAAACATCAATTCCTTGAATCAAAAATCTCACAAATTTGGGAAAGTAATTAGAACATTCCTTCGGCACAACCAAGCTAAGCGGTTCACCAGGTGAATCAACCATCTCTCTCTACCTAAGTCGATCGGTTCACCTGGTGATCTGATAGATTGGTGTCTATTTCATGTAAAACTTCATCCAATTAAGTTCTAATCAACTTGACACTCCAAACAGTCATATCAACACTTTCACTGATCATTTGGCACTCCAAATGATCGTCTCACTGTGTGAGATGGCCAGTTGGTAGTCCAGTCACCTAATCTGATGCTTGAACTGAATACATAAACACTTTAGTAATCATTTCAATCATCATTTAAGATAAAACTCCTCTTCTAGGTCATGACTTATGTGTGTGACCCTATAGGTCCCATATTACATTGGCAGTGAATGTCCATAACATCTTATGACATTATAAGAAATGAGTGACGCCTAGTCACACATCAAAGCTACCAAGTAAATGAAAAGTTGGAGAACAACTTCAACCTACAATCTATGTATGGTGTTACAATGTTTACATAGTTCCTTTGTCACTGATATCCAGATTGAACTCGAGGCATTGAGTAGTCATCCTCTTCAACATTCAGTCTTGTTCCTTGAACCAGAGTACACTGTATGAGATATATGTAAGCGCAATATCGTATATTGACTCACATGTGCATGTCCATGTATTTCTCTATCTCACTAATCAAGAGGCCTATGATATCATACTCCCGATAGAGGGACAAATCTGATCTACGTCACTCGCAATCAATTCCCATGTGTCAGACTCACCCAATCATCACCTTTATAATAACTCATATTTCAAGTTTACATTTGATGATGTAAAAGCATATCGAATGACATGTGATGAGTGCAGTGACTTCAGGTCTAAGAACCACAATCACCACCATCACTATGAGAGATGACTATGACTACCATGGTAGAGGTTTCCATGTGTCAGTATCATTGTGGGGCTATCTGATACATTGTTCCCTAACATGTATATGTGTGCTTGGTTTGATATTTTCATATCATGAATAATGATATTTTTCCATCAATCAAATCACACTCTAATCCTATGTGTTGTTGTTGTATATCAACCTTCCACAATAACAACTGATCAGGGACATAATGAATATATATATGCATACTCATAAATTTTTATGATCTAAATTCTTCAAGTCACGTACTTGAAAACATACGACATTGAGTAATATCATTGTCTAGACATTTATAATGTTACATCATTATGTCATAACTAAATTAAACATAATAAATTGGAAGCTAGCCTTTATTTATTTATTAAATTATTTACATATTATGCCATTATAATCATCATATGATTGTCTCTCTAGGCATATATACCAACAGACTCCCACTTGCACATAGAGGCAATCACCCACGAATCATATTCCAAGTGATATAACATTCTATCATGCTTCTACTGTGAAAGTGCCTTTGTCAAGGGGTCAACAATATTGTTCTCTATTGGTACTCTACAAATCCTTACATCTCCTCGCTGTAAGATCTCTCGTATGAAATGGAACCACCTTTGTATGTTCTTTTAGCGTTGATGCAATCTGAGTTTCGTAACTTATGCAATAGCTCCATTATTGTCACAATATAGCTCAATTGTGTTGCAGATGCTTGGAACGACCCCAAGTTCTTTAATGAACTTCCATATCCATACAACCACTTTTGTAGCATTCAATACAACAATATACTTGGCTTCTATTGTAGAATATGCAACTTTCTCTCACTTGGAACTCGTCCATCTCTCTATTATTTAGGCAAAGCATGAATCCTAATTGCGATTTGTAATCATCTAATCAGTCTGGAAGCTTACGTCAATGTAACCTCTTACCTCTAAATCTTCCTCTCCATTGTAGACCAAGAACTGATCCTTAGTCCTTCCTAAGTACTTGAGGATGTTCTTCACGACTATCTAGGAGCATCACCTGGATGTAACTAATACCTTCTCATCATGCTCAAGGCAAATGAGACATCTAGACATGCACAACATTGCATATATGATTGATCCAATTGATGATTCATATGGAATCAAACTCATGTGTACCCTTTCTTCACAAGAACTGGGACTTTGAACTTTAGATATGGCAACTCCATGTAGCATGGGAAGGTTTCCTCTCTTTGAGTTCTCCATGTTGAATCACTTCAACACTTTGTCAACGGATGTGCTCTAACTTAGTCCAAAAAGCCTCTAGGATCTATCTCTATAGATCTTTATCCCTAAAATGTAGGATGCTTCTCCCAAGTATTTCATAGAAAATGTATTTCCCAGCCATGTCATTGGTTACTGACAATAGTGTATGGAGGTAGGGGAAAATAAGGTGATCGATCAATGGGATCTGATCTGAGGATGCATGATAGTAAGGTGTAAAATTGTATGAACATAGTTTTGAGGTCTTAAATGATTGACAAAGGGGGCATGGATTGTGCTCATAAGAGAGGGAAAGTTGTTGGTCCGCGGTCGCACCCATAAATTTGGCATAGTTTGGGTGGAAAAGAATTATAAGGACTAGAAACAAGGTTACAATCAGGCAATATTCAAATAAGCATATATCTCTCATACTAGCTCAAAATTGAGCAAAATTTGATGCATTGGACATGCTAGACTATCCTCTACAGAACGAGCACAACATCATTGATGAGAGATGATGAGGTGTAAAGATAGGTGCAAATTTGGTTTCATTTTAAATTGATGTCACTACATGTTATGTGAACTCAAAATAAGCCAAAAAGTATCAAAACATATCAAATCATGAAATTGAGGGATAAAGTGTTGAAATAAGTGAAAATGTGAATTACAACACATATCTAAAGAGATAGAGAGAGAGAAATCCTAGGATATCACATATTTCTTGCTTTATTGGTTGATCTACTTGTTAATTTGGTTGTCTCTTCCTAGGGTAACTTTAATTGGTTATTGTTTATAGTTTCTTGAGTTAGGATAATTGTTGTTATGTATTCCCAAAGAGACAATCATATGATGATTGTAATGGCATAATATGTAAATCATTTGAGTAATAAATAAAATAAAGCTTCCAATTTATTACGATTAATTTAGTTATGAGATAATTATTTAACATTTTAAATGTACAGAGAATGATATTACTCAATGATGTATGTCTTCAAGTAAATGATGGGAAGAAATGATATCATACTGATGTTAAGAGCATACATATATATTTTCATTGTGTCCCCGATTGGTTGTTATTG
Source organism: Alisma plantago-aquatica (assembly GCA_963693085.1). NCBI lineage: Eukaryota > Viridiplantae > Streptophyta > Magnoliopsida > Alismatales > Alismataceae > Alisma > Alisma plantago-aquatica. The sequence goes on along the minus strand of OY856411.1, from coordinate 959,757,357 downwards.
TGGAAGGTTGATAGACAACAATGACACATAAGATCAGAGTGTGATTTGGTTGATGACAGAATCTCATTAGTCATGATATGGCAATATTAAACCAAGCACACAGATGCATGTTAGGGAAGAGTGTATCTAACAGACCCATCGTGATACAAACACATGGAAACAATTACCATGGTTGTCATAGTCAACTCTCATAGTGATGGTGGTGATTGTGGATCTTAGACCTAAGTCACTACACTCATCACATGTCGTTCAGTATGTTTTGACATCATCAAACATAATCCTAAAATATGGGTTATTATGAAGGTGATGATTGGGTGACTATGACACATGGGGATTGACTATGAGTGATATAGATGGGATTTGTCCCTATGATAGGATTATGATATACTAGGCCTCTTAATTAGCAATACTAAGAATTGCATGGCCTTGCACATGTGAGTCAATATATGATATTGAGCTTACATATATCTCAGACAGTCTGCTCTGGTTCAAGGAACACATTTGAATGTTGAAGAGAATGACTACTCCATGCCTCATCTTCAATCTAGATATTAGTGACAAAGGAACTATACATACACTATAAAACAATAAACATATTATAGGTTGAAGTTGTTCTTCAACTTTCCATTTAATTGGGTCGCATTGATGTGCGACTAGGAACCTCTCATTTCTTGTGATATCATAAGATGTTATGGACATTCATTGTCGATGTAATATGGGACCTATAGGTTCACACACACAACTCTTGACGTAGAATAGGAGTTTTATCTTGAATAATGATTGAATTGATTACTAAAGTGTTTAGGTATTCAATTCACACAACATATCAGCTGACTGGATTTCCAGCCAACCATCTCACCCGATGAGATGACCGTTTGGAGTGCCAAATGATTGGCTCAAGTGTTGAGATGACCTTTTGGAGTGTCAGGTTGATGGGAACTGAATTGGCTGAAGTTTTGCATGAAACATGCACCAAATGACCAACTCACTAGGTGAACTGATTGGCTCAAGTAGAGTGATACGACTGGTTCACCTGGTGGCCTGATCGGCTTGGTTGGACTAGAGGAAGGTTCTAGTAACTTTTCTAAATTCATGAGGAAGTTTAATCTTTTCAATTGCTAAAATCCATTGATGCAAGGAATTGATGTTTAACATCAATGGTAAATGAATTGCCAAATTCTTGTGCAATTGGGAAATTGCATCGGCGGTGAAGCTTTTGGAGCTCAGTTGTGAGGCTTTTCGACCCGGGCTTTTAGACCTTCGTGTCTCTATCTGAAGGTGGTGATCATCCCGTCGAGGTCCCTTGATGGTGTATCTACGCTCGATTGAATGAAGAGAGGCACTGGAGTGAGCAGGGAGTCAAGGTCAGGCGAGCTGAGGGTGCTTGAGGTTAGGGAGGAAGGGGCGCGCTTCATCCAAATTGAGGGCCAAGGATGATAAAAGGGAGGTTGGTGAAGCTATTGAAGCCCTTAAATAAGCATAGGGCGGTCGAGGGAAATGAGCCCTAAAATCTGTCGTTTCCACCAGGAGAAGAGTGAAAAAGCGGGAGTTCATTCTCCCAGCTCAAAGGGCGAGAAGGGTTGAGATAGAGATGGTTGACCTCAGTTTGGAGAGGAGAGGAGAAATATCTCATTCCTTTTGCGAGGACGTTGGTGAGATAAGCTCAGGGGAACAAGGATTCGATCGTCATTCAGTTGGGGCTGATGTCCGGGTCCTGCAGGAGGTAGGAGATGAAGTCTCTCCTGTTGGATCGTTGATCAACATCCAGAAATAACTCAGCCTATACCAAGGCCCGTGCCCAAGTTTCAAAGGGCTGCGTGACACATAATGTCACACATTTGATTCATTTAATTCCCAAACTTAAATCCTAGGGTTCAAATTAATGATGTAATATACATGATTTCAAACTCTTATATCTCCCAAATTACTTATCCAACTAGAATGAAATTTGAAGGTAAGCTTTATGATGTAAATATGTGACTATGGTATAATTTTGGGGTCCAATTTTGAAAGTTTGATATGTTTATTTACAAAATACATTATCACATGTATTTTAACACCATAACATATTAGGGTTTGCATTTTTCTTTGCAATTTGTGACACATCTTTATTCAACTGGGTGGGGAAAGTATATGAGGGTATTTTGGTCAACAAGTTTGAAAATAAAACTTTTAAGAGAGAGGAAATATTATAAAAACACACTTTGTCACACTAAGAGAATTTGAGAAAGTCCTGCCAGATAAAGGGAGGGATAGCAAGGGAGAACAATTATGGGAGAGAAAGTTGGTGACTAGTACACCAACTGGAGGGACTACTCCATCTTGTCTGTTCTAGTAGGACGATTGGAGTCCTAGGAGTCTGTGCATACATCTCTAGATGCATGGATACTTTTCCTACAAGGAGGACAATGTCAAACTATTTCCTGTGGTGAAGACCAGGTTATGCTACAAATGTTGTCCCACTAAAACTAGAAGATAGTTGCACGCATACAATGATGAGGAGATTGTTTCTAGACTTGCTCCAGGACAAGGTATATCCTCAAAAGCATCATTTCCATTATATAGTTATTGATGCGATCTGCAGATTTAATGGGGAATATAGTAGTAAGAATTGTATTTCTGTTTCCTACCTGATGCCATATTTCCCTATAGATTGTGGATCATTTCCCCTATGGTAGTGGCCTTATATTTATAGGTTGGGGGTAGGGTTTGGAACCCTCCCTATTGCCTGATCTTTATGTGGTCATATGACATGTATGTAAAAAGGTGTATGCATGAGGAAGATGATGACTCTTGTGATGTTTACTAGTTTTGTTGGTAGACAAAGGGGTAGGATGACAATTGATAGGTGAGTAATCTCTATAAGTTTATGAGTCAAGAATTCTATCAAAAGGTGAGTATAGAACTTCCATCAGAAGGATTAAGAAGAAATCCCATTAGAATACGGGGGGAAAGTTGTGTTGGTTGAGGCACATAGGGTTTCCATTGGAAGATGGTTGCTTTTGAGTTTCATCTATTGACATCCATCAGTAGGCAACAACTAGAGTTTTGGCAGCTTTTGAGCATCAGTTAGTGAGCAATTGAGTTTTTCAGTTGATGGTCATTGTTAGCTATAATTTTGAAGTTTCATATGTTGATGAGCATTGGTAGACAGAGTGCATAACTTTTTTTGGTCAAGAACATGTAGGAGTTTCATCAATTGATGAGTGTTGCGGACCCCATCAATTATTAACAACAAAAGGCAGAGAGAGTGAACCAACAAGATTTCAAGAAGATGCAAACCCAACCCTAGAGTTGGGGGACTTTTGGTGTGTCGTAGGGTCTGCGTCTATGAATCATCTAGGGTTGGGGGGATATCGGTGTGTCGTAGGGTCTATGTCTATGAATCATCAACCAATGGAACTCTAAATTAATGAAGGGAAATCTCAATATAAATTTGGTCCATTTATAAAAACATATTGTGCCTTCTAGTCAGTTAGTAGGACCACCATCTCTTGCATGAATGCATGACATATCTTTCTTAAACACGCCAAGAAAACTGGGTATTTGAATCAAAAACCTACAAATTGACAATAAATTAAGAAAACATAAATGTAAGCTAGTTTGTAATGTAACATGATGGGAATTAATGCAAAACTAAGATGAGTATGTAAATAAAATAAGGATGAATATGCATTAACAAAATAAACCTACAATTAAGCCTTTCTTGTCTTAGAGTAACACATATTCTTAACAATTGCCAAGTTAATACTTTAAACCCATGTGATTGCCTGAACTTCACATCATGCTCATTTTCATACCACATGATATGGACAAGCTTCCCAACTTCCTAAGATAACATATATACTCACATCTTTATTTCCAATTTTTCTTTGTAAAACATTTCTTCACCACTATCCCCAGTATCGAGCATATCTAAGAGTTTTCATGAAATCTCATAGAATCCTATATAACAAAAAGTATTCATATGATCTAATGTTGGGGTGTGTGAAAAGAATATCAAAATGAAACATCCATTGTGCCCCTTGGTAGAAAATGGGTGTGGAAGGAAGATATATTTGACTTGATATTGCATAATTTTTTTCCAAATGCATATATCGTCACCTTTTTTGTCTTTGTGAACATTCCCGTATTTTCTTTTTGGTGGTATTCCCCTATTACATATAGTCAAGTATGAAAGAATCAGATATGGTAACAATGGATTTTTCTGCATAACTTTTTATGGATTTTGTTTTTGGTGGATAGAAGGTAAGGATAGGGAAGAAGTGTAAAATAGGGGCAGTATCAACATGAAACTTGATTTAAAATTAATTGCACCGGTTAGTTCTCCTAGTCCCACTATGCTCAAATATTGACACAATAAGGGAAAAAGTGAAAATTTCATGAATTTATTTCACTAGTCAGTTAGAAGAAGGATGTGTTTGATCCTTTTTATTTTCTCAAATATGTGTCATGATTTCTGGGGAAACTTGATGTTTAGGTTCCTAGGATAAAAAGGGTAGTATATATCCATTGGTTTGTCACAGAAATTGGTCATTGTGAGATCTTACTTCGAGTAAGGATATTTAAATGATGAAAAATGAATGGATGCAAACAAAGAACTTGAATCTAAGCCATCTAGATAATGTCTTTAATTATGAAAGAAAAAAAATTAAAAAGATTAAGCTAAATTCTATGCATAAATGAAGTGATGAGATCATAAATTAACAAGCATATAGGTATGGGTATGGAGTAGTATACCTACGTCCATCCTTCTAGTCCAAACTTATATACTTGCTCGTACTAAAAAAAACACTAAATCTATTATGGAGCGGAAGAACATCGCTAGTTGGTCCACACTATGTGGTTGCTCTTCATTCAATAAAAGTCATTCACCTACAATCGGAATTATCAGACCATATAATCATTTCATGAGATGCACCAATTAACTAAATGCAGATATGAATAAAAATGGAAAAAATAGCTAAAATGAAAGTAACATTCGAGTTGCCTCCTAAGAAGTGCCTTTGTTCAATATTGAAGGATTGATGCCTAAAGTTCAATCATGGTATGTCAGGGGTAGGAGAGAGAGGTTTTGGTTTTCCTACATATCATTCATTGTGATATAGTATTTGAGACATTATGTAATGACCCTGCCTCCCGATAACCCCCAATTAAGTGAGACCGAAAGGTTAGAGCTGTTAACCAATAACCCGGATCTAAGGTTCGATAAATAATAAATAACAATTAATAAATTTTACCAACTAAACTAAAAACTCATATAAAATAAAACTTTGCATACCTTTTAAAAACTGGGATTTCTAAACTTCTATCCATGAAGATACTAATCTAACTAATCCTCTTGTGCATGATAATTCTCATTTCATTCCACATATTCCACTTTACTGTTTGTTCTTTTCATTTGTTTCTAAAACGCCGACAAACAAAACGTCGGTCAGCAAGAAGCTAGTATGTGGGGGAGACAAATAATGTGCAACTATGTTAACAATATAATCATTTAATTAATCATTTAACAAACAAGATTACATTTTAAGCCATACTACTCAATCCTTACTTATCCCCCAACCCTATGCTATCCCTACAGTGGACTTGCATGCTACCTCTCTTTAGGTAGATTCTTACCCCCATGGTCCTACCTTACAGGTAGCCAATACATAGGGTAATAGAGTCGCATGGAACTACCCGAAGGTAGCCCAATTTATAACTCAAAGTGATTTGATGGACCTACCTCATTGGTAGCCATGTCCTAAGTCATCCAATGACCTGATGGACGTATCCCATTGGTAGCCATGTACTAGGTCAACTATTAAGCCACAGAGGGGACCAAGATCTGAGCTAGTAGGCACATATCTTATGTGATAATCATATCCACATTATAGTTTGCATGAACTAAATTCATCCAACAATTTATTTCAAGTCATCAATGAAAACTTCAGAAAACCTTAGAAAACTATCTTGAGATATTCATAAGTGTAACCACATACTTGTCAAGTTGATGTGAGACAGAAATAATCCAATCAATCAATAGGCAAGCAAGCATTCAATAAGATCCTAAAACAATTATACAATTTCCTTTTATTACTTATGTCATTAAGATCTATTAAATCTAGCTCGCTTCCTAGGGTTTCTAGTCCACTTTTAAGGTTTCCATTGCAATTAGGGTTTCCCTTCATCTTTCACTATTTTAAACCCTAATTTAACGCAATTGATCACAAACCCTAATTATTTCATCATCTAATCCTCAGTTTTAGACTAAAGGCATAATTGAATTCCAATTAGGTCAGATATCTTTCTTTTACATTAAAACCAATATGTTTATTCTTTTAGGTCATGTCAAGATCATTAAGGCCAATTATCATCTTCAGGTTCTTCATCAATGATTATAGTTCAATTGACAATTGTACCTTAATTACTATTTTTCACAATTGTTATGCTAGTAAACCCTAATTTAACATTGATTGCACTTTTACACACTGGAAAACACTAACCAAGCAAATCATGGGTTTTTAAACTCAAATCATATTCCTATTATCCTTTTTATGTTAAAATGTCCAATCTTGATTTAGAATATTAAACTAAGTTATTAAACTCACCATTAAACAAATCTAGGGTTTTGGATTCATTTAAAGAATTAAAGTACTAATTTTATGTACTTTTTGAACGTATATGCAAAACTAGTCTCTACTAGTATTTTTATTGAATTCCTCGTGCTTTTCTGAGCAAGATTCATGTATTATATGTCCCCAACTGAGCTACCATTAAAAAGTTATGAATTTAATGAAATTCACTTACTCTTGACCAATCAGAGAGCACCATGTCGCCTCCTTTACCATGCAAGGCTCTTGCGATTTGGAAACATAATCGAATGACAGTTCTGCCCTTGATAAGTGGGTCGCTCCTTCAATAATGGGAAGGGAAGAATGGTCCAATGGCCCGAACCTTCCTTCAACCTTGCGCCACCTCCAATTGGTCGCCCTAGCAGCCATGGATGATGCTCCTCTTCCTCTCCTAGACCTCGTCGGCCCCTGGGGACGGGTCCCCTTTCTCCTTCAGCCCTAGTCACGCCTGTAGGAGCTCCGAGATGCGGCCGAGGTGGCCGCTCCAAGAGGGAGAAGCACACGACCACTACTGCAACTGTAGCTGGTCGGCGATCGGTCGCACGAACCCGAGGCCAAAGGAGGAGTGGTCGATCGATCTGGGTGATCGTGGAGGCTTCCCTCCTCAAGCAAGACCATGAAAAGAACCCTCGTAGTTCCAGGGTGCCTCTAATCAACTCAACTAGGTTTTGCACATAAAGAACAAAGAAGAGAGGTAGAGTTACGTGAGATCTTCCTTGAACTCAAATCGGGGTTCTACCCCTTTATATAGAGGGGTACCCAGGCCCATGAACATTTGCCCACAAAGAAAATGATGCTTTTCCTAATAGGAAAGGGATTCCTTCACCAAGAAGCTAGTTCTCTCTCTTTCTCTCATACTCCTTTTTCTTTTGATATTATGATTTCGAAAATTATCCCACTTATTCTCTTTGTTTCTTGCTTTTCAATCCATAGGGACGAAATCCTATTTTCCTTTAATAGAAATTACTTTCTTTTTAGCAATACCACATAATACATTAATTGTATTCTCACATTATCTTCTTATTTTATGTTATGGGTATTTTCTCTTTCCTCTTTTTATTCATTAGGCTCTTTGGACCCCAAGGAATTATAATAATTCGAAATCCCTTTTTATTGGATACTCATTATCCTTCTAGATGTATCTAAATGCATTATTCTTCATTATTTCTCATTATCTTGTTTATTTCTTATTAAAATAGTTCTTTTTGAGGCTTTCTCTTTATTTCTCTTTTATTTTCCTCATTGGTATTCCTTTTATCATTAGGAATCCTTGGGATACGAAATTCCACCAAGAATAACTCAATTACACCTCTTTTCACTTGTTTTCCACATTTTACCATTGTTTTTAATTTCTTTCTTAATAAAGAAATACTTAATTAATCTTTTCTTTTCTTATTGCTTTTCTTTGCAACTTTGGATTCCTTGGGACCCAAGGAACCCAAGAGGCACAAAATCCATATTTGGATTACATTCTTTTGACTTCTAGAGGTTTCCACATCTTTCTTTTCTCAAATTCTCAATTATTCATTAATTAATTGAATTTCCCCGATATTGGGCCCAATAGCCAATAAAGCCCACAATACAATCATCAAGGCTATTGTAAATGAAATTACATCATTATTTGTCCAATATGAGAGTTTACATTTCTCATCAGATGAACCCAAAATTGGGGTTGTAACACTTTAGCCATTAACTTTGAATTCATTGGTCTTCTAGATCCAAATTGTAACAGCTCCATGAGAGAAAATGTGTTGGATGTTGAATGTTCTTGACCATCTGGTCCTAAGCTTTCTTGGAAAAAGAAAAAGATGATATATGTGCAGCAATACTTAATGTTTGACCTATAGGTCTTTCCTCTTTAGGTGTCTATCATGGCACATCTTTGTGTGCTCCTTATAAATGTGTGCATTCTTGTATTCTATCAGTAGTAGCTCTTCTATTTCTTGTATTTGAAGCAGACAATTTTCTTTTTCTGAATGAGGTCAAGATTGATATATTTGATGGCCCATCGAGCCTTGTATTCAAGCTCCACTTGAAAGTCACAAGACTTTTCATAAACTTGTCTAATGGGTTTAGTTCCTAGTGGGATCTTGTAAAAGTTTAATAAGTCCAATGTGAATCACTCAGCTTGTGATCCTAAACAAGTCTTGTCCTTCCAACTATCTTCTCTAGAATAGCTTTTGATATGTCAGCTGGAAACCTCCACTTGACCACTCATCTAAGGATGATATGGATTAGCTACATGGTGAGAGACACCATACTTATGAAGGAGTACCTTGAAGCTCCACCCAAGGATGTGAGATGCTGTATCAGAAATGGTAGTGTGAGGAACTCCAAAGTGTGGCAATATAATATCATTGAATAGTTGGATGACTGGTTTGAAATAACTAGAAATTGTGGGGATATGTTTCACCATTTTGACACATAATCAACAACAAGTATGTAGGAAAAATCATATGAGGAGGGAAAGGGAACCATGTAGTTCACTCCAAAAATGTCAAAGATCTCAAATTCTTGCCAAAGATTGAGTGACATCTCATCCCTCTTGGAAATATTAGGGGACCTCTAACACGGTCACATGAATTTTCATAGCTATGAGCATCCTTGAAGATAGAGAAAAGTAAGCCCACATTGAAGGACCTTGAATTCAGTCATTTTGGAGATTATGTAGACTTCAAATGGACTAGAATGACACTATTCAAACATGAGAGGAGCTTCCTCTTTTGAGATTCACCAGAGGTATAGGCCATCTAAACATAGCCTAAATAGTTAAGTCTCATCCTTATAGTAATGGAATATGTCTGACATGAACTTCTTCCTTTCATTCCCTACCCAATCTAGATGAAGGACTCCCCTAGATAGGTAATTCAAAAAATTGGCATACTATAGGGTGAGCATAGATGTGTTCATCTAGTGGTCATCAGACAAAGAGTCATTTGATAGGGAATGTGTATGAAATCATCTAAGATGATTAGAAACAACATATTTAGTTCCCTTCTTATCCACAATTTCTAGATCAAAATCTTGCAACAAAAAAATCCATCTGATTAGTCTAGGTTTTCCATCCTTCTTTGACATTATATACTTGATAGCAGCATGATCAGTGTAGACAATAACTTGAGAACCTATTATATAGAAGAAAAATGTGTCAAAGGTGTTGAAAAAGGCAACAAGATCCTTTACATTGGTTTCATAATTCTTTTATGCATCTTATAATGTCTTCTTGGCATAGTATATTCCATGATATTTCTTGTCACTGCACTGCCGTAGGATTGCACCTACAACATACTCACTACCATCACACATGATCTTGGAAGGAAGAGACCAATATGGGGAATGAAGGATGGGGGTAGAAATGAAACATTCCTTCAAAGTGTTAAAGTTTTGCTCTTAGTCTGAGTCAAACATAAAGCCCACATCCTTCTAGAGAAGATTTCTAACAGGCTTATGGATCTTACTGGAGTCATTAATAAACCTCTTACAAAAGCTGGCATATCCTATACTTCCTTAAACATATTTAGAGGAGGAAATTTGGATGTCACCTATATCTTCACCTTGTAAACCTCAATGCCTCTAGAACTAACACAATGTCCCAGACCAATGTCCTCCTTCACCGTGAAGTGGAATTTTTCCCAATTAAGATCTAGATGTTCTTCTTCAGAATGTTCTAGGACAATGGAAAGATGGTGTAGGCATGAATAGACACATGTAAGTCTTGTTTGTTAGACAAGATGACAAAGTCTCCCTTCACAAGTAATAGTGAGAGGGCTAGTGATATATTTGGAATCATACATACTTCTGTAGGTGGTCCTTTTAGAACAAATACTAGAGGTGTTTATCAGTACTTCATTACCTTTATTGATGACTTAAGTAGGTATGATTAAGCTTACTTGATGAAACATAAATCAGAAACTGTTAAAAAATTCAAGGATTTCATGAATGAAGTAAAGAACTCAATTGGTAAAATTATTAAGGCACTTCATCCTGATCGAGGTGGAGAATACTTAAGCCAAGGGTTTGAGGACCTTCTAAGAGACTACGATATAGTATCACAATGGACTCCACCTGGAACACCTTGACATAATGGTGTATCAGAAAAAAAGGAACCCACACATCGTCAGATATGGTGTGATCAATGATCAGTTTATCTAATCTGCTGACTTCCTTCTAGGGTTATTCTCTAAGAACTGTTGCATGTACACTAAACCATGTACCATCTAAATCGATTCAAAAGACACCATATGATATATGTATGGGAAATGTCCCAATGTGTCTTTTATGAAGACTTGGGGTTGAGAAGCTTATGTGAGAAAGTAATTTCTTGAAAAATCTTGGACCCAAATCAAGTAAATGCTAATTTGTAGGATATCCCATGGAAACAAAGGATATTACTTTAATATCATATATGACAATAAAGTATTTGTTTCCAGGAATGTTATATTCCTAAAAAGGGAATTCATTTCCAAAGGAATCAGTCTAAAGAAAACAAAACTCAATGAAGTTTGAGACCAACAAGAAAGCATTGAACTTTAGAGGTACAAGAGGAACATAGACAGTCACAAACCATTGTGGAATCTCAAATTCCTCATGTAACACAGGAACCTTGTAAATCTAGTAAGACATGCCTTGAGGAAGATAGATATGGTTATCTAGTGATTCAAGAAGGTGATGAGTCTGACATTAATGATCAGCCAACTACCTACATAGAAGTTGTTAAGGGTCCAGAGTCTGAGAAATGTCTTAAGGCCATTAGATCTGAAATGGAATCTATGTACTCCAACAAGGTATAGACCTTGATGGATTGACCTGAAGGGGTAAAACCCATAGGGTGTAAATGGGACTTCAAGAAAAAGAATGAAATGGATGGTAATGTACAAAATTACAAATTTTGATTGGTTGTAAAGGATTTTAGACAAGCTCAAGGTGTTGAGTATGATGAAACATTTTCAACAATTTCCATGGTTACATCCATTATGATCATGATTTCCATTGCAACTTATCATGACTATGAGATTTGGCAGATGGATGTTAAAACTGCATTCCTTAATGAAAATCTTCTTCAACATGTGTGTATAATACAACCTGAGGGTTTTATAAATCAAAAGGATGCAAATAATGTTTGTAAGCTATAAATGTCAATCTATGGATTGAAGCAAGCATGTCAAAGATGAAATCTTTGATTTCAAAAAACACTCAAAGAGTTTAGCTTTAGTCAAAATGAAGATGAACCATGTGTCTACAAGAAAGTTATTGGGAGCATGATTATATTCCTCATATGGTATTTGGATGACAAACTATTGAGGGGAATGAAATCCCTATGTTACATATGGATACAAACTAGGGTAGGAAATACCTTCTCCATGAAGGACTTAGGCGAAGCATCCTATATCTTAGGAACCAAGATCTATAGAGATATATCTAGAAGGATACTTAGACTAAGTTAAAACACATACAATGACAAAGTGTTGAAGAGGTTCAACATGGAGGACTCAAAGAGAGGAAACATGCCCATGTCTCATGGTGTCACTATCTCTAGGGCTCAATGTCCCAATTCCTATGAAGGAAATGAACACATGAGTAGGACTCCATACGCATCTACAATTGGATCCATAATGTACAAAGTGTTATGTACTTATCTGGATGTCTCATATGTCTTGAGTATGATGAGTATATATCAGTCATATCATGTTGATTCCCATTGTACTTCTATGAATAACATCCTTATGTAATTGAGAAGAATTAAGGATAGGTTCCTTGTCTACGGCGATGAGGAAGAGTTGATGGTAAATGATTACACCAATGAAATCTTCCAAACTGACAAAGATGACTATAGATTGCAGTCTGGATTTGTGTATTTCCTCAATAAGAGATTTGTGATTTGGAAGAGTTCTAAGAAAGAGATAGTTGTGAGTCCACAGTAGAGGTTGAGTATATTTTTGCATCCAATGCAGTAGAGGAGGTTGTTTGGATCAAGAAGTTTATTTCATAACTTGGGTTGGTTCCAAGCATCATTGATGCTATTGAGCTATATTGTGACAACAATGGAGCTATTGCATAAGCTAAGGACACCAGATCACATCATTGTTCCAAGCATATACAAAGGCGGTCCCATCTCATAAGAGAAATTGTACAACAAGGAGATGTGAAGATTTGTAGAGTACCAACCAAGAGAAATATGGTTGACCCTTTGACAAAAGCACTTTTGCAGTAGAAGAATGAAGGTCATGTTTGGTCAATTGAGATTAAGTTCATGGGTGTTTGGCTCTAAGTGCAAGCGGAAATCAGTTTGTATGTATGCACAGAGAGCCATTCATATAATGATTGTAATGGCATATCTTGTAAATGATATGATTAATAATAAAGGCAATGAATGGCATATCTTCCAATTTATTATGTTTTATTCAGTTATTATATAATGATGCATCATAATAAATGTCTAAACAATAATAGTACACAATGATGTATCTCCTCAGATTGAGGACAAAACAATGAGATTATATGGATGTCAAGAGTATATGCATTTTTTTTATGTCCATAGTTGAATGTTATTATGGAAGTTGATAGAAAACAATTACACATAAGGCTAGAATATGTGTGGGTTTGTTACAGAATCTCATCATGTCACGATATGTTATATCAGACCAAACATATAGATGCTTGTTAGAGAATAATGCATTGGATAGACCCACCTTTAGAGTGAATCATGGAAACCATAATTGGTAGTCAAAATCATCTCTCTTGGTCATGGCGGTGATTGTGGTTCTTGGACCAAAATCACTACACTCATCACATGTTGTTTGATGTACTTTTTCATCATTAAACATGACCTTAAATAAGGGTTTCCATAAAGTTGTGGATCAAATACATTACAATATATGGGGAGGGACTATGAGGGATGTAGATGGGATTTGTCTTTCCTATAGGAGCCTGATATCCTGGCCACATAGTAAGTGAGACTAAGAAATACATGACCATGCTCATGTTAGTCAATATCTGATATTGAGCTTACATATATCTCATACGGTATGCTCTAGTTCAAGGAACATGGATTGAACATTGAAGAGGATAATGATTGCATGCCTCAAGTTCAATCTTGATATCAATGACAAAGGAACTATACAATCATTATAACACCAATCACATATTGTAGGTCGAAGTCGTTCTCCAACTTTCTGATTACTTGGGTAGCAATGAAATCTTGATAGATACCATTCATTGCTTGTGATGTCATAAATTAGTTATGGACATTCACTACCAATGTAACTTGGAACCTATAGGGTCACACACATAACATACACTTGGAAAATAGGATTTTATTTATATTATAGTTTAAACTTTATTGCAAAGGTATTAGGTATTCAATTTAAACAATAATGGTCAAATATTGATTGACTGGACTGTGAACTGACAGGTTCAAGTGTTGAACTGATCGATTCAAGTGTCAGGTAAATTGAACCAACATTGGAAATTAGAACCATGAGACATCGGGTTTAGCAATTGAACTGATTGGCTCAGGTATGTGAACCAAACAGTTCAGGTTGTGAACCTACTAGTTGGTTGATCAATTTGATTGGATCAAGCATTGATGATGACCTCATGTTAAACATCAATCAGATATTAATTGCCAATACAATTGTGATTGGGAAACATAACAAAATGAATGGTTCAAGGGTTGACCGACTCAACTTACATGCCAACCTATCAGTTCACTCTTGAACCAATCATTTTTTTCATTTCAAGGTATGAAAATACATTAAATTCTATCCCCTTTGACTCTCTCTCAAATTAGAACTATTGACATTAACCCTCATATAAATATAGGGGTACTCGAGCCTTTGTAGAGATATAACAATAAGCTCTGATAATTATTATATTCTCTAGTTGTGGTAACTGAGAGAACCCAGGCAAGTCCTACCCGTCAAAGGGAGGGATAGCAAGGGAGAGAAAATTGGGAGAGAAAGTCAGCTTTGTTGACTTGAGAGTTATACATTGCCCATATTTTGATAATGACTTAATCATTCCATTCCTATGTATCTAATATGTTTGTGCATGATTGATTTCAAGCTTTAGCTACATGAAAAGGATCAAATTACACAAGCCCTAGCTTGTCCAAGTTCAAGTCAAAAGCAATGCAAGTGTACGTTTTGGGAAATCACTTCAAATGACCTTAGATGATTTTTGTAATCACTTGTATTGATGATATGACTTGTAACTAAGATGAGAAAAAATCAAGGACACTTAATTCCATGGTTTAATCACTCAAATGTCAAATTAAAAATTTTATAACAGGCTATTTATCGGTCGAGTTGGAAACTCGGCTGATCTTATGATATATTTTCTAAAGATCACCCATCAGTCTAGTTGCATACTCATAGAACTCGACTGACTGACTCACTAAGAAAAACTAATTTTAGCTCATCGGTCGAGTTTCGCAGAACAAAATCGACCAATAGTTTGAAAATTGGCTTTGTCATTTAGTGGATCGATCCAGTTACCTTTATTGAAACTCGACAGAATGTACTATACGTAAAATGCAAAAAAAGTGATTATAACTATTGGTGAGTTGTTTTGGGCAAGAATAGATCTGTTGTAACTTGGAAAACCACTATAATTCGACCCTAAGTGATCCCACACTCAAGGGAACACCCCCACCTATAATTAGGACCCCTTGGAGTTCATTCATTCCAAGTTTGCTCATTCATGCTATTCTAAGTCATTGATATAGTTGAGTGTGTTGCAACTCCTTGAGCCCCTTTTTCTCTCTAGTTTACACTTCATTTCATGATTATGAGTGAGATAGGTCAGTTGTAAGAGGGCTACTTCCTTTTGCTTGTAAATCCCTCAATCCATTCCATCTTCCCTACCCCTTTCCTCTGTGAAGCAAAGGTGAAGCAAGCTACTCTAAGTGAATGTGGAATTGTTGTTGTTCTTCTTCAAGGTTGAAGAAGAGGTGAAGATCTTCTCCGGGTGAGAGAAGGCAAAGGATAAAGATCCAAGAAGAGTGGGTAAACCCTTGAAGGTGGAATACTTGTGCAAGAGTAGGTAAGACCTTGGAAGAAGGCTGACGACTTTTGGAAAAATAGGTAAGTCCTTGGTAAGGTGGAAGACTCTTTGTGATTAGATGGGTAAGTCCTTTGGTGGTATTGTGTTGTAACCTTATTGGTGAATGTATGGAGAAAAGCACTTGCAAAGTCCTATAGGTTGACCTCTGTAGGTAGTGGACTGACTCTCTCCTAGTTTGGAGAGTGGAACCACTCTAAATGACCTTGTCAAGTGCTTACTATCAATTCCTCTCATTCTTTCTATTCTTGTTAGTTAGGAATTCAAATTGCACTTAAGTTATTGGTTTTGTCTGATATAATTTGAAGGTCTAATCTATCTTGTGAGAATTTTTGAAGCTCTATTCACCCCCCCCAAGAGCCCTAGATCCAACAACTGGTATCAGATCCAAGGATCTTCTCCAACAATCTCCCACGAGATGAGAAGATGGGTGACAACCTACTTGGTTCTCTCCACCTAGAGGGAGTCTTCTCCATGCATCCACCAGACTTTGATGGAATCAACTTCCTCTATTTGAAGAGGCGCATGCAATTCTACATTCAAGGCATGAACTTTGACATGTGAAAGGTGATGGTCACACCATACAAGGAGCCAACTGGAGTTGTTGCAACATGGAGTGAAGTTGCACTCAAACAAGCCCAACTCAATGCCAAAGCCATAAGCATCCTCTATGCAGCCCTTACCCCAATGAAGTTCAATCGGATCTCATCTTGGGACACCGCCTATGAGATTTGAGAAAAATTGTGCATCACTTATGAGGGCACAAATAAAGTCAAGGAGGCTAACATCTACATGTTGAATATACTTCGAGAGAACTTGAAGATGGGCAAGAAAGAAGGGATTGCGGAGATGTAATCAAGACTCAATGTCATCATCAATGGGTTGTCTGCATTGGGGAACATTTTGTATAGAGGTGTAATCAACTCCAAGATCTTGAGGACTCATAAAAGAGATGGGAGTCAAAGGTCACATCCATTGAAAAAGTGAGGAGCCTTGGTAACATCCCAATCAAAGAACTCATTGACAACCTCAAGCCCATGCGCTAAGGCTTGACAAGCAAGAAGAAGAAGCTAAGAAAGAAGACACGGAAGCCAAGAAGATCAAAGATAGTTCTTTCAAAGCACAAGTGGAGGCTATCATCCTTCAACAACAACTTTCTTTCCAAACTTCTCCTTCCTCCTCTAGTGAATATGATGGCCCAAGTGAGCATGAAGCCAACTACATCAAGGGCAAACACTTCAAGGGAAAGCAAGTGTCCTCCTCTTCTACTCCTAGATGCTACAAGTGTGGACAAAAGGGGCACTACAAGAGCGAATGTCCCAAGTCAAAAAAGTCACACCACAAGGATAGCTCAAAGAAGGAAGAGGAGTACAAGAAGGAGACCAAGTACAAGAGAAAGGACAAGAAGGAGAAGAGACACAAGAATGCAGCCCATGCAGCTTGAGAAGCTTCATCCTCAAGTAGCTCAAGCTCTGAAGAAGATGGAGAATGCCACCTTTCACTTATGGCCTCTACTAGTGCAGAAATTGGTGAGGTAAGTGAGGTAAGTGAGGTAAGCTTGCATGATTTATCTAAGGAAACTATTATTGACATGTTTGTTTCTACCCGTTCATCTTTTTCTAAATGTAAATTTAAAAGAAAATAGTTTGGAAAAGTTATTGATGATTTGTATGCTAAATTTGAAATTCTTGAGCTTCATCAGAAATTCATCTTGAGAGCATTGATAACTTGCAAGGCCAATATCTTGATCTTGAGATCCAATACAATGGAGTTGAAGTAGAGAATGGTGTCTACCTTAAGAACAGGGAAACTCTTTAAGGAAGAAAACTAAAAATGCTTAAAGGAGCTTAAAACTCTTCAAATTGAAAATGCTAAATTGAAGCTTCTTATTGATGCTCGTAGGGATGAGAGAGATTTCTATCTTAAGGAAATTCAAGCGCTTAAATCTAAAAATTATAGGTTGCTTGGTCAAGTTAATGATTTAGCTTCTAGACCTATCTTGCCTAGTAATGATGTTGCTTCTATTTCTCTTGAGAAAGATTCTTATTTAACTAAAGCCCTATGTCTTGAGGTTGACCTTGTTCTTGCTAGAGATGATACTTCTAGTATGTCTTCTACTATCATTTCTCTTAATGATGATAATCATAGATTAAGAGCATCTCTATAGAAATTCCTCAAAGGGAAAAACTCTCTAAATGAAATCTTGGACCATTCTACCAAACAAAGTGGTACTAATGGTTTGGGTTTTGTAGGAGTAGCTCCAAAGGGCAAGAACAAAGTCAAAGGTAAGAAAAAGAGCAAGGAGACCTCTTTCTTTGTAGGAGAGTCTTCTGACACTAAGAATCCTATTGTTTATTCTTATTGCAAGTGTGATGATCATTACTCTACTTATTGTCCTTAAGGGCCTTAGGGGACCAACCCAAAGATGAAATGGTTCCCCAAGCTAAATCTAGATCCCAAAGTTTGAGTTGGGAATCAACATTCTAATTTCTTACAGGAAAAAGGAAGATGTATTGTTGATAGTGGCTGCACTAAGCATATGATAAGTGATATAAGACATTTCAACAACTTGACCAAAAAGAAAGGAGGTTTGGTCACCTTTGGGGACAATAAAAAAGGCAAAGTCAAAGGTGAGGGTGATGTAGGTGAATCCTTGTGTATCAAGAATGTTCTTTTTGTGGATGGCCTACATCACAATTTAATTAGTGTTAGTCAATTATGTAGCAATGGTTGCCTTGTATTATTTACTTCCTTTGAATGCTTGATTCCAGATTCCCTCACCCACCAAGTTATATATAAGGGAGCTACAAGTTGTAATCTTTATGTTATTGATCTTAACTCTATTAAGCATGTTGTTGGTAGATGCCTAGTAGTCATTTGAATGATATTTCTGTTTGACATCGTCAGCTTGATCATGTAAATATGCATCAATTGAAGTAGTTGAGAAAAAAGGACTTGGTCAAGGGACTTCACAAATCAGATTTTGAAAAGGATGAGGAATGCCAACCTTGTACCGAAGGAAAGAAAACTAATTCATTCTTCAAATCCAAAGGAGTCCTTAGTACCAAGAGAGCGCTTGAGCTTCTTCACATTGATATATTTGGACCAATGAGAACTCAATCACTTTGTGGTTCCAAGTATTGCCTTATTATTGTCAATGATTTCTCTAAATATACTTGGACTTTCTTTCTCATTTCAAGAGTAATACTCTTGATGTTTTCTCAAGCTTTTGTAAATGAGTTGAGAACGAAACCTCTTTCCGCATCATTTCCATCCATAGTGATCATGGGGGAGAATTTGAAAATGAGCTTTTCGAACGTTTCTGCCAAGAATCTGGTTATGTACATAACTTCTCTTCACCTCGAACAACTCAACAAAATGAGGTTGTAGAGAGGAAGAATAGGTCACTACATGAGATGGCTAGGACCATGCTTCTAGAGTATGATACTCCAAAAAAGGTTTAGGCTGAAGTTGTTAGTACCTCATGTTTTGTGCAAAATTGGGTTTTTACACATCCTTGTTTAAATAAAACCCCATATGAGCTATGGTGTGGTAGGAAGACTTCTATCGAATATTTCCATGTTTTCGGATGTCCTTATTTTTTTTTAAATACAAAAGATTCTCTCAACAAATTTGATCTGAAATCTTACAAGGCTTTCTTTCTTGGTTGTAGCACTACTAGCAAGGCTTATAGAGTATTTAATGTGGATCTAGCTAAAGAAGAAGAATCCATAAATGTTAAGTTTATTGAGACTAACCCCTCTATTACCAAAGATATTGTTCCAAATGATGATGTTGCAGGTGAAGTAATTCCTATTCTAAAAGAGCTCAACATCACCCAAAAGAGAAAAGAGGTGGTCACTCAAGAAGAAGAGAAAGATGAAGAGAAGAAGGATCCAACCCCCCGGATTGCAAAGAATCATCGAAAAGAGCTGATTTTAGGTGATTTGTTTGAAAGAGTGAAGATGCAGGTTGCATTCAACAAAGAACAAGCCAACAACGCCTTCATATCACAACTCAAGCCTAAGAATGTCAAAGAAGCTCTTGGGGATGACGAATGGATTCTAGCTATGCAAGAAGAGTTAGATCTATTTGAAAAGAACAAAGTATGGACCCTAGTGCCAAGAACCAAGTGATAGAAAGATCATTAGAACCAAGTGGGTCTACCACAACAAGCTTTATGAAAGCGAAAACGTGGTAAGGAACAAAGCAAGGTTAGTGGCTCAAGGCTACAATCAACAAGAAGGTATAGATTTTGATGAAACATATGCAACTGTAGCTAAACTTGAGTCCATTCGTATGTTACTTTCCTTTACTAGTTATAAAAACTTTCTTCTTTATCAAATGGATGTTAAAAGTGTATTTTGAATTGTACAATTGAGGAGGAAGTGTATGTTGCACAACCTCTGGGCTTTGAACATGATATTTTACCTTACCATGTTTATTTGTTACAAAAATCTCTCTATGGAGTCAAACAAGAACCTAGAGATTGGTATGAGAAATTAAAGAACTTTTTGTTAGATCATGGGTATATCATGGGCAAAGTGGATTCTACCCTATTTCTAAAGCACACTTCTAGCAATTTTCTTTTCATACAAATATATGTTGATGATATCATTTTTGGCATAATTAACCTTGATCTTTGCAAAGAAATTAGTGATCTTATGCAGAGTGAATATGAGATGAGTATGATGGGTGAGCTCACGTTCTTCCTTGGCTTTAAAATCAAGCAAACAAAAGATGGGAACTTCATCAACCAAGGCAAGTATACAAGTGAACTACTCAAGCACTTTGGAATGGAGAACACCAAGTCGATGGACACACCCTTGTCAAACACTACTAAACTTGACAAAGATGAAGAAGGTGAGAAGGTAGTTGAGAAGCTCTATAGAGGTATGATTGGAAGTTTACTTAACTTCCTCTAGACCTGATATAATGTTTAGTGTTGGCTTGTGTGCTCACATTCAATCAAATCCTAAGAAATCACATCCTATAGTTGTTAAGAGGATTTTAAGGTACCTTGCCAAAACCCAAAATTTTGGACTATGGTATCCCAAGTCAAGGGACTTTACTCTTACGTCTTATAGTGATGTGGATTATGCAAGGTGCTTGATTGATATAAAGTACACAAGTGGCACTTGCTTTCTCCTAGGACCATGCTTGGTGTCTTAGTTCTCCAAGTAACAGAGCACAGTGGCATTATTAACCACCGAGGATGAATACATTGTAGCCGAGAGTTATTGTGCCCAGGTCCTATGGATGAAGCAAATGCTCTAAGACTTTAACTTTCATTTTGATGCTTCTCCAATCTATTGTGATAATACTAGTGCAATTAACTTGTCATATAATCCTATCTTGCATAGTAGAGTTAAGCATATAGAGGTTTGCCATCATTTTCTCAGTGATCACATTGCCAAGAAGAATATCTATATCACACATGTGGATATGGAAAATCAGTTGGTGGACATTTTCACTAAACCTCTAGCTAGAGAGAAATTTAACTTTATTAGATCTAAATTGCTCATAACTTCTTTTAATGAATCTGATATGCCTTCTATCTAGTTGTCATCTATCTTATATGCTTTTTCTATGTTTTGATCACCATTGCTTGCTAATATGCTAAAAATCAGTTTTTCATGTTCATTTTGTCTTTTTTCTCTTATTTTTGGGTATTTTTTTACTAACGCATGTTTTATCACAAAATAGTACCCAATGATGAGTGATATATGGATAAGTATGTTGAAAATACATAATGTACTTTAAAAATAAATTTTATTAGCACTCTAATGGCTAGAAATTAGGATTTCTAAGTTTAGGGAAGGTTGACCATCAGTCGAGTTGCCAACTCAACCGATCGGAGGCCGAGGGCTTTTTTAAATAGCCTATTGGTCAAGTTTCTAAGTTCACAAAACTTGACTGATGGTCAGGCTGGCACAAACTTAATATGGGTTTGGCCGACTATTCTCCCTCTCAACTAGAGAAAAGTTGACAGATCTGACCTCCAGCTCCCCTAAACTCTCAACCCTAGCCCTAACCTTCCTCTCCCAAGCCATAGTTGGACCTAGCTAGACCTCCCTTGACCTTCCCCCTTGCTAACCTAGGTTTGTGGACAAGTTTTGGTGGTGATTCTTTAGCTTTTTCTCTCTCCTTCCTCTCCTTTTACTCTCTATGGCATCTGATAGGAGGAAGAGGGATGCCCTAGCTAATGCAGCTTCATCTTCGTCTAACTCCCACTTGATTCCATTTTATGACACCTTCTTCATCTCAAATGAGGCTCTAAATAGGTATAAGGAGCTCCTTCCTAGGAACCCTTTTCCTTTTCGTGCCCTTTTCGAGCCTAAACCACGAAGACAAGAGGTCATAGATCGAGTAGCAGAGTTTCTTTATGATCACCATCTCTCAACCTTCGGTGTTGAACGCGTGTGCTATAACAATTTCATCACAAGCACCAAAGTCATTCATAAATTTGCATTGGAATTATGACACCCTCATACCCCCGTCTGATACTCAAGTAGTCCTCACATTCTCGATAGCTGGGAAGAAATTTCAAGTCTCTGATGATACCGTGAACATCTTATTTTGAGGTATTGAATTGACTGACACCTCGCATAAGGACTACCTAGAGTACTTTGATTTAGTTGATCCTGAAGCCTTCTACAAGAAATATTCTCTTACTCTCCTTGATAATCATAAGTTCTTAAAGAAGCCTCAATTCCCATATAGTAAGAAGTGCACCCTTCCCTCCTCTACCTTAATCCTCAAGAGACACATCCTTACCCTAGTCATTAACTGCAATATTCACCCTAAGAAGAATTAGACTGAGATTGTAGGAAACACTACAATGATCATGTATTGTCTCTTGAAGAACATCGGAGTCAAGTGGTTGAGATATGTTCTCCATCGTATGACCCAATTTGACTTAGGAAAGAACACCTGTGGCAACCATCCACCCTACCCATCCCTGATTTGTGGTCTTTTTCATCTTGCCACTGGAAAATCTCTTTTCCATGACATTCACTGCAAACCTGCCCAAAAAGGACTTTGCATCAGTGAGACCACTCTTCAGAAGTCTATGCCTATCCTATCCTCCACCACACTCGGTACCTCAACCTCTACCTCTACCCGATCACCTCCACCACCTCAGCCTACCCGACCTTCCCGTGCCTCGTTTCAAGTATCTAATGAAACCCTTATGGGCTACATGATGCATCAACAGGAATACAACCTTCAGGTTTAGGAACACCTACTTCAGGACCTATGTTCCATCATGTCTAACATGAATATGTCCTTTGCACAACCCTACCCTGCCTACCAGCCCTACCCAAGAGGTGACTATGCATCCTTTGCATATGATCACTTTTACCCTGCCACTCGACCTGCATCTTCTACTTCTACACCCTCTGTTGTTGGTGAATCTACCCTTGGTGTGTTGCCTTTGACAGCTAGCCCTTTGGCCACTCTGCTTGCTAGCCTCAATAGTTATGCTCCTTCCTTCCCACAAACCAATGAGCTCCATGTTCTTGGTATCTCTTGGGATGAGAAGAATACACATTGTCCCGGTCACGATTTGGTTCTGTAACGCCCGGGCCCCCTACCCAAGGCTCTAGTAGAGTTTCAAGAATGACGACTGGCCCCACAGACCACCACTAGCCTTAACTGTGCACTTTTTTTTTGGTGAACCCAGCGTGTTGCTCTATTATATTGCAAAAAGGTAACTACGCACTTTGTCCTCACTCACGCGCATGCCAGGATTAACTTCCCGACAGGTCACCCATCCCAGTACTACTTCAAGTTGAGCACGCTTAACTATGGAGTTCTTAGTGATGGGCTCCCGGAAAAGGAGGTGCACCTTGGTGATATGGGTAGTCTAACCATTCCTTTTAAGATCATGTTATCTGAGGCCTCAAATCCTGGGATGTTACAATATCCCCTACTTAGACTCTTGACGTCCTCGTCAAGGATTAACTATAAGGCCTCATAATCTCTTCCCCATTTCAGTGCAGACCCACAATGGCCCATGGACACCCAACTCCCGATCACGGAATACCAGCGCAAGGGTGGCTACGTCAACCATGGACATCCCTTTCCTACATGTCTGGACCGCACGGCTCAAGACTGGCATGCCATGCCCATGTGGGCCCCACCTACTGGAGGGGAATTGGCTCTGATACCATTTGTAACGCCCGGGCCCACTACCCAAGGCTCTAGTAGAGTTTCAGGAATGATGACTGGCCCCACAGACCACCACTAGCATTAACTGCGCACTTTGTCCTCACTCACGTGCATGCCAAGATTAACTTCCCGACAGGTCACCCATCCCAGTACTACTCCAAGCTGAGCATGCTTAACTATGGAGTTCTTAGTGATGGGCTCCCAGAAAAGGAGGTGCACCTTGGTGATATGGGTAGTCCAATCATTCCTTTTAAGATCATGTTATTCGATGCCTCAAATCCTGGTATGTTATAGGTTCTCTTGCTAATGAGGAGATGCCAGACCAGGCTGATGAGGAGCCCGCTGCTAACAAGGAGACTGATGAGGATGATGGTGATGCTTCTGATGGTGGCTCTAATGGTGATTCTGGTGATGAGGATGTTGCTTCCTCAGTTTCACCTTCAGACGGAGATGACAACTACAAACCTGATGTTGATGATGATGTTGATGATGTAGACATAGATGGCCAAGATGTTTAGTTATTCTAGTTTTTAGTCTAGTTGTTGATCATATGTATCTTTCTAGGCTATTTTGTATTAAAAACATATGGGCACGTGTTCGAAGATGTACTATTTTCTCATCTAGCTTTCATCATTTTGGCTTGTTGTATTTTTTTGAGAACTTTCTTTCTGAGTTGTAATCTGAATCCTTTATACACTTACTCTTTGATTTACTATATGTCATGAGTTGGTTCTATGTTTTACCATTTTTTTATTATGACTTAGATTGTTTGTTTCTCTCATATCTATTTGATGTATACTTTGATATTACATGTATGCTTGGTTGTGCTTAGAGAAGACCTATTTTTGTGCTCTTCTACCCCGCTTCCTTTTTCCTAATGTCAAAAGGGGGAGAGAAGTTCAATCTTTTGAAGCACAACCATATTACTTTTATTGCCTATGTGATCCTTTTCTTGTTCATTATATGCTTTATCATGTGACTTGCTAAAGGAAAATATAGTATATATATGTCTTGTTACTTTGTGTAGATAGACTAACTATGCATGCTAGAGTAAGCATAGATTTAGGGGGAGCAATTCACATTGTTTAAATCCTGAATCCCCTTGCACTTCATAAGGCAAATGTATAACTTCAATATTCTTTTCAATTTGATTGAGGAATGGTTTCTCATTGTCAAAAGGGGGAGAATGTTGACTTGAGCGTTATACATTACCCACATTTTGATAATGACTTAGCCATTCCATTACTATATGTCTAATATGTTTATTCAAGATTGATTTCAGGATTTAGGTACATGTAAAGGATCAAATTACACAAGACCTAGCTTGTTCAAGTTCAAGTCAAAAGCAATGCAAGTTTGTGTTTAGGGAAATCACTTCAAATGACCTTATATGATTTTTTTAATCACTTGTATTGATGATATGACTTGTAACAAAGATGAGAAAAAATTAGGGACACTTAATTCCATGGTTTAATCACTCAAATGTCAAATTAGAAAATTTGTCACAAGTTGTTTATCGGTTGAGTTGGAAACTCGACCGATCATATGATGGATTTTCAAAAAATGACCCATCGATCGAGTTCCACACTCATAGAATTTGACCGAATGTATCACTGAGAAAAACAAATTTTAGCTCATCAGTTGAGTTTTCCAGAACAAACTCGACCAATAGTTTGAAAATTGGCTTTGTCATTTAGTGGATCGATCGAGTTACCTTTATTGAAACTCGACAGAATGTACTATATGAAAAATGTAGAAAGTGATTATAATTGTTGGTGAGTTGTTTTGGGCAAGAATAGATCTGTTGTAACTTGTAAAACTACTATATTTTGACCCTAAGTGATCCCACACTCAAGGGAACACCCCTGGCTATAATTAGGACCCCTTGGAGTTCATTCCGAGTTTGTTCATTCATGCTATTCTAAGTCCTTGCTATAGTTGAGTGTGTTGCAACTCCTTGACCCCTGTCTCTCTCTAGTTTACACTACATTTTGTGATTATGAGTGAGATAGGCCTGTTGTAAGAGAGTTACTTCCTTGTTCTTGAAAACCTCTCTAAGCTATTAGTTTTTTTAAATATAATTTGAAGGTCTAATTGATCTTGTGAGAATTTTTGAAGGTATATTCACTCCCCCCTCTAGATCTCTAGATCCAAAAGGCTCAAGAAAACTAACTGGAAGGGACAACTCCTTAATATTTGTACCTCTAGAATGACGGGAGTTCTCATTGGTCCTTATGGACTACTATGGAGACAAGGAGGTTGTTGCCTTCTACTAGGAGGAAGATGTCAACCTCTGTACATGGTGATCAACTAGGAGGTTGTTGTTGACGTTGTCCAGGTGAAACATGAAGAAAGGTGCATGCTACTACAAGTGAATTGCCGTTGGACTTCATCTTGGACCAGGTATCCCCTTACAACCATCCTTCCCATTAAATAGTTGTTGATGCACTCTACTATTTATGTTTCCTTAATTTCTGCCATATTTCCCGACGCATAGGCCATCACATCATCATTGTTGTTTTCCATATGTGGAAACAAATCCTCTTGCACCGGACATCTTGGCACCATTCGAGTATGACACATTGTGGCTAGGGATTAGTGGTTGAGGTAAGGAGAGGGAAAGAAAGGAAGAGGATAAAAAAGTTGGTATATATGACTAGAGAGCCAATCATATGATGATTGTAATGGAAGATCTTATAAATGATTTGATTAATAATAAAGGCAATATTCATTTATATATTTGTTTAGTTATGAGATAATGATGACACATAGTAAATATTGATAACATATGTTTTCAGGTTGAGGACCTAAACAATGAGATCATATGCATGCTAAGAGTATATACATTCTTGTTATGTCCCTAGTTAGTTTTTATTGTGGAAGTTGATATCCAACAATAATTGATAAGAATAGAGCGTGTGTTGGTTGATGAAAAAATCACAGTAGTCATGATATGTGATATCAAACCAAACACATGAATACTTATTAGAGAATAGTGTATTGGATAGACCCAGCTTGAGAGTGATGTATGGAAACCATTTAATGGTAGTTAGAATCATCTCTCATGGTGATAGGTGGTGATTGTGGTCCTTAAACCTAAAATCCCTCCACTCATTACATGTCTTTTTATGTACTTTGACATCACCAACGTGACCTTGAGTAAGGGTTATCATAAATGTGATGCTCTGATACATTGTGACACATGGGAGTGATTATGAGTGATGTCGATGGGATGTGCCCATCCTTTTGGAGATTGATATTGTGGCCACATGATAAGTGAGAATGAGAAATGCATGGTCATAATCATGTGAGTCAATATGTGATATTGAGCTCATATTTATCTCAAAAAGTCTTCTCTAGTTCAAGGAACATGGATTGAATGTTGAACAGGATGATGATTTCATGCCTCAAGTTCAATCTAGGTATTAGAGAGAAAGAAACTATATAATAAATATAACACTAATCTCAAATTGTAGGTTGAAGTTGCTCTCCAACTTTCCAATTACTTAGGTAGCAATGTTGTGTTGCTAGATACCACTCAATGCTTGTGATTTTATTAAGCATTTATGGACATTCACTGCCAATGTAACTTGGGACCTATAGGGTCACACTATTAGGATACACCTAGAAAAGGATTTTACTCATGAATATAGTTTAAACTTGATTACTAAAGTGTTTGGTATTCAATTCAAACAAGATTGGAAATAAGAATTCTGAAACAATCAATTTAGTTTTTTAATCGATAAGTTTATAGGTATGAACCGACTTGTTCATATTGTAAACCAATTGTTTGATTGATCAATAAGATTAGATCAAGGATTGATGTTGATTTCATATTGTGCATTAATTGAATTTCAAAAATCAATATGTTAGGAAACATGGTGAACTGATCATTTCAAGGGTTGAACCAATCAACTCACATGTGAACTGATAGATTTAGTGGTGAATAGACAGGTTCATTGTTAGGGGTTCTAGAAAATTCATAAAATTTTGTCTCATCGACTCCCAATTAATTTGGAAATCCTGAGCCTGACCCTCCAATATATAGAGGGTATTTAAGGCTTTCAGAAGACAAAACAATAAGTTCTAACAATTGTTATCTTCTCATAGGAAACGTGAGAACCCGAGCAAGTCTCACCTGTAAAAGAGAGAGATAGCAAGGGAGAGCAAGTTGATGGTAGCACATTGACTAGAAGGGACAACGACTCCTTATCTATTCCAAAACAAAGATAGGAGTTCTTGATGGTCCACGTAGACTATATAGAGGTGAGGAGGCCTTTTCAACCAGCTAGGATGATGATGTCAACCACCATATGTGGTACCAGATGAGGAGGTTGACGCCGACATCCATCTAGGTGCAACTTGAGAAAGAAGCATGATGTAATAAGGATAGTCATTGGACTTGCTCCAGGACCAAGTATATGCCTTACAACATTCCTACTAAATTCAAAATTGTCGACATGATTTTTTGTCTAAGGGAAATATCGCAAGTGAAAAAAAATTGTGACCATATCTTATGCAATATTTCCCTATAATGGTATTAGAGGAAAATCAAGGTACTAGGTTTCTGGATTTAATTGATTTGATCATATTTTAGTTTTATCATTTATCTATTACATGTGATGCAAATATTTAAATAAGTAATGTGCATATCCAATTAAATACCATGTATGATCCCTATAATATGATTTAATATATATGCAATTTATATATTTCACCCTAAAGGTTTGTTTTGATGGTGAATGTAAGCATGGTTATAGCCAATAACCCCCCTACATCTTTGTCCTTGGTTGTATGGTTTCTTTTCCTATTTATATCTCAATTTTCATAATGATTCTCTTTATCCTTTTCCATATGTAAAACTATAAATGATTTCTTTACTATGCACCCCATGAATGTAACTCAAGGTTTCCCTATAACAATGTAACAAGGTAAATACGAATATGATACTTTTATTTATTGTTATGGAAAACAAGATGTTCTGCACCTGACAAACCAAGACACTCAAAGTCAAACTCATTGACTGAAAGAATGAGGAGGCTATACCAAAGGAGAACATGACCAATCGTCTGGTGGCCCAACCGATCGATAGGAGGAGTCTAGATATCACTTGCACTAGAGACTAGTAGACCAATCCAAAAGACTAACCGACTGACTAGGAGACCTATCAATTGGTTCAAGAATTGAATCAATCTAACCGAACTGGTTCTGACACATACCTTCATCAACAACGTGTTGATACATATGATGTAGATCTTAGGTGGTAGTTATTCTTTGTGGCTTCTATGAGTTACATTGTGTAGAAATAATCAACACTCATGTTTTATAATTGTATGTTTCATTTGTGGATTTAGTATGTACATTGTACATATTAGAATGTGGTGATTGGATATGTATATATATATTTATAAAAATATAAAATCTCTCAATCATATATTAAGGTCTACGATAATTTCCATATGAAATATACATGAAAAGCTTGATTGACTAAGCATGGTAATGCCAAGCGTGATGCATCATCCATCTCATGGAAGTATGATGGTAGTTATGTGGGTCTACCAAGCAGGTGCATTACTATCATGTTGGTTTTTAGGTCAGACTTAACTAGGTGACCTTAATGAGATTAAGTGCCTAGAAGCATACATATGACAATGGAAAAGTGTTGTGCATACCATATATCCATGAATCGCCTGAGATGAATTTGGCAAATGTTGCTTACCTTAATAATTTGTTATTGACGTTGGCATTGGCTGGGTAATAACTCAATTATTTTGGGTCTTGGCTCATTTGAAGGTTTTATGTTGCAATCTTTAGAATTGATATGTGAGGGCTATCAACTCGAACAAAATAGTGGAAACAATAATTAATTAAAGGACTAATTAAACATTGTCAAATTTTATTTCAATCCAATCAAATCAAAAGTGCTTTGGAAAAATTGCAAAATTTCTTGTAGAAAAAAAATGGAAAACAAATCATCATTGTGACCAGTTCTTAAGAAGGACAAACTTAATGGGAGAAACTTCCATGAGTGGTTTTAGACTTTGAGAAGGGTTTTCAACGATGAGCGTAAGTCGTATGTCCTAGGCACACTGGTGCTAGAAAAACCTAATCCTAATGTGTCTGGCATTGAGGGAGATGCTTATTGGAAGTATGTCAATGATGTCTTAGACATTAAGCACCGTATGCTATGTTGTATGAACTATGAGTTGCATAAGAAGCATGAAGACATGGGCATTCTTGACATGATCTCACATCTTAAGAAAATGAATTAAAATCATGCAAATCAAGAAAGTACAATGCCTCAAAGGCACTCTTTGAGTGCAAGAAGGACATCTAGTAGACACACGTGTGCTTAATATGATTGGGCATGTGTAACATCTACATAGATCGGGACTTCCTTTGAGTATGGATATGATTCTACAATCATTGCCTAAATCATATAGCCAGTTTATCGAGTGTTATACTTGAGTAGCTTGGCCAAACCATTATCAAAATTGTTTTGTATGTTTCTAAATGTCAAAGAACAAAAGGACGAACCTTTAATGGTGATCAACAAAATGGATTTTGGGGATGAAAGCAGGGCCAAGAAGATTTCCTAGGATAAGATGAATTCCAAGTCTTCAACACTCAAGACAAGGAGAAATAAAAGTGCAAAAGGAATATGTCCTTTGCATGTAACAGGATTCAGGAAAATGAAGCAGAGTATAGAGATCTCCACTTTAGGTAAATATGTTATTGAGATAAATATGTCTACTTCTTCATCATGGATAATAGATACCAAATTTGGATCTGGTAAAAAATATGTTATTGAGATAAATATGTCATAGAGATCTTTTGTACCTACCATTAATAGATACATTATTTATGTATCTTGTATGGACAAGTATGGCTATGAATTTCATATAAATAATGGTCAATGTTCTATTTCAAAAGATGAGATCATTTATGGAAGTACTCCAATGTCCCATTGTCTTTATTTATTAGATCTAAACATAAATGTTTGTCACATATATACTAAAAGATTAAAACTCGATAACTCAAACAAAACATATCTTTGGCATTGTCATCTAGGGCATATTAATGAGAAATGCATTTCTAGACACCATAAGGATGGATATATAGACTATTTTGATTTTAAATCAATAGAGACATGTGAGTTTTATTTGTTGGATAAGATGACAAAGACTCTCTTCATTGGTAAGAGTGAGGGGGCTAGTGATCTATTACGACTCAAAGATACTTATGTATGCAACCTTTTTAGAACAAATGCTATATGTGGTTTGTCATGCAACCGGAATCCCATCCCATGAATAAAACAAATATCAAAGACAACATGCAGAAGCGTGAAATGCTTAGCATACATGAACAGATAACAAGATAAAAGCAGCAACTTATTCTCAACAATCTACAAGTATAATTAATAAAAATAATGCTTTGTTACATGATTTGAATTACATATTCAAGAGTCAAATTGTACAAGTCTTCTCATGTACACTAGGGATCTTACAATAAGTACACCTGACATAGCTAACCATGCACATTGATTTATATCCATCTTTAAACCTATAAAATATGTGAAACAAGGTGGGTCAAGCACATGAGGTGTTGAGTATAGGGCTAAAAGATACATATACATAAGCTTGGAATAATTTGAAAAGAGTGTATAAGTAAACGAACACGAATAAAAGAGTTAATTACTTAACAAAGTGAGAACCCGTCTTTTAGTCAATTTACTCCAATTATACCAACAATATCATATATCGTAAGGCCTTTGACAAGCTTCCCATCAAAAGGGTCTGTGAGGGTGCTCAAGATTAGATAAACCTATTTGTAAGGGACCTCAAGGCCATCGCTAGGAGCTAACCCTTGTATCTACGTGGTCCACCCTATCTTGACAACTCAAGTAAGATGCCCAACCTTGTGTTTTTAACACGACTTTATAGGTAGGTGCACAAGGTTTGTATAATGGAGATCTATATTATGTGTTCAAATTTTAAAGCAACAATAATGAGGCAAACACCAAGTACAATACTAGAATAATACATAGTAATATTTGAGCAAGTAAACAAGCATAGATATGTATCACATTTCAAGCAAGAAAGTCATAGTCATATAATTATTAAAGCACGTACTTGGTTCAGAGGTTCATAACCTATTCTTGACCATCTATATCTCAAACCAAACCTGATAATAACAAGATTGCATACAAGCATTAGATTCTCATCATTAACCTTAGATAGCTCCATTTTAGGGTTTTCTCCTAGTTAGGTTAAAAGTTGGTTATTAGTCCATTTGATCATCTTTTACTAAATTAGAGGTCATCGTGAACGTGTGATTCAAATTCCAAGTCATTTTTATGTTACATTCACTTAAAATGAACATTTTAGGATTCATGTCACTTTTGTTTATTTTAAGGTTCAAATACTCATGATATGGTGACAAAGTGAAAGATTCATCAAGACATGAGGACCAAGCATAAAAGATTATTTAAAACAAATATATATAGATAAGATATTAGGTTAGATCATCAAGTTCTGGAAATAAGAATTTAGATTCAAATCATGATTGGGACACCAGAAAGATAAACAAGTTGTATGTGTCACACTAAGTCAACACTAGTAGAATTAGGGTCATATACACCCTCTTTTCAAAGCATAAAGAACATGGGTGTTAGGGTCTCTAAACATAACATGGTTACTGATTTCAAGAATAGATTGGCATTTTTGCATAATTTGATCAAAGTCAACATTTGATTAAAGTATTATAATGCAGTGTCACGAGTCACCTTATGTACAAAAGGGTCATCATGTGCGTATAAGGGTGATCTATGTCATCATTTTACTTGAAAGGCACGTCATAGTTCCTGATACATAGATTTAGGATGGATTCAGCATCATTGGTCCAATTTAGTCATAATCATGCATTATGCATGCTCAATGTAAAGACATAGTCTCTACTATAAAACATGATAAACAAAAACACCAATTGTGTGGCAGCGGAAGAAATAAAACTTGACTATATTAAAAAATGTATAAAGAGTACATTACAAAATTACTCCCAAATGGGGTACATCTTTATACAAGAACAAGGATCTAGGTAGAGGAAGACTTAGACTAATACAACATTGTCTCCAAACAAAACAACTTTAATATATATAAAGGCAACTATGTCCAAGCAAGCTATATGTTCCTTTTCTTCTTGTCCTATCCTTAGCCTTAGGTTCACCAAGCTTCCATGCGCACTCTGATCCTAGCCTGGATGGTTGGGGTCATCCAGCAAGAGAAAGATAAACAGTATGTGTCCATAAAAGGATAAAGGCAATCATAAAGCTAAGCATTTCATAACAAAAGATTCCACTAAGAAATTTCAAGGAGAGAGAGGCAAATGAGTAAATAAGATTTTAGAAAACTGCCACATTTCAATATCAACAAATATCACCTTTGCATGAATATAAATTATGACTCAAAATCATCTCAATGTAGGTTGAGGCACCTACCGGACCTCACCAATGGCAGGGGGACTAAAACCCCAGTGCCTAATATATAAAATGGTAGGGGGACTAAAGCCCCAGTGCCCTATGTGTGGTTTGTACTCATGTACACTACATTGTCAATTGGCCAATAACTATATCATGCATAAACATTCACTTGGCAGTAGAGTGAAAAGTATAACAAGATTGCCACATAGCATTGGGAATAAAACCCAAGAAATAAAGCAGCCAACATAAGCAACAACAATATATAATGTTTCCAAGTATTTCAAAAGGATGAGCCAACACTGTCCATGAGAAGATTACATATTTTACATAAGTGAGCCACAACTGCAATTGATTCATCAAAGAAGTAAAAGAGCCAAAAGTGCATTTAGGAGAATAACAAGGCTAGCACAATAATGATTGTGGGGTTGGAAAAAACCCAACTGAAACATTAGGATTATTTGCACAATAATCATTCACATTCTTCCATAGAGATCACATATATGAATAGGGTCCACATACTAAAATAGGCTTCACATACATTAACATAGGATTCACATACTTATTTTAATTATTTACCATCACATTCACCAATCTGATTGTATCACCATTCCATATTTCCCTAGTTACATCATTACACATGTATTAATATATATAAAGACATAAAGAATAGGAAAAACCCTAATTTTACAAAACCGTGATTTAAGGTTTAAAACCTAGTTTAACAGATTAGTCATATTATCCTAAATAAGAAGGAGGTTTAAAACATATTTTATTTTCCAATTTGGAGTTAAAATGAATTAATTAGGTATTTTAGAACATTTTATATACTTAAAAAGGAATTCAAAGCAAACTTCGAAAAAGGAATCCGAATCATGACTCAAAAACCATAAAATCAGATTCTACATGAAAAATCCTTTCCATTGACTATTTATTTGCATTTTTCTGACAATGGATCGATTTACTATGAATTAAGTAAAATCGACCAATCAGAATGCAAGAAAACCATAGTGTGACAGTTATTTAAATCAAAATACAATTCATTGTAAATAACATGTGAAATGACCGAAATGCCCTTGTGTATAAAATGAAATTGGTTAAACACTGAGGGTAGTTCTGTCATTCGTATGCAACAAAACCTTGCAAGCGAGAAACATAGCTCAAGGTGCAGTTACCAAAATACCCATGGTCGGGTGATACCATCAACTGACCTTGCGAGGGTAATGTGGTCATTTGAACCTCGCAAAAACCTTTGGCGAGAAAACCAAATAGAAACTGAAATTACTCTACTGCCCCTATAGTGCTAATCACTGAAGCAAAGGCATAGGGATGCAAGGGTCATTCCCTGACCTGTGTTCTTCGTTTGCTAGCCATGGCGAGGAAGTTGTGAGCAGACAGGAAAGAATCTCGATCGGCTTGGAGAGCCAGAGGCATACCAAGGGGAAAATGAGATTTATGATGGATTCCCCATTTCCAGAAAAACTTTCCGAACCCACATTGGTGCTCTCAGCTGCTCAGGAGCTTAGGGGAGGCTCCTCCGTCTGCAAGGAACAGGGGAAGAAGACTGGAGTCGAAACCAACACCTGAGTCCGTAAAAAGCAAAATACAAGGTCAGAAAAGCTTCGCGGACTAAGCTCGAGTCGAGGGGACTTGTTTCCGTGGGTGGAGGAGCATCAGAACGCAAACTAGCAGGTGGCGGCAGAGCTCGATGATGAGCTTATAGGACACAGTGACCGGGGGCGTCTCAAGGCAAACCGAGGGTAGAAACAGGAAGAGGGATGGCTGAGGATGCTTACCCTAATGGTAATTAGCCCAAGGTGGTAGGAGTAGGTAGTAATGGCTTTCCATCACTGGCGGTGTACTCTGAGTAGGTCAGGGCTGTCAGGGCAGGGTGCGAAGAAATTGGTGGAGGAGAAGGAAGGCTCGAATCCTGAGGGTGCTCCACAACCTCTTAAATAGGTGTGGGGAAGGACGGAGCTCACTCTGCAACTCCTTGGCAGAGAGGAGGAGGCGGCCCAGGTTGGGCATTTTTCACAAGGTAAGGGGGCGGCAGTGAGTAAATGCTCAATCAAACCAGCTCGTCAAGACGAATCCAACAGGCTTGAAATCATAGGAAACGATTAACCATAGAGGAAGAACGTGGCTGGGGAGCTCGGCGGCCGAAGCTGTTCAGCTGGTCAGATGTTGAAGGAGGGTTGGTTGCCGTCAGATCAGAGTGGGTCAACTCACAGCCGTTGGATCGCACACAGACCAAAAGGGGTGCATGACAAGGAAAATGAACCAAAACTATAGCGTTACAAAAGAAATAAATGAAATCGATTCAATGCAATATAGTTACACTTAACTAAAGCTTATAAAATGGATTTGAAGGGTCAAATCAACTCCAAAAGCCACCAAATTTTAACCACATGCTCATATGAAAGTCTAGAACAATTCTATGCAATTAGATTTCATATTTATATCCAATAAGGCCCTTAATAAATGTATTGCTCATTAAAATGTTTATTAATATATTAAAATGAATGAGTTATATGAAAATACTTCTTTTAATGGATTTCATGAGGGAATTTTGAGATATACAACCATTATTAGCTTTAAGAGAAAAATCCCATGATAAAATTCTATTATAATATATTATTATCATTTTTGATGAGAGAGAAGGAAATTAGGTTAATATTCTCATTAATTAATTCAAATACACATTATTACTAATATATTTATCCAAAAAGCTCCAAATAAACATTATCCACTTATTTTCTCACATAAAATTCCATTTTTCATTATTATCCTTTAATTATTACCTTAAGTGGGTTATTTGTGCAAACACCCCTTAATTGTCATAAATGAGGGAAAAAGTGATTTCAACCTTGAATTGTGCTCAAATTGCACAAGGAGTCCAAAAAGAATATAAAAGAAGGGAAATTTATGAATAAGGTCCAAATGGACTAGAAGGAAAAGAAAAGCTCAAAAGTGGGTAAATTGCATGAAAGACCCTGAGATTCAATATGTTACAACACACCACCCCTTAAAGAGGATTTCATCCCCAAAATCACAACAAGAGGAAAGAGAGGGTGAGTGTGCAACATCCCAATCTTAAACAACTAGGTGAGTATTAAAAAGCCCTATACCTAAGTCAAGTCTTACTAAGTTTTCCACAAAACCTATAGCCTTTTATCAAACTCAACCTAATCAACATTTTTGCCTTATTAACATAATCTTCATCATGAAGAGGTATCGTATTTATTATACTACCACTTGTGCCACATTTTAATCAAAACAATTACATCTCAATAGTATATCATGTGCATTTCGCTCATCAAGGGTTTTAAGCACAATTAGGGTTTACTAAGCCATTTCAGCATTAATTAATGTATTAGGTCAAAAACCTTAATAACATGAATTCATTTTCCATTATCCTCTTAAAACTATCATGTAGAATTATCACAAATTATTTTGTAGAAAAATTTAATATTATCCAACAAGTTATTAAGCCTATAATAATTCCAAATAATGTTCATATTGCACATTGTCATATCATCTTTCATACTCATATTAATGACATCATTAATAATTTTCTTCCATTAAACTTCATATTATAAATTATACATATTTTACTTCACATTAGGCATTTATGAATATTTATGTGAATCCAATTATTCATTATCATGTTTGAGTCATTATATGCATTTTCGTGAATATGATGTAACACATTAAATATTAATTAATTAATTCATATATGAAGTTATGATGAGGTGTTCACTAAAGAACAAGGTGATATACCTTATATATGGTGATAACTTTGTGACTATAATCCATTTATATGCATTAAGGTATATTATGTGATGATGACACCTAATGTCACTAATGTATCATGAAAGGTATTAAGGATATATATATGTATATGTTGTCAAGCCTAGATGATTACATATTAGGGTTTGGGTCAACATGATCATTACATGTTAAAGAATCCTTAGGGTGCATTATCCATACACATTTTACCATTAGGGTGGCATAGTCAGCATTATGTATACTCACCATTAGTAATGTGCATCAACAATATGTGAAGGTTCAAGCATATGAACTATCTCTATATGACTTACTACATATTCATGTGTGTATAAACAAACAAGTTGAATTACAAGTATAATGTGTTTGGTAAATTCTTGTTCACATAAGTTATTATGTACATATGTCCACATAGATAGGGTTTATAACTCCAAAGGTATTTGATTTTGCTTTTAATTGGGATTCCATCCCCCTAAAAAGGGATTTCATCCTCAAAATCAGATTTGCAAAACCAAATAGGGTACTAACACCATCACCCTCACTCCACCCCTTAAAAGGGTCAACTAAGTCAAACTAAGCTAAGGGTAAAAGGGTACATAAAACTCAACACTAAAAGGATTTTCTAACCAAGCTTCAGGGTGTAACATAGGGTACACTAAACCCTAAACATAGGAGTATAAGGTATTTAAGTATGATTTTTGTGTAAGAGATCAAATCATCACTTAAGGTTTTCCTAAGGTATTCAATAATTAGGCAACATGCCCAAAGATAGACTATTTCGAGTTGTTTGTATCAGATCAGGCCAGGCCAGGTCATATGAGCTCAGGAGTCCTCGTTACCAAGCTAGTGGGGCGGAGGAAAATATTGCCAGCCCCCAATCTCTGACCCTTTCTAAAAAACATCACTTCAACTTATTTCTCTAGTAGCTTCTCAATAGACAATTCACCAAAAAGTTGACAATTTTATTTTTAATTAATTATTATTATTATGCTAAATCAAACTTTCATGCTAGGTCAACTCTAAGGTGAAAAACTAACTAAAGGGGAAACTATATACTCTAGGGATACAATTTTTGAATCAGTCATGAATCTGACTACCTTGATGCTCTGATACCATGTTGTAAAGACATAGTCTCTACTATAAAACATGATAAACAAAAACACCAATTGTGTGGCAGTGGAAGAAATAAAACTTGACTATATTCAAAATGTATAAAGAGTACATTACAAAATTTCTCCCAAATGGGGTACATCTTTATACAAGAACAAACATATAGGTAGAGGAAGACTTAGACTAATACAACATTGTCTCGAAACAAAACAACTTTAATATATATAAAGGCAACTATGTCCAAGCAAGCTATATGTTCCTTTTCTTCTTGTCCTATCCTTAGCCTTAGGTTCACCAAGCTTCCTTGCGCACTCTGATCCTATCCTAGATGGTTGGGGTCATCCAGCAAGAGAAAGATAAAAGGTACGTGTCAATGAAAGGATAAAGGCAATCATAAAGCTAAGCATTTCATAACAAAAGATTCCACTAAGAAATTTCAAGGAGAGAGAGGAAAATGAGTAAATAAGATTTTAGAAAACTGCCACATTTCAATATCAACAAATATCACCTTTGAATGAATATAAATTATGACTCAAAATCATCTCAATGTAGGGTGAGGCACCTACCAGACCTCACCAATGGCAGGGGGACTAAAACCCCAGTGCCTAAAAAGTAGCAGGAGGACTAAAACCCCAGTGCCTAATATATAAAATGGCAGGGGGACTAAAACCCCAGTGCCCTATGGGTGGTTTGTACTCATGTACACTACATTGTCAATTGGCAAATAACTATATCATGCATAAACATTCACTTGGCAGTAGAGTGAAAAGTATAACAAGATTGCAACATAGCATTGGGAATAAAACCCAAGAAATAAAGGATCCAACATAAGCAACAACAATATATAATGTTTCCAAGTATTTCAAAAGGATGAGCCAACACTGACCATGACAAGATTAAATATTTCACATAAGTGAGCCACAACTGCAATTGATTCATCAAAGAAGTAAAAGAGCCAAAAGTGCATTTAGGAGAATAACAAGGCTAGCACAATAATGCTTGTGGGGTTGGAAAAGACCCAACTGAAAGATTAGGATTGTTTGCACAATAATCATTCACATTCTTCCATAGAGATCACATATATGAATAGGGTCCACATACTAAAATAGGCTTCACATACATTAACATAGGATTCACATACCTGTTTTAATTATTTACCATCACATTAACCAATCTAATTGTATCACCATTCCATATTTCCCTAGTTACATCATTACACATGTATTAATATATATAAAGACATAAAGCATAGGAAAAACCCTAATTTTACAAAATCGTGATTTAAAGTTCAAAACCTAGTTTAATAGATTAGTCATATTATCCTGAATAAGAAAACATATTTTATTTTCCAATTTGGAGTTAAAATGAATTAATTAGGTATTTTAGAACATTTTATATACTTAAAAAGGAATTCAAAGCAAACTTCGAAAAAGGAATCCAAATCATGACTCAAAAATCATAAAATTAGATTCTACATGAAAAATCCTTTCCATTGACTATTTATTTGCATTTTTCTGACAATGGATCGATTTACTATAAATTAAGTAAAATCGACCAATCAGAATGCAAGAAAACCATAGCGTGACGGTTATTTAAATCAAAATACAATTCGTTGTAAATAATAGGTGAAATGACCGAAATGCCCTTGCGTATAAAATGAAATTGGTTAAACACTGAGGGTAGTTCTGTCATTCGTGTGAAACAAAACCTTGCAAGCGAGAAACATAGCTCAAGGTGCAGTTACCAAAATACCCATGGTCGGGTGATACCATCAACTAACCCTGTGAGGGTAATGTGGTCATTTGTACCTCACAAAAACCTTTGGCGAGGAAACCAAATAGAAACTAAAATTACTCTATTGCCCATGTAGTGCTAATCACTAAAGCAAAGGCACAGG
This sequence comes from Alisma plantago-aquatica, assembly GCA_963693085.1. NCBI lineage: Eukaryota > Viridiplantae > Streptophyta > Magnoliopsida > Alismatales > Alismataceae > Alisma > Alisma plantago-aquatica. The sequence goes on along the minus strand of OY856411.1, from coordinate 959,717,240 downwards.
GATACAAGGGTCATTCCCTGACATGTGTTCTTCGTTCGCTAGCCATGGCGAGGAAGCTGCGAGCAGACGGGAAAGGATCTCGATCGACTTGGAGAGCCAGAGGCATACCAAGGGGAAAATGGGATTGCAGATGGATTCCCCATTTCCAGACAAACTTGTCGAACCCACATTGGTGCTCTCAGCTGCTCAGGAGCTTAGGGGAGACTCCTCCATCTACAAGGAACAGGGAAAGAAGACTGGAGTCGAAACTAGCACCTGAGTCCGTAAAAAGCAAAATACAAGGGCAGAAAAGCTTCACGGACTAAGCTCGAGTCGAGGGGACTTGTTTTTGTGGGTGGAGGAGTATCAGAACACAAACTAGAAGGTGGTGGCGGAGCTCGATGGTGAGCCTATAGGACACAGCGACCGGGGGCGTCTCGAGGCAAACCGAGGGTAGAAACAGGAAGAGGGATGGCCGAGGATGCTTACCCTAATGGTAATTAGCCCAAGGTGGTCGGAGTAGGTAGTAATGGCTCACCATCGCCGGCGGTGTACTCTGAGTAGGTCAGGGTTGTCGGGGCAGGGTGCGAAGAAATTGGGGGAGGAGAAGGAAGGCTCGAAGCCTGAGGGTGCTCCATGACCTCTTAAATAGGTGTGGGGAAGGACGAAGCTCGCTCTACAACTCCTTGGCGGAGAGGAGGAGGCGGCCCAGGTTGGGCATTTTGCTTAAGGTGAGGGGGCAGTGGTGAGTAAATGCTCAATCGAACCAGCTCATCGAGACGAATCCAATAGGCTTGAAATCATACGAAACGATTAACCATAGAGGAAGAACGTGGCTGGGGAGCTCGGCGGCCGAAGTTGTTCAACTAGTCGGAGGTTGAAGGAGGGTTGGTTGCCATCAGATTAGAGCAGGTCAGCTCACATCCATTGGATCGCGCGCAGACCAAAAGGGGTGTGTGACAAGGAAAATGAACCGAAACTATAGCATTACAAAAGAAATAAATGAAATCGATTCAATGCAATATAGTTACACTTAACTAAAGCTTATAAAATGGATTTGAAGGGTCAAATCAACTCCAAAAGCCACCAAATTTTAACCACATGCTCATATTAAAGTCTAGAAGAATGCTATGCAATTAGATTTTGTATTTATATCCAATAAGGCCCTTAATAAATATATTGCTCAGTAAAGTGTTTATTAATATATTAAAATGAATGAGTTATATGAAAATACTTCTTTTAATGGATTTCATGAGGGAATTTCGAGATATACAACCATTATTAGCTTTAAGAGCAAAATCCCACGATAAAATTCTATTATGATATATTATTATCATTTTTGAGGAGAGAGAAGGAAATTAGGTTAATATTCTCATTAATTAATTCAAATACACATTATTACTAATATATTTATCCAAAAAGCTCCAAATAAACATTATCCACTTATTTTCTCACATAAAATTCCATTTTGCGTTATTAGCCCTTAATTATTACCTTAAGTGGGTTATTTGTGCAAACACCCCATAATTGTCATAAATGAGGGAAAAAGGTGATTTCAACCTTGAATTGTGCTCAAATTGCACAAGGAGTCCAAAAAGAATATAAAAGAAGGGAAATGAATGAAAAAGGTCCAAATGGACTAGAAGGCAAAGAAAAGCTCAAAAGTGGGTAAATTGTAGGAAAGACCCTGAGATTTAGTATGTTACACTTAAAATCATGTATTTTTAAAATATTGCATCAAGAATTATATACCAAAGGGGCTAGGCATTACCAACATTATTTGCCTCTCAATGGGTGTCATCGGTAGCCGATCTAATGGCTGACTAGGCTACCTAGCACCCACATAGGGTTAAGGCTTAATTTGGGTGAGAACATCGATCGGTCGTCCCAGGCCTCTCTGGATCGCCCACCCACCGATCCAACTGGAAACGAAGGTACCCCATCTCTCACACCCATCGATTCTACTTGCTCCTAACCACTCCACCTTCAGTGGCTAGAGACTAGGGTAGTCTGATGATCGCCTCATGTAGTCGGCCCTTAGTAACGCGTCTCCCCCACATGATCCCTATGTTCATGGGATCATAATAGGGGAAGAATAGGGAAGTGTTGCCCCCACCCTTCTTATGGCTATTGCGGACATTGATGCGGCTCGAGGGTATGGGGAATGTCAGAGTCTGGCTCGCCTCTGGGATCACTTTGGCAAGGTCGTTGCCCACTGTGGGTTGGACCAATAGTAGGCTTAGGCCAGCCGCTTGAGGGCATTGAGGAGGGCCAAACACGCAAGGAGGAAAGAAACCAAAAGGAAGAGGAAGGAGGAGACCAAGAAGGAAAAGGAGGTGAGGTAGAGTTGCTAAAAGAAATTGCCCAAAGTAGCAATGGTGTTGTCATCTAGTACAGACACAAGATTCCAATGGGTAGACGGTGTGGCCCAAGCATCTCTTCCACAACCCACAATCTCCTCCAACTTCTTTGTAGGGTTGGCTGAGGTAGCCACATGATCTTGCAAACTTAGATAGTTGTTGTGGATGGAAAAGGGAGTGGGCAACATGGACAAGGGTCGTCTTCTTACTCTTATTTTTATAGAAATCATGGTAAAATTCTTTCTTGAGGTTAGATACAAGGTGTAGATATGTGGATCTTTAGTTTCAGTTCCATCCTACTGGATTTCATGGTTGGAGAAGGGAAAATGAGGGGCCATCTATTGTTTGAGGTGCTTATGGAGAGGTTCATTGTGTACAACTATGCACAAGTTCAAAGTCTACAAATGTATGGGGTTATGGGAGTTCTTGACTTTGATTCTCCTAGAGGAGGGGGTAGAAAAGGGTGTACACAACCATGATGTGCAGTAGTGGGTATAGTTGATCAAAAAAGCATACATATCATGATGCAAATCATGTAGCAATTATCATGTCTTATGTGCATTTCGTTCATATCTTCTAGCACTTATAATGTTTATTAGAGGACTCAAATGCAAACAAGATTTTAACTATGGGTCCTTTGTTACACCAAACCTCTTATTATCAAATATGAGGCAAAAAATTCTAACGTTTGGTCATCTAACTAAAATATTCTAGAACCATATACATAAGTGTATGCATATTAAATTAAATACATTTAGTCATCAAATCTTGATTAAAGAAGTATAAAAACACTTCTTGTGACTCTAACACAACTCATTATTCATTATCAACTCTTTTGATCCATTTATAATTTCCTTGTATGTTCAATTTTAGAAATCCAAAAATCAAGTTTGTCGCATGGTTATTAGTACTTCATTACATTTATTGATGATTTTACTAGGTATGGTTGTGTTTACTTGATGAAACATAAGTTAAGAACTCTTGAAATAAAAGGATTTAATGAATGATGTACAAAACCAACTTGGTAAGAGTATTAGGGCACTTCATTTTGATCAATGTGGATAATACTTAAGCCAAGAGTTTGAGGACCTTCTACGAGACTGTGGTATCGTATCACAATGGACTCCACCTGGAATACCACAACATAATGGTGTATCAAAAATAAGAAATTGCACATTAGTAGATATTGTGTCATTAATGATGAATTTTGTTGATCTTATGACTTCCTTCTAGGGTTATGCTCTAGAAGCTACTACATTTATACTAAATTGTGTACCATCTAAAAAGGTTCAAAAGACATCATATGAGATATGGTATGGGAAGCATCCCAATGTGTCTTTTATGAAGATTTGGGGATGTGAAGCTTATGTGACGAAGTAGTTTCCCGAAAATCTTCGACACAAGTTAGATAAATGTTATTTTGTTGGATATCCTAGGTAAATCAAATAATACTACTTTTGTATTCCATCTGACAACAAAGTGTTTGTTTCCTGGGCTTCTAAATTCCTCAAAAAGGGATTCATTTCCAAAGGAATAAGTGGGAGGAAAGTAGAACTTGAAGATATTTGAGATTAACAATAGTGCATTGAACCTATAGCAGTACAAGAGGAACATAGAGAGTCACAACCATTGTGAAATCTCAAATTCATCATGTAACATAGGAACCTTGTAGGTCTAGTATGGCACGCCTTGAGAAAGAAAGATTTGATAATCTTGTAACTCAAGAAGCTAATGAATCAATCATTTATGATGAGCCAACTACCTACCAAGAAGTTGTTAAAGGAACAGAATCTGAGAAGTGGCTTGTGTCCATGAGATCTGAGAAGGGATCCATGTAAACCAACATGGTATGAACCTTAGTTGATCCACCTGAATGGGTAAAACCCATAGAGTGTAAGTGGGTATTCAAGAAGAAGATTGACTCTCTAGTTGTCATTGCATCTTATTATGACTATGAGATTTGGCAGATGGATGTTAAAACCACATTCCTTAATGAGAATCTTCTTGAGGATGTGTACATGACACAACCTAAGGGTTTTATAAACCCAAAGGATGCAAATAAAGTCTATAAGCTACAAAGGTCAATCTATGGATTGAAGCAAGCATCTCAAAGATGGTATCTTTGATTTGATGAAACACTCAAAGAGTTTGGCTTTAGTCAAAATGAAGATGAATTGTGTGTTTACAAGAAGGTTAGTGGGAGCTTGATTATATTCCTCATATTGTATGAGGATTACATCCCATTGATGGGAAATGACACCTAATTTCTAGATGGTAAACACCTAGATATGAAATAAATTCTCAATGAAGGACTTAGGTGAAGTATCCTATATATTAGGAACCAAGATCTATACAGATAGATCTAGAGGGCTTCTTGATCTAAGCCAGAGCACATACATTGACAAAGTTTCAAAACGGTTTAGCATGGAGAACTCAAAAATAAGAAATGTATCCATGTCTTATGGTGTTAGTATCTTTAGAGTTCAATGTCCTAGTTTTTGTGAGGAACGAGATTGCATGAGTAAGATTACATATGCATCTGCAATTGGATATATCATGTACACAATGTTGTGCACTCACCTTAATGCAGAATAAGCCTTGAGAATCACCATCAAGTATCATTGAAATATTAGTGAATGTCATTGGACTGCCATAAAAGAATACCCTTAAGAACTTGAGAAGAACTAAGGATCAGTTCTTTGTCTACAATGGTGAGGAAGAATTTGTGGTAAAAGGTTACCCTGATATAAGCTTCCAAACCAACAAAGATGCCTATAGATCACAATCTATATTTGGGTGTTACCTAAACAATAGAGTTGTAAGTTGGAAGGTTCCAAGCAAGAGACAGTTGCTGATTCTACAATAGAGGTTGAGCATATTAGTGCATCCAGTGTAGCAAAGGAGGTTGTTTGGATCAAGAAGTTCATTTTTGAACTTGTGGTGGTTCCAAGCATCAGTGATGTAGTAGAGGTATATTGTGACAACAATGGAGCCATTGCACAAGCTAAGGAACCCATATCACATCAGTGTTCCAAGCATATACAATGGCAGTTCCATCTCATATGAGAGATTGTATAGTGAGGAGATGTGAAAATTTGCAGCGTACCAACTGAAATCAATGTGGGTAACCCTTTAACAAAAGCACTTATGTAGAAGAAATATGAATGTAATCTTAGATCACTTGGATTAAGTTCATGGGTGATTGTCTCTATGTGCAAAGGGATTATGTTAGTATGTATGTCTAGAGAGACAATCATATGATGATTGTAATGGCACATCTTGTAAACAATTTCATTAATAATAAAGGCAATCTTCATTTATATGTTTGTTTAGTTGTGAGATAATGATGTAACATAATAAATGTCTTAATAATGATGTCACTTGATGATGTATGTCTTCAGGTTGAGGACATGAAAAATGAGATCATATGGATGTTTAGAGTATATACATTCTTGTTATGTCCCTACTAAGTTGTTATTGTGGAAGATGATAGAGAATGATAACAAATAAGACTAGAGTGTATGTTGGTTGATGATGATATCACATTAGTCATGATATGTGATATCAAACCAAATACATAGGTACTTGTTATAGAACAATGTATTAGACAGACCCACCTTGAGAGTGATGCATGGAAACCATTGAATGATAGTTAGAATCATCTCACATAGTGTTATGTGGTGATTATGTTTCTTATACCTAAAATACTAGATGCATCACGTCATTCTATGTACTTTAAAATCATCCAACATGACCTTGAATAAAGGTTTCCATAAAGGTGATTCTCATATACATTATGACATATGGGAATCATTATAAGTGATGTAGATGGGATTTGTCCCTCCTATTGGAGATTGATATCATGTACACTTCAAAAGTGAGACTGAAAAATGCATAGTCATGCTCATGTGAGTCAATATGTGATATCAAGCTCACATGTATCTCGGATAGTCTGCTCTAGTTCAAGTAACATGGATTGAATGTTGAAGAGAAAGATGATTCCATGCATCAAGTTCAATGTGGATATTAGATACAAAGGAACTATATGATCATTATAACACTAATCACAGATTGTAGGTTGAAGTTGTTCTCTAACTTTCCATCTATTTGGGTAGAAATGATGTGTTTCTTGACACCGCTCATTGGTTGTAGAAGTCATAAATTAGTTATAGACATTCACTACTAACATAACTTGGTACCTACAGAGTCACACACATAGGTTACACCTGGAAAAGGAGTTTACTCATGAGTATGGTGTAAACTTGATTACTAATGTGTTAGATATTCAATTTAAACAAGATTGGAAATCAAAACTCCAAAATAATATGTTCAGTTTTTGAACCAATCGGTGAATATGTATGAACTAACCGGTTCAAGTTGTGAACTGACTTTTGGTTGATCAATGAGACTGGATCAACAATTGTTTCTCATGTCATGTTGTAAATTAATAAAATATCAAAAGCTAGTATAAATGCAAATAGGAAACATTGTGAACCAGTAATTTCAAGGGTTAACCACTTAACTCATGTGTGACCCAATTAGCTTAGTGGTGAACCAACCTCTTCATGGTTTGTAGGTTTTGGAAAATTCATAAAATTCCACCGTTTTAACTCCAAGATGATCTGGAAATGTTGACCCTGACCCTCCTATAAATAGAGGGTTACTCAGGGCTTGCATAAGACACAACAATAAGCTCTGAAAATTGTTGTCTTCTGACAGTTGTGGTAACTGAGAACCCATGAAACTCTTACCCATAAAAGGGAGATATAGCAAGGGAGAGGCCATAAGGGAGAGCAAGTCAATGCTAGCACATTGACTAGAAGGGACAACTCCTTATTTTCTATTCCATAAGAATGACAAGAGTTCTCGATGGTCCACATGGACCACATAGAGGGAAGGAGGTCTTTTCCACTGGACAGGAGGATGTCATCAACCTCTATCTATGGTGCTAAACCAGGAGGCCGATGCTAATAGTCCTCCAAGTGAAACTTGACAAAGAAGCATGTGAAAGTAAGGATAGTCGATGGACTTGCTCCAGACCAGGTATATGCCTTGCAAACTTCCTTCCCAATTCATAGTTGTTGACACAATCTATTGTCTAACAGGAATATTGGCAAGTAAAAAAAGTCCACTACCCTATACGATGCCATATTTCTCTACAAAGAGGAAAGGAATGGGGTGAGGGACGATTTTATATCATGATGAGTAATAGAAGATCTTTATATCATGATATTATCATGGGTCCTGATGCCTTTATGAATATTTATTGAAATGTATGAGATGAAGTTAAAGGATAAAAAATGCACCAAAATGAAAATAACATGCATTAATTTGTAATTGAGAAACACATATTAGGGTAATACTTGAGAATGAGGTTATATGTTAGGTTGATAGACAATTATGATGGATCATATGAAATCATAATAATGGTAAATAAACATGTGCATCATAAATTATAGACTTTTGTGTTGTTTGTAAAAATTAGTAATCATTACCATTCTTTTAATCTTAATTTGATTTGTGTCATTCTAATTGTGCCAGAATACAAAAAACATGATAAATGACTAACTGAATTGTCTTTAAGATGAGTAAGGGGATTACTAACCAGTGAATTGATGGATACATCAAGTTAGGTGTCATGAACATCATGAATTTCCCTCAAGGTCCATAATTACAAAATAAAATAGATCTTCTTGTAGTAATAATAGGAAGAAGATACATATTTCAAAGTGTAGATTGAGACCTTGAAGGTTAGACTGCTAGGACTAAAGATTGAGTCACATGGCACTATATTGGCCCCTAAATCCCATATTATGAAAGTATATCTCCATAAGGAATAGACTCTGATGTAGTGCACCAGTGAAACATGACAAATTTTTTGATATGTGATATTCTATTTGTTCCTATCTTGTGTACCTCACATGAGGGCCCAAGCCTTGTCAAGAAACCCTAACGTAGGCCAAGTTCTATTGTAAATATCATAGGGTATCTAACTAGACCCTAAGATATTGGAGATGAGTTGTTGACATAATGATCGAGCACGATGACTTGTTCTTGGTGAGGTACGAGCTAATTTGTTTCAGGGAAAATGAATAATAGATGATAAGACATGTAGAATATGAAATGAATGTTTTATATTCTTTATATTTCTAGTTCATAAACCTATTATACTTGAATGTGTTTAATATATGTTGAAACTAATTATTATTTTATTAAAGATAATAGGTTGTCTTGTTCCTATCTTCTTAGAATGGAATCTGCTCATAAACCTTGGAATGTAGTCTACGGTGAATTTGATATATATTGTTCGGACTTGGATTTATTTTTTGTTTGAATAATTCATTTGATAGACATGTCTTACGTGAACTAAATTTTTAGTACTATAGGATATTCGAGTGGTTTATCCAGTAGGGTATCACAAAGATGGTGTTATTATCGTTGGATCATAAATTTTTAGATGTTGCGTTTGTTACTCTCCTAATATGATTGTATTTTTTAAATAATTAACATTTTGTTGATCTTCTCGTATATATTCTCTCATATCAAGTTGTGATTTGAATAAACTGATTCCTTTATAGTTAATTAGATTATTGTCAAAGCTAGATATACTAAGTGCTAGAATTATCTACTAGAATATTCAAAATATGTAAGTTTCTTTGAAGTCCACTGTCTCTATCATGAATTTATGTGTGTTACTTGGCTTAGTGGGAAACTTATACTAAATGTTGCTCTATATGAGTCTTGTGAGGTTGTTTCACATTTTTTTAGCTATACAGACACCCAACTGAGAGGTTGTGCTAAAGAAGATGTGAATACAAAATTGTTTTCTATATTGTCCCTATAATTTCTTTATGTCAAGATGGATTGTGTACGATTTATTTCTTTCATGTACTTGTAAATAATGTAAATTGAATTGCATACAAGAAAGAAGATCTGATTTTAGTTTTAGTGGATATGAATGAGATTTCTACTAAATGAACTTGTGGATCCTTTGATGTGGAATTTGTTTCTAAAGTGTTTTTAGAAAAGAAAAATGGTACACGTGTTTCTTCTATATGTTTTTCATTGTATTTTTTGACAATCCCGTATTTTGATTCTTAGTCTGGGTTTAGATTTACGGTTTCTCTCTAACGGTTGGCATTTGCGTTTGATCATAAAATATGTCCTTACACCTAAATATTACTGGCTAGAATAAACTTAGTGTTGGATTTGTAGTGGTTATGTCCTTCCTGATGTTGAATATGATCGTTCATGTGTATCTACTATAAAAAGATATTCACTCCTCCAAACTAGGAAAATTAAGCCCCATACAAGGTTAATACTCTACATGTAGTGAAGCAGATACAGAAGAAGAGATACCACTATAGAACAAGCATACAGGAAAACCATATGTAGAACAAATACCAAATACATAAGTAGGAGAAGATCTAGCAGCAGAAGTAGACATAGAGAACTAATATAAGAAAAATAAAAGAAAAAGATAAAGAAAACAACAAAAATTCATCAACACTATCCATCATAAGTTAAAACAAATCAAATTATACTTAGAATCAATGCAAACTATAAAATGTGATGGATTTTTAAATAGTTATGATACAAAAACAATTGTTACAATTGACATATAGTAGTTATTTTTCATGCAAAGTAGTTACATTTCTAACACCATAGTCATGATACAAAACATTAGTTACGATTGAGATTCAATAATTACTTTTCTTAAAAATAGTTAATTTCCAGATACAGTACTTACAATTGAGAAACAATAGTTACTTTTCATATGAAATAGTTACTTTCTATTATATTATAGTTTCACTTTAGCAATTTCATGTATTAAAAGCATGTATATACATCAATTTTGTATTTTTTATATTGTAATTATTTTTTAGAAAATTGATGTATTAAACAAAATGACATAAATCATCTAATTGTGATGTATTTCTAGAGTTCAATATAAGAACCTTCAAAAGATCTACAATAGATGAAAGAAAAAGAGGATGAATACAGATAAGATCTCAATTGTAGTAAATATAAATTGGTAGATGGTACTCATATTATTACATTTATAGTTGAAGATGATAATATAGGATTATAATATATATCCTATTTGAACATTAAATGTAAAAAATGAGGAACTATGTCTCACAGAGTAGCGAGCAATGATTTGTTGTATTCAGTCAAAATTGAACAGAATAGGAAATGACATAAAAAGAAGAGGCATTGGGGTCATTGACGATGATGCCATTCCTACATCTTCTTGTCCAGAAGGGAAGCATGGAGCGATGTGGGGAACCCTATGACCACATAGGGGAAGAATCAAGCATAGAGGGTAAGTGTGGCATCCAACTGACAAAAACAAGATTAACTAATGTGGAAGAGTTTCATTAGCAGTGAATTATTGAAAATCACTAAAAATTAAAACCATTTTATAAAAAGATCCATTACCAGAAAATCTTTAGACAAGAACCAAAGTATTATAATTACATACTGGTCCACATTGTACATTCCATGTACCATCTCTTCTCGAGACATATATATACATCACTTTGCCTTGATAAAAGCACAAGTAACAAAATCCTCGAGGCTTAAAGCTAAAATCTCAGATTGATTATAAAACACTATCTACTGACTCCTAGGACCTGAGAGTACAGAGACGACACATAGGACTTTATGTACATAACTTGACAACCAGTATCCCCACCTGGGATATCACTATTGTCCTTGATGTTGTTGTTGCTACTCTTCTCCTGCTATAGAGGTTTTGCCTCTTTGTTTGTGTCTACCTAAAAACGTTGAATCCCACGGGGGTGAGACAATTATACAATTGCCCCAGCGAGAGATATAACTCTCCACCGTAAACATTATTATAGCACTCAAATAGAAATAAACTGGGCAGTGTGACAATATATTTCAATGGTAGATAATTCAATATCTATGCAGATTAGAGTAACATTCCTATTCAAGTATTTCAGCTATAACTTGATAAGGCAGCATGTCTCTTTTTCAATAATGAACTAAAGAATATAAACAACATTTATGTATCCAGGACATGCTAAGCAGGATAATCATCAACCAATGGTGCTCATATTTCAATCTTATGCAAATAGGCTACACAGCTATTTACATTTTTAAAACATAATTAAGCTCTGAGGAGATGAGGTATACAGCTCATACTCCAACCGACCACTGTGAAGTCAAAATCGGTACCATACAAAGTCAGTGGAAGAGCCGGCTTCCATTGCTTCCCACATCTCGGTCAGTGCGAGATCACATGCAGGACATCTTGTGTCTCTGCTACATAGCTTGCTAGGGAATAGTGGCATCTTCGCTATAGAGCTACAATGGCGATTACACTCTCTTCGTAATCAAGAGATTTCATGCTTACCTCCATCGATCTGGCATTGACATCATCGGGAGATTTGTGATACATCCATCCTGGAACATACAATGAAGGATTGAGAGGTTTAATGTTTACCTTCCATCAATTCCCCCATTAAGACGTAAGGATATTTTCGCCCATCGACCCCCACATATTCAAAATATGCAAACTCTCGGAGATCCCATAGGAAAACCTATTTCACCATCACCAACTACTGACGATGATGGATCTATGGTCAGAGCACTACATGAATATATTTTACTTGATTAATTAAGTACATTATCATATTCTTTTAGCATCAGTCAAGTTTTCAAACATAACTTATTAGGACAAATGCTATAAAGAAACATGTACTATTTTTATCAATTACTTCTCAGTCTCTAAAAGACATTGGGATCTCAGTCCCTCATTTCAAACTCAATGCCATAAACATATGATTTAGGGTATTCAGACCCTTAGCTCATCACTGAGCATTGTTACCACTATTTCAGGTAACCATCACCTTCAGGTCATCTGACCAAGGTACACATGACACTTTCTACACAAGCCTCTCATCTGGTACTTGAGGCCCATTAACTCTCTTCTTATTTCTTACTAAGCAACAAGGCATATTATGGCACACAAGGCTCAATAAATAATTTCAATAAATAAAGCATAATAGCTCATACCTGGCTATGCTCATCATCTCATGATACATGCATGGTTAGCACATATAACAGATATATCAATCATGTTTCAGTTCCATGCTATTCCAGAGGAACACCACTATTCCCTTACCAGGGTTAGGGTTTCCCATTTCCTTTCAAACAGAGTATTCATCCCCTTTGTTCAATTAGGACCAATGATTCATCATTTCATTGTCCAAGATTAGGGTTTCACACTATATAATATAATTCAGAATTAGGGTTTCACACACCTTCACCCTATTTAGAATTAGGGTTCATTATTCCCATCACATCACCCTAGATTAGGGTTTATATTCAATAACCCACAGTTAGGGTTTACTATTCATCCTAATTAGGGTTTTACATTAAAATACCCTGAATTAGGGTTACTCATGTCATTACTCTGAATTCATATCACATTATCCTCCTAGATTAGGGTTTCACTCAAAATTGCCCTAATTTAGGTTTTGAGTTCAACAATTAACTCAATTAGGGTTTTATGATCTCTTCCTCAAGGATCATATCCTAATTGTATACCTCACTCATTTGAATGTGCTAGGTTATTTCTACATGATTATTTCTCGTGTATGAATCTCTCTCTCTCATCCTATTCTAGGATGTCCAGAAGATTTGATCAATTGAACCTTCAATTACATGAGGTATCCAATTGAATTGACCAATTAAATCTTCAATTACATTAGATATCCAAATGGATTAACTATGTTGAACCTCAAACGGTTTTGCTTACTTAGACCTTAAACGGTCTTGGATTCTTAGGGTTCAAATGGTTTGAAACCGTTTGGGCATATTTTCTTTGAAACTATTTAAGCAAGAGAGATGTTGAAACCGAATGGGCTTAGGTCTCCAAACGGTTTGAGACCATTTGGACTCAAATGGTCTTAAGACAGTTTGATCCAAACCCTCTCAAAACTGAATGGACCAAAAAGTCTTTCAACACTTAACCAATCCAAGGTTTCCATCAATGAACCGCCTATCAATTGACTCCTTGATTTATTCATCAATTGAACTATTGAACCATCCTTCAATTGGACCATCAATTAGGGTTTTGAACCCAATTGAACAAGGATTTCTAATTAAGAACCCATCAATTAGGGTTTTGAAATCGAGGAACCATCAACGGTTATCATTGTGGAACTAATCCGATTGAAATCAATGAATCATCATCAAGTTATGATATGACCTGACCTCAAATGGTCTTGAGGTTGTTTGGATGATCTCTAAACGGTCTTGAGACCGTTTGCCTCATCATTCATTTAAAATTTATGAAATCCAATTAGGGTTTGCATCATTGGATTGATCATAAAATTAACCATTGATTGCACTTCAAATTCATATCTATAACCCTTCAATTACTCAACCATACTCAACCCTAGACCTCCAAACGGTCTTGAGACCGTTTGGGCAAATCAACCCAAACTTTTAAATTAAACCATTGCAATTTCAGCACTTAACCGATTAGGGTTTCTAATTGAAGGATTGTCCATATGTTGAATTAATCAATTGGATCAAATGGATCATCATCCAACATGTTCTAGGGACCTGACCTCAAATAGTCAACCCTTCTAAACGGTTTGGGGACCAATCCTCCAAACGATTTGCAAATTGTTTGGTCTCCAAATGGTTTGGTGAAACCGTTTGGACCAAACTCTTGAAACTATTTGCAAAGCAAACTTGTTGGAATGTGTGCCTAAGATGATGTTATCATCATCAAGCCTTAGTCCATCGAAAACTACTGCCATTATCATGGTAATTGCATCAATTAATCAAAGGAATTGCAAGAAGAACAATTGAACATAATTGATTGAGAAATCGAATTCAATAACAATGAATAGGGGTTCATGTTATATAACCCGCCTCCAATTGAGCTTCAAAGCTTGGAGCTTCACGTCAACAATGGTGGAAGGAGCTTTTTCACACCACAAGGTTCGTTCCTCAAGCTTTTGAGTGAAAAGTAATCGTTAGAAGTGAAGATGGGATCGAGATAAGAAGAATTCATGCATTGATTTGTGATTTCCACCATGAAATCAAGATGAACAAAGGTCAAGAAGCTTACCAACAGGTTGGGGGTCATCTTCCTACTGTTCCTAGATCCTGTGATCCTTTTTGCAATCAAAGGGAAGAAGTGGATTCGAAAAACGTCCTTGGTTTGAGTGGTAAAGGGTGTTTTTATAAGAAAATCAATGAGAGAGAAAATGCCTCATGCAAATCCTTTAAAATCCAAAATTGTTGCCACCTCCTCCCCCTTTGTTCCTGCATGCAAAGGTATATTTATCTCCATAGAACTCCCTTCCATTATCCATGAATTAAGGGAAATGAAATTAAGCACCTTAACCTTTTATAATAATAATTATCCATAAGTGAGTGGATAATTCCTTTTAGTTTCTTAATGTGAGTGGGTTCTCCACTCACGTTGATCTTTCCTTTGAATTTTCAAGGCACAAGGACGTCCATATGTGTGTATTTCAACCAACACAATTTTTGTGAAGGGCAATCCATTTAATATAATTATTTTTGCATTATTTCAATTATGCTTAATTCTTGATTATTTTAATATCAAGATTCTCTCTCCTTCAAAGTAGCTCAAATGAGATGCCCCTCTAATTTTCTTGCCTCTAAAAGAAGTTAATAATATTAAGGACCTTATTGAAGTGGTAAATTGCATATTGATCCCTGGGTTTTGGGTAAATTGCACATTACCCCAAAACTAGGTTTTAATGCACAAACATTACATTGTCAGCTCTTTCTTCGTACTCACGCTTTCACTAGCCATACTTCTGCATCATATTCATTCCCATGATGCTTCAACACATGAGGAACATATTATCATGTACAATTTGTAATTTAACCCCCTAACTTGGGTAATTTTCACTTTAGTCCAAACAAGTAAAACATTAATTTCAACATTATTCAAAATGGACTAAAATTGAAATATAAGTTCTTCTTGAGCCTTAATTACTTTTCAAAAGATAATATCAAGCATATAATTACCTTTCTTAACCAAAGCACCTAGGGTTAAAACATAACCCAGGTCAGCGATGTTACAAGAAGTACCACAACGTGCCTTGTGAAGATGTAGGAAAGTAGGGATGGAAGGAAGAAGGAAATAAACATGAAACACACAAAATTTGTCTTTGACTGTCAGCCACAAAGGGGAAGAACTAACCAAAGGGGAGACTTCTTTCACGTACCTTATAGAGAAGTATAGATGGAAATGAGAAGGAAATCAACATAGTAAATGAAAACATCGCCAGTCATATTTAGAAATAATGCATGGAATTCAGTATGTTTGTTGGAGGAAGAAGATGGTATCTGGCTAAAAAAACACAGAGACTTAAATCTGAAAGGGTTCACCAGGTAGCATAAGCAAAGTACTCATACTAGAAGTGGTTAGCATTTATATATATACATATATAGAAATAGGGATGGAAATGAGAAGGAATTGAACATAGGGAAGGGAAACACTACTAGTCATATGTAGAAATAATGCATGGAATTCAATATGTTTGCTGGAGGAAGAAGACAATATCTGGATGAAAAAAAACACAAAGACTTAAATCAAAAGTTGTACACTAGGTAGAGTGAGAAATTTACCCCCACAGCCAATGTGTGTGTGTATATATATATATATATATATATATATATATATATATATATATATATATATATATATATATATATATATATATATATATATACATACATATATCTATATACATATATATATATGTATATATATATATATGTGTGTGTGTGTTTTAGTTCTATCCCTATTTTGATAGAACTGGTCTGAGAGGGAGGTGGTTATAGTCTCCTCAGGAGTGGGTAAACTTCTTAGAGCGGATCTCAGATCCATCTAGTAGGAATCCCTTGGGAAAGCAAAGGCTTTGATGGAAATTCAATCAGAGGAGGAGCCACCTAAGGATATATGGGTTAACCCACCAAAGAGAGACCCGTTATAGGTGGAGATTCAATATCAGCATTATGACAAACCACTACCACACGAGTGAGATTACTCAAAACAAAGTGTAGAATTATTAACTAGCATCCATATGACCACAAAATAAGGTACATTAAAATTGATCACCTACAATCATCTCAAGAGGAAACATATACATCAAGGTTCACAACCTGTTACCACATGTATCACATACCATGACACATAAGTATCACAAATCATTGTACAGTGGCCATCTTTCCACAAACCTATTAAAAATATAACATGTTCACATGTACAAGCTATGCATATACAACATGACACACTGCCAAAACTTCATATTGATACTATAATCTACAAAACATCACATCTAGGTTCTGAGAGTGTAGGGATGACATATGGGACTCTGTACAACACATAAGCAGCATTCCCAACCTTCTGGATTCACTGGTATCCTTGTTTCTCTTCCTCAACTACACGATCTCTAACACATCGTGCACAACCACCTAAAAGATGTGGAAACCCACTGGGTGAGACCAAATGTCCCAGCGAGAGATATAACTTTCCACCAACAACTATTGCTAGCACAAATAGATATATAGCAGATTAAGCATAAGGAGCAGATATAGATAAATGAGCAAGTAAAAGTGATAACACATATTAGGCATATTAAGCAGCTACAACAGATTAGTATAGAATCATATATTGTTATAAGTAAATATTAAGAACATGTATAAAATATAATAGCTAAGAACTATAAGAAACAAGGCAAAGTGTAACATCCAATGTAAGTCATGTTTAACCCTAAGTAGATATACTACATGGTTTTGTTACACCTTTTATTAAGCCCTGGGGAATTTGAATCGTACCACCCAAATCCCAACTGACCACTGTGAAGTGCTATTCAATTCTATACAAGATATACGAAGAGTCAGAATCTATAGATATTTTTCCCACTCGGTCAATATGAGTGAACATTGTAGTGACATATCAGTCTGACTACAACCAATCACATACAGTTAAGATGAAAACACCTAGTCCGCTCTCAGTACAGGTCACAACACTAGAGAACACGTTATACATGCCCATTTTATCTGATGCATCCCACAATTGTTCGCATTTCTCCCTTTTAGATCACATATACAAACATTTGAGGCATGATTGTAGCCATCCTCCATAACATTTAATTGTGGCTGCAAGGATATACCCTCAACTTGCACCCCCACATATTCAACAATATGTGCTCGAAGTTCCCCTTAGGAATTACTCGTTTCACCATTCAGCAAGTCCTGACGTTGAAGATGGATCTACGGCACAGGGCACTACATGATTAGGGGTTTCACTTGATTATTTATGTCTATTAGGTTAATTAATGTTGCATCATACAAGTGGATATACAAGTCGTAATTCATTCTAGAAATCATAACTATAAAACAAAGATATAAAACTTATGAAGTATAAACTTATCACGTCATGACATGACACTATTTGACTACCATACAAGACTATCATCATTATCACAACATCTAGGGATAACCACCTTATCACATCATCGGAGGATATCACGTCATATTAGGCAAAACTCCATCATTAAGGTCATTAACCAATTACAATGTCCACTTCAAGAACATCATTAGTTCATCATGCCTTATCTAGGTTCATGATCACCACCCTATGTCATATAAGAGATACCATGGTGATCACAAAATATGATGTGAATTCAACCCACAACATTAGAATGACACAATTAGGAGAGAGAAAAATACTTCAATACATGCTAACCACTCAAGCAAGCTAAACATTACATCATGTACTCAAGATTAGTGTTAGGGTTTCTCATAGTTAACCGATTAGGATGTCCATAACAACACTCAACATTATATCCTATAGTTCACCACTTCCCACATTCTTGGAGCATATTAGGCTAAGAATCATTATGACAACTAACTGGTCATGTAATCAACAAAGTGTAGAGACCAAATATGGTTTAACACCTCTATCAACCACTAGGAATCGGCTTCCCTAGAGACCACCAGGATTAACCCATCCTAGAGACCACACAACCCATCTAACACTGAGACCGCAACACCATGTAGCAACCGTAACAAACCATCATATGTAGTGACCCTCAAATCTCTTTCAAACATAACAACCACAAGGAAAGTGCTCCATGTGTAGCCACCATACATGTAGCAACAATAGAGCCCAACAAATGCAACGATCACAACACCTACTAAACATAGTGACCACAAACATAAGCATTAAGGGATGTAGGAACCAACACACAAAACTAATATGTAACAACCACAAGACTACTCCATGAGTAGCGACCACAACAGAAACTACTTGCATAGCAACCATATCACATGCTAATTGTAGCAAACAACAAGAAACATGGTGACAAAAATAGATGGTTAACACCAACAAACCGAAGAGTCACCAAGTTGAATCTTCATTGATGTGATGAACATCAAAACCCTAAAAATGACCATCACAAAGATCAATGTAGGAACTAAGATAAGGTGAAGAAAACCAAGCATCGAACACATGTATACAAGAGTCAAAACCTCAATCTTCCATGTCATAGACAAAACATAAACATGGGGATAAAACCAACGATCAAGATGTTGCATGTATGACTCAACAACTCCCCCATCACTTACATCTTGGGTGTAAGAATTTGGATTTAGGAAAAGAGTTTATCAATACAAGATCACTACATAATCATAAACCCTAAATCAACGTATCATCATCCAACAACTTATAATCACGTTTTAGAGATGAAACAATAACATGCAAGCAAGATAACATGCAACAAGAGTAGAGGAGAGAGTTATATAACCCGCCTTATGGTGAAGATCCACTCTAAAAGCCAATAAGATCCAAGCGAGAGGAGAAAATCAAAGACTCAATCAACTCCATGGCCATGCAAGATCACGTCAAGAGAAGAAGAGAAAGCCAAGGTCAAAAAAGAAGAGAGGGTACAAACCCTAGGCTGAAAAGAAAGAAGAAAGAGGAGATCTTCATATCACTTAGGTACAACCATGGGAGAACCATCAATTCAACCTATGTTGGAGAGACGTTCCTTAAGATAGCCACCATGGAGAGCCATGGTATTGTCCAAGAGAAGAAAGAGAGGGTAGGGATTTAAGAAAAATGAGATCAAGAAGGATAAACCACTTTCTAAGCACAAGGAGAGCCAAAGGATCAACAAAGAGAGATGATCCAATCCTAGATCACCATATGAAATGGTTCCACCACCTTCTTCAAGTAAAAGCACCTCCACACTCACCACCAAGAACAAAGGTCAATTCAAAGCAAGAAGGGAGAAAGAAGATAGAGCTAAGAGGGCCACTTGCATGTAAAAGAGGGGGTATAAATACCCAAGGGTAGGAGAGAGATGAGAGAGATGAGGTGTCAAGATACTAGAGCCACTAGAGACATTTTTCCCTCCAAAAATTGGCCATCCAAACACTCAAAATGTGCATGAAATAAAGGATGATAAAAACAAGCTAGGTAGTGACCATTTGGTCACCCAACCCATTCGGTCGAATCAAACCAAGGCAACCACATGGTAGCGGCTGCTACCACTGTCACCCGAAGAAAACGGTCTCTACAACAAAAACAAAATCTCAAAATACCTTTTGTAACTATAGACTAGACCAAAGCAAAGCACCATGATCTCTTCAAAGTCAACCAAGAAAATGCACTCCGGTCGCTACACATAAAGGATCACGTCAACATGGTCGACACCACCATCAACTCATGCATCCATGCAAACCCTAGCACAACACACATGATGCCACCTCATCAACCAAGGTTCAATAAGGTGCCCCTAAGCATCATTCTCTCTCTCAAGATGAAAAAACACAAGAGGCACATTAAACATTGAAAAATTGCAAGATACACCCTCAGTATGGGTAAATTGCAACTTGGTCCAAAATAGGCACACATATAGAAAAACTAGCTCAAAATCATGCAAACTGGACCAAACTAAAAACATGAGTGTGTCACATGTTATTAAGGTGCATCACATGATTAGTTAAGATTTTAAGCATCTTATTAAGAAAGCAAGAAAGATCAAGAACTAAGCTAGGTCTGGGGTCTTACAACCATAAACCCCTAACAAGTATTTTCCCCCAAAATCCCATGTGAAAAGAGATGGATACAATTCCTATGCATCTCATCCTCAAGCTTCCATGTGGCTTCCTAAATGTCACGGTGATGCCACAAAACCTTAACTAACATTATATCCTTCTTATTCAACTTCTTCACCTTTATATCAAGGATCGACACAGGACCCCCACATACGACACGTCCTCATCCAACTCAACTTCTATAGGTTGCAAGGTCAAGTTCGTGTTAGGGTGACACTTCCTCAACATAGAAACATGGAAGACCAAATGCAACCTATGCAACTCAGGTGATAGTTCCAACTTATAAGCCACCTTCCCAACACGAGCCACCATTGGGTAAGGTCCCATAAACCTGGGATCCAACTTACCCTTCTTCCGAAACCTCAAAATGTCTTTCCAAGGAGAGACCTTGAGTTAAACTTTGTATCCTACTTGGAACTCCAAAGGCCTCTGACGATTATAACCATACAACTTATGTTTGTCCTATACTACCTTCAGCTGATGTTGAATCACTTTGATCTTCTTTGTAGTTTGTTTTACAAGTTCAGGACCCAAAAGTTGTTACTCACTTGTCTCACACCAACACAATAGAGATCAAAAATGTCTCCCATACAAAGCTTCATAAGGTGCCATATCAATACTCCTCTGATAGCTTTGTTATAGGAAAACGCTATCAAACTGAGGTGGACATCCCAACTACCCAAAATATGTAGAATACAGGCTCTTAACAGATCCTCAAATGTCTAAATCGTCCTCTTAGTGTGTCCATCTGTCTACGGGTGAAACGTTAAGTTGAACCTCAAAAGTGTACCCATCTTTGTATGTAGACGCTCCCAAAAACAACTAGTAAATTGAGTACCTCTGTCAGACACTATTATTAATTGGATATTGTGCAAACATACTATCTCATCTACATACACTTGTGCCAACTTCTTAGTTGTGTACATTGTCTTCATGGGAAGGAAGTGTATTGTAACATCCCTGGATTTTCACCTTCTCAAAACCCCATGGAGATGAGCAGACAAAATCCGAACACGTTAGGCAATTGTTTCAGAGAGCGATGTGGAAGCATAATGTGCATACATGAACATTCAATTATAATGCATACATCATGAACAATCTCAACATTCAACATGTATATATTAATACAAGATTACTTATTACAAAATGAATTACATTTACATATTAAAAGAAGATTTACAAGTCTATGAACATGTATGCTAATCAAGATCTACACAATAGGTACAACCTGAACAACTACTCACTCCCATCTTTTTCCTCCCATGCTATCTCTGAACCTAAAACATACGTGAAACAGTGAATCAACACACAAGTTGTTGTGGACATGGGTAGAAAGATACATATTAATATGTTTGCATAATTGAAATAACTTGAGAAAGAAAGATTAAAGCATAACATTGTTTAAAGTGATAATCAGGTAAACATTCCTTTTATTGCATTCACCTTGATGCGGTTGTACTACACATACTTGCACTTGACTTACATCTAGTGTGGGAAATATAGTATCATCATACATCTAACATGGGCCAAGGAATCATACATCCATGTTAGGCAACATACATCCACACCAGGCTATGTGCTCTAGTAGCTACAACCCATCATACTCATTTATGTTCTATTAGATTTGGCAAAGTATAACTCATACTAGTTCAACCAAGCAATCATATCCAAATACGAGCATTCAAGATATCACATATCATAGGAAACCAAAAAACTAGTCTTATACTTAATAAATCCCACGTACCTGAGTTCAAAGATTCCTAATAATTCTGGATCATCTAGATCTTTGTCCAAGACCTGATTAAAGAAATTAATCATCATTAATATAGGTACACCATATTCTTGGTATTTTAGATCCATATTAGGGTTTAGGCCAAACCATGGTACAAACTAATCTATACTTGTGTTTGATATTTTTCTACTGACTAGGGTGTCATTTTAGAGGTCTGGTCCAATTTTTGTAATTTTCTGAAGACTGGTCTATTTTCTAGAATTAAAATGAGTTAAAAGGCATATAACTAGTCTTTGCTAGAAAAAGACCTATTATTATGAATATTATTCCATTTAGAGTTTAAATATGGGTTTCAATCATCATTAGGATTCTATATGAATTTTCTGAGAATTAATATCAACATGATATAATTTATTTCATTTAACGAATTACAAAAAGGAGCACTATACTCTAAATTATAATCATCATTATTTGTTCTTTAAAAGCCTGATCTAAGGGTCTAGCAATGTAGAGGATATTTTTAATCATTTATTGGCCATCGGAGCTATTTTTAATCATTTATGCAAGTTCTAACCAATCAGCTAATTTCTTGAAGAATTAAATGAAAAATAAAAGAAGGTTTGCGAGCTCTGCTTCGTGGATCAGGTGAGGGATCTGACTAATCGGATCCTCCCACTAACTCATGAGTAGATGCTCGTCTGAAGAGAAGTTCAGGCGGGTGAAAGGTCAGGATTGCCCAGAGACTTTCAATTGGATTTGTTTGTCAGGTATGGGCAAGGTGGAGAAAACACCCCTTCGAATGTTCCCCACTCATGCCATGGTTGCAGCGAGGGAACAAGGGAGGGTACATCAAGGTGAGGGTGGGGTTCCAGGGGGTGTTGGGTATTTCCGATGGGTTGGTTGAGTTTGCGGGCTCACGGCGGTTGCGAGGAGGTCAATTTCGTCGGCAATGGTGGTTTGGGCGCTAATCTCAGACCAAAGTAGGTGGGGAAGAGAGAAAAGGCATTTTGGGGATATACCTGCCCTCGGGTTGGATTGAGGGGTTATGAAGCTTGGTGTGAGATTCATGAGGCTCAGAGATAGCTCCCTGCAGCTTGACGTGCTCCCGACCGTACCCGTGATGAAGCATTCGAGCTTGGTTGCAGCGGCTTTTCGACCCAAGGCTCTGGGCCTCCGCGGCACCAACCGAGGGTGCTACTCAATTTTCCGAGACTCTAGATGGTTTAGCCATGGTGGATTGGAAGGAGGAGGCTCCTGGAGTGAAGGAGGAGACCGGGGTCAGGCGAGGTGAGGTGCTCGAGGTCAGGGAGGTAGAAGCAACCTTCGTTGCAATTGTAGATGAGGGATGATCAAAAGAAGGTCGGCGGAGATTTTGGGAGCCTTATATAGGCACAAAGAGGTGTAGAGGGTTAAGCCCTAAAATGGGTGCCACCTCCAGTGAGAGGCACGGAGAAGATGGGGGTCATTCTCCCTGATCCGAGTGCGATGGGAAATGTGGTAACATTCGTTGAGTTTGTTTTGGTGAGACGAGGTCATCCTCCAACGATCTCACCCAAGAGATGTGGGAGTCAGGCGCGTGGAGTCTTAGTTAATTGTTGAGGTTGGGACTGAGGAAAGCGGGGGGTAGGAGACAAAGTCTCCCCTGTTGGATCATTGATCAACGGCCAGCATTAGCTCGGCCTATTATAAGGCTTGCACCTAACCTTCAAAGGGTTGTGTGACACATAATGTCACGCATTTGATTCAAATAATTCCCAAACTTAGATCCTAGGGTTCAAATTAATGATATACTATACATGATTTTAAATTCTTATATCTCCCAAATCACTTATCCAACTATAATGAAATTTTAATGTAAGCTTCATGATGTCAATATGTGACTATGGTCTAAAATTGGAGTTCAAATTCGATTATTGGCTATGTCAAATGACTAGATGTCATATTGCTTGTAATTTGGCTTTATATGATACTAGGGATGGTATGAAATGAAATTGATAAGGCAATTAACCAAGGTTGACATCAAACTCTAACATTGATTCATATGTACATAATTCCTCCAAAGAAATTAGTTCACTACTCACTGAACACTAAATGAATGATTGGTCTCATGAGAGCTTAATCAATTAGTGAGGGTATTAATTCACAATTGAATTCAATTAGGCATCATAGCCCTCTATCGTATCTCAAAACACCTAATTTGGGTGAAGGAATCCATGATTGTATTACTAATTCCTCAATTTGGTATTTGTCCTATACATAGAATGCTTGTCTCTCAAATATTGTATTAGTTATTAAAACCCAAAAATCTAGGTTATCACATTCACCCCACCTTATTTGGAATTTCTTCCTCGAAATTTAACTAATCTCATCCTTAAGAGGCTATTTAGGAGTTCAACTTCATATACATCATCATTGCTTAGGTTCTAAGACCACCATAGTTGCATGCACTCTAAGTTGTCAGCTTAGGGTCTAGAGATTCTTGGGTGTGTCCACCCCACCTTATACATGTGGAAGCATCACTTAATGTCTTAGCCATAACATGACATTATGATATCTTAGGATTACATCACCCCTAAGGGTACATGTTTTGTTCATACTTTTAAAGTTCAAGAGGAATTCATTTATAGGCCATGTTATTCATATCGTTCAAAGCTAACATCATTAATATGTTTTATGATCAACATCTTACAATGATTTCAGCACTAGAGGAGATTTATCTTCATACTTGATATTAGGATTTTTCTACATAAGAAGGGCTTACAAAACATGCTTGACCATTAGCGTTTCACCCTATGATGTGATATTCATACTCAACATAGAACCATACATTGAGAAGGATTAAATTTACAAACTATATTTCTTATCGTATATCTTATGACCCAAAAATATCTTTATATCAAGTTCATGAGTTCAACTTTTTATGTCTTGCATGTATTATGTGAAGGGAAAAAGAGAATATACTAAGTTTATCCCATGATCTCATCATCATATCTTTCATGTTTCATATGAAGGGGAAGAGAATATTTTAAAGTCAAACTTATCATGATTTCAATCTTGGGTACTACATGTATTTTATAGGAGGATATATATAGAATAGGTCAAGCTTATTAGAGTGACTCCTCATATATAAATCATCTATATAGCTCAAGTGAGGTTTCTATCATCATATATTAAGAAGGAGAAGAAGAAGGGAGAACATGTATGTTGAGTATCTTTTGCACAGAGCATCATACTCTCATAACTAGGGTTCATATATTACCTCACTTGCAACTAATGATGGGACTTACAAAATATGTCACTCCATCTAGGACCTAACTCAGCCAAAGGATTGACTTTATCATATGGGTCATCTACCCATCCTTTTATTTTACCCAATTCTCACATATAGATTTGAATCATGCATAAGGACTCAACTCAACACTCGAGATTAATGTAGTGTAGGACATTTTTTTAACACATATCTCATATATTGGAGGCTAGGTCCTATGACCTTCTCCCTGTGGGTCTTACTCTCTCTAGAGTTCACCACATATCTCATCCTACCACTAGATATCCTCCTTGTATAAGAGCTTGAGGCTCATGCACACTCATCTCTATCTTAACTTAGCTTATCTTAAGTAGGAAAAGGGAATGTACTTTCATCATCAAGATTTTGCTTAAATTCTCTAAAATTGGATTCAACTAGTATACAATTCAAACCCTTATAAGGAAACCTATACTATCAGATATCAAACTTTGATAAGATTGCACATGCTTATTTCAACTATCATTATATCATCCACTCTATGTATCACATATCTTGATAAGGCTCTAGACATCTAATCTAGACAACTCTCTCTTCTAGACTGATGTCACTCCCTTTCACTTAGGTTACATGAACACTAACTACTCTCCAGTGTGAGGGACACATTTTCATATTTACATATAGGTAATAAAATATTATATAGTTTTTCTCCGAGAAGGCAGACGTCGGAGAAAACTGTCGAGGCTCGAGCCGATTGGAAAACAAAACCAAATCAGTAAACTCAAGTGTCCCACACACAGTAGGTAGTCCAGTGCCATATCACCTAGTGAAATGGTGAGAACATGGTGTATATTAGTATAGCCACCCAATACATATGAGCTCTATATGGATACGGTTTCATACACTTGCCTAAACCTAGTTCTCGAACATCTTGGTTCTAACCCAGAGGCTAAGTCGAACATAATCCATATTCAACAACTCACTAAGTTTCTAATATTTAAAGTGAAAGGTGAAATTTGGTTTTTATTTTTTATGGTAAGCAATTGTTAGGTGTAGCTATTGTTCATGCTCTGATACCAACTGTAACGTCCCCGGATTTTCACCTTCTCAAAACCCCATGGATATGAGAAGACAAAATCAAAACTCGTTAGGCAATTGTTTCAGAGAGCGATGTGGAAGCATAATACGCATACATGAACATTCAATTATAATGCATACACCATGCACAATCTCAACATTCAACATGTATATATTAATACAAGATTACTTATTACAACATAAATTACATTTACATATTAAAAGAAGATTTACAAGTCTATGAACATGTATGCTAATCAGGATCTACACAATAGGTGCAACCTGAACAACTTCTCACTCCCATCTTTTTCCTCCCATGCTATTTTTTAACCTAAAACATACGTGAAACAGCGAATCAACACACAAGGTGTTGTGCATGTGGGTAGAAAGATACATACTAATATGTTTGCATAATTGAAATAACTTGAGAAAGAAAGATTAAAGGAAACCATTATTTAAAGTGATAATTAGGTAAACATTCCTTTTATTGCATTCACCTTGATGTTGTTGTACAACACATACTTGCACTTGACTTACATCTAGTGTGGGCAATATAGTATCATCATACATCTAACATGGGCCAAGGAATCATACATCCATGTTAGGCAACATACATCCACACCAAGCTATGTGCTCTAGTAGCTACAACCCATCATACTCATTTATGTTCTATTAGATTTGGCAAAGTATAACTCATACTAGTTCAACCAAGCAATCATATCCAAATAAGAGCATTCAAGATATCACATATCATAGGCAACCAAAAAACTAGTCTTATACTTGATAAATCCCACGTACCTAATTTCAGAGATTCCTAATAATTCTGGATCATCTAGAACTTGGTCCAAGACCTAATTAAAGAAATTAATCATCATTAATACATGTACACCATATTCTTTGTATTTTAGGTCCATTTTAGGGTTTAGGCCAAACCTTGGTTCAAACATATCTATACTTGTGTTTGATATTTTTCTACTGACTAGGGTGTCATTCTAGAGGTCTGGTCCAATTTTTGTAATTTTCTGATGATTGATCTATTTTCTAAAATTAAAATGAGTTAAAAGGCATATAACTAGTCTTTTCTAGAAAAATACCTATTATTATTAATATTATTCCATTTAGAGTTCAAATATGGGTTTCAATCATCATTAGGATTCCGTAAGAATTTTCTGAGAATTAATATCAACAAGATATAATTTATTTCATTTAACAAAATACAAAAAGGAGCACTATACTCTAAATTATAATCACCATTATTTGTTCTTTAAAAGCCTGATCTAATGGTCTAGCAATGTAGAGGATATTTTTCGGAGAACAGGGATATTTTATGGGGATTTATTGGCCATCGGAGCTATTTTTAATCATTTATGCAAGTTCTGACCAATCAGGTAATTTCTTGAAGAATTAAATGAAAAATAAAAGAAGGTTTGCGAGCTCTGCTTCGCGGATCAGGTGAGGGATCTGACTAATTGGATCCTCCCACTGACCCATGAGTAGATGCTCGTCAGAAGAGAAGGTCAGGCGGGTGAAAGGTCAGGATTGCCCAGGGGCTTTCAATTGGA
Organism: Alisma plantago-aquatica; assembly: GCA_963693085.1. NCBI lineage: Eukaryota > Viridiplantae > Streptophyta > Magnoliopsida > Alismatales > Alismataceae > Alisma > Alisma plantago-aquatica. Next base: position 959,689,133 of record OY856411.1, on the reverse strand, counting down.
TCCGTTTGTCAGGTATGGGCAAGGTGGAGAAAACACCCCTCTGAATGTTCCCTGCTCTTGCCATGGTTGTAGCGAGGGAATAGGGGAGGGTAGATCAAGGTGAGGGTGGAGTTCCAGTGGGTGTTGGGCATTTCTGATGGTTTGGTTGAGTTCGCGGGCTCACGGTAGTTGCGAGGAGGTCAATTTCATCGAAAATGGTGGTTTGGGCGCTAATCTCTGACCAAAGCAGGTGGGGAAGAGAGAAAAGGCATTTCGGGGATATACCTGCCCTCGGGTTGGATTGAGGGGTTATGAAGCTTGGTGCGAGATTCGTGAGGCTCAATGATAGCACCCTGCAGCTTGACGTGCTCCCGACCATGCCCGCGATGAAGCTTTCGAGCTTGGTTGTGGCGGCTTGTCGACCCGAGGCTCTGGGACTCCGCGGCACCAACCGAGGGTGGTACTCAACTCGCCGAGACTCCAGGATGGTGTAGCCGTGGTGGGTTGGAAGGAGGAGGCTCATGGAGTGAAGGAGGAGACCGGGGTCAAGCGAGGTGAGGTGCTCGAGGTCAGGGAGGTAGAAGCAACCTTTGTTGTAATTGAGGATGAGGAATGATCAAAAGAAGGTCGGTGGAGCTTTTGGGAGCCTTATATAGGCACGAAGAGGTGTAGAGGGTTGAGCCCTAAAATGGGTGCCACCTCCAGTGAGAGGCACGAAGAAGATGGGGGTCGTTCTCCCTGATCTGAGTGCGATTGGCAATGTGGTAACATTCGTTGAGTTCGTTTTGGTGAGATGAGGTCATCCTCCAACGATCTCATCTAGGAGATGTGGGAGTCAGGCACGTGGAGTCTCGGTTAATTATTGGGGTTGGGACCGAGGAAAGCGAGAGGTAGGAGACGAAGTCTCCCCTGTTGGATCGCTGATCAATGACCAACATTACCTCGGCCTATTATAAGTCCTGCGCCTAAGCTTCAAAGGGTTGCGTGACACATAATGTCACACATTTGATTCAAATAAATCCCAAACTTAGATCCTAGGGTTCAAATTAATGATATACTATACATGATTTTAAATTCTTATATCTCCCAAATCACTTATCCAACTATAATGAAATTTTAAGGTAAGCTTCATGATGTCAATATATGACTATGGTCTAAAATTGGAGTTGAAATTCGATTGTTGGCTATGTCAAATGACTAGATGTCATATTGCTTGTAATTTGGCTTTATATGATACTAGGGATGGTATTAAATGAAATTGATAAGGAAATTAATCAAGGTTGACATCAAACTCTAACATTGATTCATATGTACATAATTCCTCAAAAGAAATTAGTTCACTACTCACTAAATCACTAAATGAATGATTGGTATCATGAGAGATTAATCAATTAGTAAGGGTATTAATTCACAATTGAATTCAATTAGGCATCATAGCCCTCTATCGTATCTCAAAACACCTAATTTGGGTGAAGGAATCCATGATTGTATTACCAATTCCTCAATTTGGTATTTGTCCTATACATAGAATGCTTGTCTCTCAAATATTGTATTAGTTATTAAAACTCAAAAATCTAGGTTATCACATGTATTGACTTGGTCAACCTGTCCACTATCACCCAAATGGAATCATGAACTTTGGCGGTCCTAGTAGGACCAACCACAAAGTCCATAGTGATATCATCCCATTTCTACTATAGTAGAGGCAATGGTTGCAAAGTCCCTACATTTTTTTGATGCTAATCTTAACCTACTCACAAACTGGACACTTTTCCACAAACTCAGCTACATCACGCTTCAAACCAAGCCATCAATTAAGATCCTTCAGATAGTGATACATCTTGGTGCTGCTATTTTTTTTTTTGGAAAATTGGGTAAGTATATTCCAAACCCCCCCAGAGGGGGACAAAGTTACAAGACACACCCAAACATGTGACTACACACTTCTAAGAATCGGTTACAACAGATCCCAATTCCTAGCTATAATAGGGGGGAAATCAAGGCAAGATTTAAAAGTAAAATACATTCTCTTGATATCTAGTGCAAGATGGTTGAAGATAACGACAAAGTCAAAAGCTCCACCATTATGCAGCCTTTTATTATGCTCCTCCCAAATGAAGTGGACAACACCAGTGATGGCCCAAAGTTCCAAAATTCTGGATTGCTTTGATCTATTACCTAGGCCTGCAAGGCATTCATAAAGAGAATATGAAGATCTAATATTTAGTTTGCGTTGAGCACGTCCCCAGATATACTTCCAAAATTTGTAGCCCTCAAATAGATGAGTTATGGAGTCATTGTGTAGGTCACATAGTAAGCAAGCAGGAACAGGTGCCCCCGACTAAGAACTAATCTTTTCCATAGTAGGTAAGACGCTCGTGAGAGCTTTAAAGGTAGTAAGACTCCATCTAGGATAGTGCCTGGAGAGCCAAAGATTTCCATAGGCCTTATCATATGGACGTTTTTGTCTAACATTTCCCCCAAAGATCCCAGCCCTCCCAAGCAAAAAAGGAAGGCCAGAGAGCCCCCATACATCTATGGCAAGTAGAGTCATTCTTGAGAACAGTAGTCAAGGTATCACCATACCTGCAAGAAAACCATGAGCTCCATATACATTGAACTTGGGTGAACCTTTGAATGCGACATAATGTATGATAATCTACAAGTTCATCAAGCCTCTTCAGCCCCAAACTACCTTCACAAAGTAGATATGCTAGACATGCCCAAGAAGAGGGGTGCACCAAGCTACCCCAAAGGAAATCCGAAAGCAGCAACTCCATCCTACATAAGACAGCAGGAGGAATGTCACCCATACGCAGCCAATAGCTAATCATACCCATGGCACTGTGCTTAATGAGCACAAGATGACTAGCCATAGATATCTTAGAACCAGACCATCTTTGTATCATGTCTATAAGCTTATCTAAGCATTCATGAAAGTGGCGCCTCCTAAGATTGCCACCTGCCATAGGAAATCCAAGATACTTTGTGGGCCAAGTACCAAGTTGAATACCCAAGCAACTAATCAAGGCCTCTTTGTTGTGGCAAGAAGAGGACAAGAATATATGTGTTTTGTTCGGGTTGCACTTCATACCAGAAATAGAACCAAAGTCAAGCAAAACATGTTTAAGTTTGGTAAGGCTACATAGTCGACCCTCAGAGAAAATAAGGACATCATCTGCAAAGAGAAGACGGCTAAGAGCCTTAGTCTTATTGATGGGATAGCTTCTAATGATCATGTTATCATATGCCTCCTCAAGACATCTGCTGAAGCCTTCCATTGCAATAGAAAATAGTAGATGAGATAAGGGATCGCCTTGCCTAAGTCCATTGGAGCTTTTGAAGAAGCCAACTGAAGAAGAATTAAGTAAAAGAGAGAAAGATGGCATCTCCACACATTGTTTAAGATTACAGATAAACTTATCATTGAACCTGAGACCATTAAGACAATCCCAAATGTAGGACCACTGAATAGAATCAATAGCCTTGGTGATATCCAACTTAATGCAAGCAGTAGGAGGGTTGGATTTCAGATTAAATCTAATAGTGAACTCGGCCGCAAGAAGAGAACAATCCTCAATACTGCAACCTTTAACAAAAGCACCTTGATTAAGAGAGATAATATTTGGCAGAAGATTAGCTAGTCTCCTTGAAATGACTTTAGCAATGATTTTATAAAGCATTGAACAACAAGAGATAGGCCTGAAATCAGCTGGAGACGAGACAATATCTTTCTGGGGAATAAGAGCAAGAAAAACATGATTGACTTGTCTAACCATGTTTCCTCCTTCAAAGATCCACTTGACATCCTTAAGAAGATCATCACAAATGATGTTCCAATTACCCCTATAGAAGTAACCATTGAAACCATCTGGTCCCGGGCTTTTGTGAGGTCCAATGCTCCACACAGCATCACGAACCTCATTCAAACTCAGAGAAGATCACATGATGGTATTATCAATCTTAGATACAATAGGTGTCCAATTTGATATAGAAGAGTTTGAAGCAACATGAGGCTGATTATAGAGCAGTTCAAAAAATTTAACAGTGTCATCAGTAATGGCATCATTATCCTGCAGAAGTCCACCATGTGAGTCAAACTGTTCAGTTATAGAGTTAATAGCATCCCGTATCTTGATACTAGTATGATAGACTTTAGTGTTCCTATCTTCATTGGAGAACCACTCCATTCTACTGCGCTGCCAGAAATAAACCTCTTCTGCCTTAAGAAGCAAGTCTAGTCTTTTAAGGGTTGTTTTTCAGCATGAATGAGATCTGGATCTAGGGGACATCTATGGATCATAGCTGAGATGTCATCAAGTTCCATTCTTTCTCTAGTAATAAGGTTCTTAAGGTTGACATACTTTTTGGACCAAGTCTTCAACTTATCTTTGAAATTCTTGAGTTTATGACAGAATTGAAAGAGTGGGTTGTCATAGATTTCAGTAGCCCAAGCCTCTTTTATAATGTCCCGACAGCCTTCCCAATCCAGCCAGAAATTGAGAAATCGGAAAGGCTTCTTCTTGAAAGAAATAGGCTCATATTAATGTTAAGAGCACAATGATCTGAATAATTACAGGTTATGAACTTCGTTTTGGAACCAGGAAATTTAGAGAGCCAAATATCATTGACAAAGGCTCTATCAAGTTTGCACGCCACCCTTTTAACGACCCCTTGCTTATTATGCCAAGTGTAAACCTCCTTACCAATGACGGGTAGTTCAGTTAGACCAGCATTATCAAGAGCAGCATTAAAAGTGCTAAGAATAATAGAGGGCACCTCATGACCCCCAGCCTTCTCCTCTTGCTTCCTGATATTATTGAAATCACTAGTGATGAGCCAATCTTCATCTATTCTAGTAGCAATCCTCTCCAAGGTATTCCATAGGATAGAGCACTCAGACACAGAGTTCCTAGCATAGATAGAAGTAGTGTAGATAATGAGTCCACCTTTATTAATACATTTCATAGTGACATGTTGATCATCCATCTCAATCATAGTAGTAGTCCAGCAATTAGGATTTCACCCAACATAGATACAACCATTATGGTCATGCAGATGATTAGAAACACATATCTAGCCTTTTAGGAAACATATGGTTAGATGTATGGATCATGTGAGACTTGATTTTAGATTCAACAAGAAAGGCCAAAGTCTCTTTATTATCGAGAATGGTTCTCCTCGCTTCTTTCTTCTTACGTGGCTTCCCAGAGCCACAAACATTGGTCATGAGAAAGGTCATTAATGACCTCTGGCTTCCGAGCGGGTCTTACGAGACCCATCACCTTTGGACGCTCTTGAAGCCTTAGATGATGAAGAAGAGGAAGCACCGGTGGAACTCTAACTACTAGATCATCAGTCTCCCCCAAACCAGCAGTGCAAGCATCCATCATAGAGTCAAGTGTAGAAACTGACCCACCATTAACAACAACATTTGTACCATCACTTTCATCTACTCTGCAATGCAACGATGCTACAACTACCGTAGCAACACCTGTAGATACAGCATTAACCTGAGACGCAGCCACCCCAATAACATTATTGTTGCCTTGACACCCAACCACGCCATTAGTTCTAGGAGTGTTGTCGCCGCCAGATTGGAATGTCCCACCAACAGCTTGTGCACCACATCCATGTCCATGATCATCTGCACTTGCATAGTCAACATCTAGGACCTCCACACTGGAGCCACCATTGTTACCTGAACACGAGGAGGAAGCGCCACCCGAAGAAGGAGCACCACCCGAGGAAGGAACGTCGCCATCAAGTATGCTACTAGGGCTCACGATCTGAACCTCACCTTGATCGTTCGTTGTAGGATCTACAACTACATCTTTGCCCTTCTTCCCAACGATCTTCCAGACCTGGGTTGTAGGAGTAGGAGCCTCCATTACTATGATCGGATTGATCGGGCACTCAGACCCATCATGGCCAAACACCTTGCACGCGACACACCTCTTCGGAACATGCTCATATTGAATCTTCACCGGCATAGGGTCACGCCTAGGCATGTTAACCCATACCTCCAGTGGAGGATTTTCAACAACATAAATCTCAACCAGAGCTCGTGCCTCACCCAGTGATTCCTGACCAAGCGATTTAAAATCAATCTTGAGCAGCTTCCCTACACCACTGGCCATGATCCCAATAGCCCTTGGGGACCAGTTGCGTCCCATACTTGGTATGTTAATCCAAATGGATATGATGTTGAATAAATCCTTCTGCAGGTCATCCCCTGTCTTGTAGTCCTTGACGACCACCAAACGGCTATCAAACCATCTCAGGCCACCTTTAATGATGTTCTTCTTGTCTTCAGCTGAGTTGAAGCAGAGAAGGAAGAATTTGTTTGGCTTGGAGAATAGGTCGAAACCTCCTTTAGGTTTCCAAACCCTACGAATCCAAGCAAGAAGATGATGGTAGTAAGGTCTTCTACCCATCACGTACAGAATCGTTGTGTGCTCCCAGCACCTTTCCATGGCTTCATATGTTGTATCATCAATAGTTATGAATCTCTTACCATCGATCTTCACAGGCGGACTGAAGGAGTGTTTCTCAGAATCAAGGTCACCGCAGGCCAAGACCTGGTTCCAGGCTCGTCTGGGGATGGAGCACATAGTTGCATCAGGGACCCCATCACCACGAGTCTCCGCCACAGCCATGGCATCAGTGGGAGAGGAGGAAGACCCCCCCTCTGGGGGGTTGGGAGGAGCTTACCTCAGGATCGCCTGGAGGTGGCGCAGACCCTAGGGAGGTTGAACGCTTCCGTCGTTCATCTTGGTGCTGCTAGGATGCATAGAATACATTAAAAAATGAGCCTATTCAAGAACAAATTTCCTTAGATCATCAACACATGGCACAAATGCCCTGCCATGAAAACAAATTCTCTCATCCTCAGACTCATGGAATCCATCATGCTTCTCACTACCCAACTCTGACCAGATTTTCCGTATCACAGTATCATCCCATTGTGCATCTTTGATCTACCATGTCAGTGTGGTCTTCACCTATAATTGAGCCAACAAACCTACTAACAAGCATACTTCCAGCTTCACATTCATCTGGAAAAGAGACACCAACATGTCTCCCTCAGGAATTACTCATGTCACCATCCAGCAAGTCTTGACATTTAAGATGGATCTACGGCACATGGCACTACATGATTAGGTTTTCACATGATTAGTTATGTCAATTGAGTTAATTAAGGTGGCATCATACAAGAGGACATACAAGCCACAATTCATTCTAGAAATCATGACTATAAAAAAACTTCAGAAGATATAAAATGTATGAAGTATAAACTTGTCACATCATGACATGATACTATCTGACTGCCATACAAGACCATCATCATTATCACATCATTCAGGGATAACCATCCTTGCTCACATCATTGGAGGATATCACCTCATATTAGATACAAATCCATCATTATGGTCATTGACCAATCACAATGTCCACTTCAAGAACATCATTAGTTCATCATACCTTATCTAGGCTCATAATCATCACCCTATGTCATATAAGAGATACCATGGTGATCACAAGATATGATGTGAATTCAACCTACAACATTAGAGTTACACAAGTAGGAGAGAAAAAATACTTCAACACATGCTAACCACTCAAGCAGGCTAAACATTGCATCATGTAGTCAAGATTAGGGCAAGGGTTTCTCATAGTTAACCGATTAGGTTTTCCATAACATCACTTAACATTATACCCAATAGTTCACCACTTCCCGCATTCTTGGAGCATATTAGGCTAAGAATCATTATCACAACTAACTGATCATGTAACCAACAAAGTGCAGTGACCAAACAGGGATTAACACCTCTAGCAACCACTAAGAATCAGTTGCCCTAGTGACCACTAGGATTAACCCACCCTAGCGACCACACAACCCATCTAATGTTGAGACCACCACACATCAACTAGGTAACGACCGCAACACACCATCATATGTAGTGACCCTCAAATCTCTTTCAAACATAACAACCACAAGGAAATTGCTCCATGTGTAGCCACCATACATGTAGCAACAACAGAGCTCAACAAAAGCAGCGATTGCAATACCTACTAAACATAGAGACCACAGACACAAGCATCAAGGCATGTAGCAACCAACACATAAAACTCATGTGTAATGACCACAAGACTACTCCATGAGTAGTGACCACTATAGAAACTGCTTGCATAGAGACCATAATGCATGCTAAAAGTAGCAAAAAACAAGGAAACATGGCGACAAAAATAGATGGTTGACACCAAGAAACCGAAGAGTCACCAAGCTGAAACTTCATGGAGATGATGAACATTAAAACCCTAAAAATGACCATCAGAAAGATCAGCATAGGAACCAAGAAATGGGAAGAAAACCAAGTGTCAAATGCATGTATACAAGAGTCAAAACCTCAATCTTCCATATGATAGCAAAAACATAAACATGGGGATAAAACCAACGATCAAGATGTTGCATGTAAGAATCAACAACTCCTCCATCACTCAAATCTCAGGTGCAAGAATTTGGATTTAGGAAAAAGAGTTTATCAATACAAGATAACTACATAATCGTAAACCCTAAATCAAGGTATCATCATCCAACAACTTATATCACATTTTAGAGATGAAAGAGTAGAAAGCAAGCAAGATAATATGCAACAAGAGTAGAGGAGAGAGTTATATAACCCTCCTTGTAGTGAAGATCCACTCTAAAAGCCAAGAAGCTCCAAGAGAGAGAAGGAAACCAAAGCATGGATCAACTCTATGGCCAAGAAAGATCACCTTAAGAGAAGAAGAGAAAGCCAAGGTCAAAAAAGAAGATAGGGTACAAACCCTAGGATGAAAAATAAAGGAGAAAGAGGAGATCTTCATCTCACTTAGGTACTACCATGGGAGAACCATGGATTCAACCTCTGTTGGAGAGAAGTTCCTTAAGATAGCCACCATGGAGAGCCATGGTATCATCCAAGAGAAAACAGAGAGGGTAGAGATTTATGAAAAATGAAGTTAAGAAGGATAAACCACTTGCTAAGCACAAGGAGAACCAAAGGATCAACAAAGAGAGATGCTCCAACCCTAGACCACCACATGCAATTGTTCTGCCACCTTCTTCAAGCTCAAGCACCTACACTCACACCAACAAGAACAAGGGTCAACTCCAAGCAAGAAGGGAGAAAGAAGATAGAGCTAAAAGGGCTGCTTGCATGTAAAAGAGGGGGTATAAATACCAAAGAGTAGGTGAGAGATGAGATAGAGGTGTCAAGATACTACAAGCACTAGAGCCGCTTGTCCCTCTAAAACTCAGCCATCTAAGCACTCAAAATGTGCATGCAATAAAGGGTGATAAAAACAAGAAAGGTAGTGACCATTTGGTCACCCAACCCATTTGGTCGAATCAAACCAAGGCAACCGCATGGTAGCGACTGCTACCCATGTCACCCAAAGAAAAAGGTCGCTACAACAAAAACACAGGATCAAAACACCTTTCATAACTATAAACCAAACCAAAGAAAAGCACCATGATCGCTACAAACTCAACAAAGAAAATCACTTCGGTCACTACACAAAGGATAACATCAACATGATCGACACCACCATAAACTCATGCATCCATGCAAACCCTAGCACAACACACATGATGCCATCTCATCAACCAAGGTCCATCAAGGTGCCCCTAAACAACATTCTCTCTCTCAAGATGCAAAAACACAAGAGGCACATACAACATTAAAAAATTTCAAGATACACCCCCAACATGGGTAAATTGCAGTTTGGTCTAAAACATGCACACATATAGAAAAACTAGCTCAAAATCATGCAAACTGGACCAAACTAAAAACATAAGTGTGTCTCATGTTATTAAGGTGCTTCACATGATTATATTAAGGTTTTAAGCATCTTATTAAGAAATCAATCAAGATAAAGAACTAAGCTGGGTCTGGGGTCTTACAACCATAAACCTCTAACAAGTATTCTGCCCCCAAAATCATATGTGTAAAGAGATGGATACTTCCTACGCATCTCATCCTCAAGATCCCATGTGGCTTCCTCAATGCCATGGTGATGCCACAATACCTTAACTAACATGACATCCTTCTTCTTCAACTTCTTCATCCTTCTATCAAGGATCAACATAGGACCCCCACATACGACACATCCTCATCCAACTCAACTTCTATAGGTTGGAAGGTCAACTCTATGTTAGGGTGACACTTCCTCAACATAGAAACATGGAAGATCGGACGCAACCTGTGAAACTCAGGTGACAGTTCCAACTTATAAGCCACCTTCCCAACATGAGCCACCACAGGGTAAGGTCCCATAAACCTGAGATCCAACTTACCCTTCTTCCCAAACCTCAACATGTCTTTCCAAGGAGAGACCTTGAGTTATGCCTTATCTCTGTAACATACCAAAACTTGGACATATTATCTTTTTATCCTCTTTCTAAGATTTTCCTTTCTTTTCTATCATATTTGGCTTTGATGTTCAATTTGTTGAAACAATAGTGGTTTGGTGAACATTTGTTCATTATTATTACCAACATATGGGCTTATGCACAAATACATTAGTAAATATATTTAATAAGGGTACAATATGAAAATTTACCACTTATGTGACATATTAATAAAAGAAATTCATACTAGATCATTCCTTAGCCTTATGGAGCAAGGAAGATAAAAATAAATGAATAATAATGCTTTAAACATGTTATGCAATTATTTAATATGAGAAATAGTAGTAATTTTGGATAATGGACTAAAATTCATAAAAGGAATACTAATTGGTTAAAAGTAACTTGAGATTCATTTTCCTTAGGTTTGAGTTCGCTTGAATGACAATTTTGAAAAATTAATAATTATCTTTGCATTAATTGGAATTGGAAATTATGAGTTTTTCTCCAAATTATTAAATAAATTATTAAATGACTTGTAAAGTGGAAACAAGCCTCAAATTCGTAATCTACATTTCAAAATTAGTCTATGTGTGAATTTTCATCTAATTTGAACAATCTTAAATATTTTATTTTATCTAGGAGAGAAAAATCATACCAAAAATATTACAATATGTTAAAAAATTAATTAATGTCAAAATCATGTTCCTTACATTTAGTATTTCTTATAGGCCAAGTTTCATAATGTTAGAAAGTTTCTAGATGCCTCTAATTCATTAAAAGGATAAAATAAGTGATAAGATTTAAATGCTTTAAAAAATTATAAAAGTTTTCAAAAAATAAAAATAATAACAAATTCATGTTCTACATGTTAATATATGCCTTTGGTTGAATTTTCACTCAATGTGGAAAATATTTAATGAGAATGTGAATTTAGGAGAGAGAAAGTTTGCAAAACCTTCAAATCATTAATTAAAATAATAAACAACACCAACAAATGAAAATAATGGCAAATGTGTATCCAACACACTTAATATGACGTATAGGTGAAGTTTCATTATTTTTTGGAGAATCCTAGAGTCATTAATGCATCAGGAAAAATGAAAATAAAATTTGCTTAATTAATAAATCAAAGGTCTTCAAAAGGAAAATCTAATTATATATTAGGATTCTACATACTCAAATTAGCTTAGGTGTCAAATTTCATTTAATTTGATATTCGTTTTCACCCTCAAAAGAGGAGAGAGAAAAAAGAAAATAAATATGTTCACACTTTAGTCGAATTTGATTAGGAATCATATTTATGTGTCACACACCCCTTTTATCTCAAGTGTGGATCCTGAGTCGTTGGATGGTGGATCGGACGGAAGTAGTATGTCTCCTACCTCACGTTCACATGGAACAATGCGTCGGTTTTGGGTGATCTTAAAATCAAGTTTTCTCGCTCGTTTCTCCACCTTTCTTCGATATTTTTGGTGCTACGAGTTTGGGAGGAGATTCCACACACAATGATGCCTTACTTGCATCATTTGTTCGAGAATATGGAAACCCCCCAATTCATGGGCAACAAGCCACTATGGCCACCTACCTCTTCCATGTTCCATGTACCCTCATCTATATAAATTGGTTCCCCAACCTTCACATGGACTCGTATTATTCTAATCTCTTGTTAATTTTCTCCCACTTCCTCACATAGACTCGAAATCCCAGTTCTTCATTTCTAGCTTGTGGTGCCTCTCCCTAGCTATGGACATCTCTGATCATTGATTAGGCTTAGAGGTGAGTTTGTCGGTCCTTCTCCTTCCTTCTGATGTTCCATGTTTTGCAAAAAATTACGGATCTTGTTTTTTCCCAAATCGAGCATAGCCTGTTGCTTCTCTGCCTTACAGCCATGGCACGTGAGGCAAGGAAGGGGATAACCCCTAGTCTTTGTCTCGTACTAACCTTCTGATCCCTTCTCTTTTTCTTTTTCACGTGAGGGGCACGCTCGTCTTTTAGCCACATTATTCTTTGTTTTGGTACAAGTCAAAGAGACCTTTGACTCATGACTTGGCCGCAACCGATTGGGCCAAGTCAGTTGGGGCCTGATTTTCTCTCTCATCACCTTTCTTGCTTATATTTTATGACGTGTCAACCTATGGTTGTTCAGTATTAGAAAAATCACATCTTTTGCTTTGGTTGTCCAAAAATGAAGTAAAAACATGTTTTAGAATGGGAAAATGTGATCTTTCCAATAAAAATATTTTGAAGATATGGTTTTGAGTTTTATCAAAAGGTGTTTTCTAAAAATGAATTTAATATATATAAATCACCAAAAATACACTTTAATCATCCTAACTTCAAAATAGACAAAATTAGATGTTTTCTTAATCAGGAGAACCTAATAATATCAATGGTGATATTTTCAAAGTGTAAATCGGAGTTTTGTGTGTAAATTCCAAAAGTAGGATTTTCTTTTACATTAATTTACATGTATTGGAAATAGGAAAGTGGGCATTGGAATCAATTAATGTTATGAAGAAGTAATTCGGTCTCTTACAAAAGGTATGTTCTTTCCTTACACATAAGTTGGTAAAATTTGTAACCCTAACCTAGTTTCCCTAATGAGGCTTCTATAAAACCCTAATTCTTCTTTTGATAAATCATTTACTATATTTGCCTTAAAATTCATTTTATTGTTTATTTCTTAGGTCTTGTACCCCACTTCCATGTCTATATTTTCTTGATGCTTATACTTTCCATAGTTCTTAGAATTTTGATTTTATTAGACTATTGAACTAGTATAGTGATACTTTTGTATAACCACCCATAGATAGGGCATGTGTAAATTCACCCTGGGAAATGTGTTACTCTCCTCAATATAGAATATTTGTATGTGATTGGAATGTGTTACTCTCCCTCACCTATTGGTTGAGGTTTGGTAGGTGCCTCAACCCTACATAGTTTTGGTAGTCATTATTAATCATGCATGCAACCTTCTTACTATTTTTTTTATGGCAAGCATCTATTTACTTATGCCTCATTCTTTGATCATCTTCATCTTATGATGAAATCTTAGCCTTTATTTACATATAGTTTTTTTTTACTTTTGTCCTTGTTCACTATTGAGACATACCTTGGTTATTTCTTTTGTTGGATGCTTTCCCAACCACCCAGGGTTAGATCAAGGTGTTTAACAAGGCCTAGGATCAGATTTGCGCAACAGGAGCGTGAAGGACCATCCTAGGAATAGGATAAGGAGTGCGTGGCTTTAAAAATGGACCTATCTCATGAAGTTATTTCCTGGAGACAAAGTTGGTGCAGTTTATATTTCCATCTATCTAGATTCTTTTTTTGTTGTAAACCCTTTATGGGAGAATGATGATGTACACTTTTATAAAATTGAATATAGTCATGAAATTATATTTCATTGCATTACTCTTTGATCTTTTGTATACCATATAAATAAAGATTTGAAAATTTTACACAAGTTTCAATGTACCTTTTGAGTATGTTGGGAATGGAGGTTTGATTCTTTAAATTTTTAGTAAAGGGGTGATTTCACTCTTTTGCAGCATTGTATCAGAGCATATGGTAGTCAGAATCTGACTATTTCAATTTTGTATCCCTAATTAGAACCCTTGTCATACATAGTTCCCCTTTAATTGACATGTTTGTCCTAGAATTTATCTATGCAACCTTTGACATGATGAAAAGTTGATTTAGGATCCTACGAGTTTCACATTAGAATCATGTTAATTAAACTCCCTAAAATATTTACAATTAAAAAATTTAAGTAACCACAGTAACTTGAGGTTGTTTAGTTTTGCCTTTAGGAAGCTACTAGGATATGAAGTTGAAAGTAAGGGTGTTTAGAAAGGATCTGGGTTCGAGGGCTGGAAATATTGTCCTCTGTGCCACTAGATTGCTTTACGAGGACTCCCAGATCCATATGATACCTTCCTGGCTTGAGCTGATACGGTATGTTTAAAATAGTATGTTTTTAGGCAATAGTAACCTTAGCTGTCTTTGTAGTATATCTTTGGGAACCTTATGTGATGACCTAGTCTTTTAGGTGTTGTTATTTGTTTTGAGTATGTATACCCAATATAGTTCCTTTCTGGCCTTTAGGACCACATGTTTGGTCATCCTAACACTAAAACCTAGACTTTGATGTTTGGTGTTTAGTAAGCTATCAAAGTGCACAGTGGAAGCATGATGGGTTTTATACATGGTTTAGTTAGACTCACCCTTTTTACCTATAGTTTATTTCATCTTAGTAGGTGAAACCTTTTAAGGGGTGGAGAGTAGTTGGTTTGATGATGTTTGGGTAGTTAGATTTTCAGTACAAAATCCTCTTTACGGGGGATGGAGCCATGTACCATACCAAGATCTAGCTACATGACTCTAGAAACCTTAACTCCATGGATAGGAGGTTAGTTTGCTTGGATCCTTAGTTTTAACCAAACAAGTTATAGGTATAACCTAGCATACTTGTATATATATTAATGAACATGTAATAGTCATCTAATGAATAGTTCATATGTTTGAACCCTAATAAATATTTAATGCACATAATATTTTTAACACACATATTAATCCTAATGGTGGATGCATGGCGTTAACCATGTCATAAACCAATAAAACCGAATGATATGCTGAGTAAGATAAATGTAACCTAATCTTGGACTTTATACATGCTAAGAAGATATATATGTGAAGAATAATGATCATGTTGAACTAAACCCTAAGTTGTAATCATCTAACCTTAATATATAACCTTAATGCCTTTAATGATACATTATTGACATTAGGTGTCATAATCAAATAATATAGTTTGATACACATTAATTTTGCATAATAACCTAATCATAGATTAATTAAGTCACCAATATGTAATACATATCACCTTGTTTTCTAAAACTCACTTAATTAATCACCTAATTATGACTTGGTATGTGTATCAAATCATTAATAGATAGTATGTTCCATTATGTTCACTAAAATACATGTAATGACTTAAATATGGATTCAAATAAATGTGCATAATAGTTGGAAGTGAACACATATGAGAAAATGATTAATGATGGCATTAATGTGAGTAAGAAAAATAATGTGACAATGTTTAATATATATAAAAGTAATTAATGTGACATTTGGATTAATTGTAGACTTAATAACAAATTGGATAAAATATCTTATTTCATGCACAATAATCATGTATAATTCAATATGATGATGAAATGAACATAATGGAGTCTAATTCTAAATTATTAAAAATAATGATCTAGTATATTAAGATAACTGACTAACTAAGAGAAATGATCGGCTCACATGCCAGACAACCATCTTGGCTTCCATCTGACCAATTCGATGTTCATAGGTTGTGAAAAATCTAGATCTTCTAGCCCCTTCCACTCCCACACAAATTGGGAACCGAAACCCTAACTCCTCCGATAAATTGAGGAATAATGGGGGCTTCCCAAAACACAACTCAATTACCTCTGACAATTGTTCTCCTCTCTAGTTTTAGTAACCAATAGAGATCCCGAGCAAGTCCTACCCATTAATGGGAGGGATAGTAAGGGAGAAACAATTGTGGGAGAGAAAGTTAGTGACTAGTACTGTGACGTCCCCAGATTTTCTAAAACTTAATCTGATGTGTGACGTCCAAATTGAAACCCTCACCTCAACGAGAATCCCAATTTAAACATCCCACACTAGGCTAAGAAGAAGAAAATCAGAGGAAGTCATAAGGAAACAATCAGTAGCACATGTACATGAACAATAATAAAACCATACACACATGTTCACCATTCAACATATAATTACAACTTGAATTGTTACAACATTTGATATTACATATTGGACAGCAAACTTTAACATATACATGTACTATATCTAGACAACAGGATCTTAAAACAACAGGTCCACCTGTGCATCAGCTCGCCACACAACTCTCAACTATCCTGGATCTTCAAGAGCATGACCACAACCTAAACAAAAGATTACAAGTGGTACATGTCAGCACAATATTTCATGAATATTGTACTAAGTACGCCTACGTGTCTTTTTATATACCTCTCATCATATCTTGGCAATAAGATAAAACTAATATACTTGGCAGTAACAAAAGAATATAAGAAAAGTGTATACTTGCACAAAGATATTCATTAGCAAAAGAGAACACATATTTTTAATCACATTTCCATCATATATCTCGTACATCTGCCCCCAAGGGCTATGATGTTTTTAGGCCTTATGATCTACTACTAGAGAGTTTGAGATCATTTAACGTGTGATCTACTACCAAAGAGTTTGAGATCTATCACATGTGATCTACTACCAAAGAGTTTGAGATCACTTCAATGCACTGTACTACCAAGGAGTTTAGTGCTATCATATGATGGATCCGATATCTTATGTTTCATGTGTTCATAGCCATAAGTATGGAAAAGCTCAAGCAACATGACATACAGGAATAATCATTTCAACCAATATCATATGCCAAGTATTTTACTACAGATATAACACAAGCATATTGTATAATAGGCCAAGTAAGAGGTAATGGCGTACCTTCCAAAGAGATAGATCATTCTAAACACATATCACTGATGTCAACTATAAGCTTGGTCAAACCTGATCAAAACAAGACCATATACTATCATCAGGTTCTCATCATCTTGCATCTCATCTTAACCCTAATCGTGCTCATATTAGGGTTTCACTTTATCTCATTAGGATATATGCATTATCACTTTCATTCTCATCTTAGAATTATCTCACTGTTCTCATATTCCAGATTAGGATACATAATCTGATCATTATCTTCTATACATTTTTGTACACATTAATTAACCCTAGGTTACATCATTAACCTAGATTAGGGTTTTATAACATGTATTAATATTCATCTTCATATAACATGGATTTTGTTCATCATTATGATCTCATAATTAAAACTGAGGTTCACGATACTGATATGAGCTTACTCTGTAAATTTCATCATTTATAGAGCATGTATGTATTTATTGCATTGTATTTAGGGTTAAAAGTCCTAATTAACCATATTAAGCAAATTACATGATTTCGTACATCAAGATGACCATATCTGACATCATATGCATTGTAAATATGGTTATGGACTTACTGACATTTTATCATAATTTTAGGCCATCGTTTGATATTTATTATCCATTAAACAAGCATTACACATATTACATGATATCACTGATATTAAAGCATTAAAAGGCTGATATTATGCTTCCATATTGTTCTACGCATTTTTTTGAGAATTTCTGTACCTTACTTGTATTTTTCTGATAAGCGGGCTAATTACTAGGAATTATACAAGATCTGTATATTATTCAGATTTCTTACCTTTTTGGACCAATCGGTCACTGCCATGTGGCTACTAGGGCTACGGCTCCTTCACTTGGTTGAGTTGGCAGTTCACATTTGGCCTGGGTGCGGTTCAAGGCAGCAGACCCGGTCCTCCTTTCTTTCGTTCTTTCTCCTTCTCGCGATGTTTGCGTGCGTCGTCTGCTGGAACAGCGGGCGCCGTTGTGGCCTGCTCAGGGTGCCGCCATGGCTGCATCGCCTTCTCCTTGCCCACTCCGACCATCGCAAGGAGCTCGGCACCTCCCGATCTCTCTTTCTCACTTCTGCAAACTGCCACTGTCGCCTGCATCTGTGGGTATTCTTTTGTCCAAGCTGCCGCGAGCGCAATTCTCTCGGACATGGGTGCCGCCTGGACGAGCATCTTCGGAGAGGGTAGGCCACCGTGCACCTATTCTCCAGGTGATCTTCTTCTTCCTTGAACTTCGTCCATCCCTTCTCCCTCATGCTGAGTGCGTGCCCGATCTCTGTCTCCCCCACCACGTTCTCACATGGTCACGGTTGTTGCCCAGTCGTTGTCGTGTTGCCGGACCCTGTCCATGGCCGCCGGTGATGGCCTCCGCCGCGGTGGTGTCCTCCTCCAAAGATCGGTTTGGTCTCTCTCCCTTCCTCATGTCTGATGTGTTGCCGTTCTCCCAGCGTGAAGCTGCCACTATGAGATCCTCCCAAAATCTCCATGAGGATGCCAAGCGCTGTCGTCATCTGCCATGGAAGCTCCGGTGTAGGATTCACATTATTGTTTCAGCTACAGATCAGTTTCCGTTCTGATCCCTCTCCTCTTCATCCGGTGTTCCTCGCCCTCCACATGAACTTCCTCTACTCTACGCATCGACTCCAGTTTCTGAAATAGCCTCAACATGCCGAGGTTACGAGCGAGTTGGTTTCCACTCTAGCCCCACCAAGGGTGATCGTGTTCCTCGCACTACTCCCCACGTCTTCCACTCAAACCGAAGGTAGGAAAAAGGGACCTGCTCTATTTGATCTGACCATCCAAAGATCGTGATGATGTTCCATAGCCAATCCGTGGCTACACATCTACTGTACATATACTAGGGAAGTTCTGCCTACGTGATGTCTATGTTGTGGATCAACTTAGGCTAGAATGATTAATAGACTTATTTCTAACGTATCCAATACATGCATTAAATAGCCAACTTCAAACCCAATAACTCGTTCTAGAAACCTTAACTTCAGGGAGTTTTAATCGTAGCTTTATCCTGTCTCAACTTACATGCCATCCAACTTTGGTGCAAAAACTCACTTACTTGATCAATCAACAAATTAATCTAAAAAGGCACACACTTAAAGGTACTAATCATTTTGTCATCATCATGTGTAAAATTAAGAATATCAAAATCTCACTCTATTACATCCTACACACCTTAAAAGGAATTTCGTCCTCGAAATTAAAACAAAAAAACCACTTTGTCGCATCATATACATCTTAAAAGAATTTTCGTCCTCGAAAGTCAACCATGCTCGTACTCCAAGGAAAACTACCATGTCTTCATCCACATGTACGCACTATTCTATGTGTAACATATCCACAAAGGTTACTTAAAACCATGTATCCAAAGCAACAAGGGTGAAACCTCACTCCATAGAAGGCTCAAACAAGGGTTTAGAAGCTTAGGTTATGTCAAGACACATCTCATATGTTAGGGTTGCATCCTTATCTTTACCCATGAATTAGGGTTCTGTCATCATATTACCATGTTCTAAAGGAGTTAACTAACGTTAACCCATATTATTCATATAGATCATATCAAGGTGTCATAAATGTTATGTTGTGCTAACTATCAACGCCATTTTCTTTTAAAGCACTAAGATTAACACCTCGTGTAACATGTTCATTCATATGATCTTATTTCATTGTTCATAATAAACTGAAACATTTACTAGTGATTTCATCACAAGGTTAACCAACATTTTCACATTATCATCATTATTCATGTGCATGGTTAACTATTTCTACTTTGATGTCATTAAACCATCTCTAGATATTTCATCATATCATGTCTATATATAACGTCATGAGATTAGATCACATCCTTACATATATTATGTCATGGTTGTGCTAAACAAACTTATGCAAGTGGCTTGTTAAACATATATCAAAACTTCATCTATTCCAATTGAGGTTCTCCTAAACCATATCATGAGGGTAGTGCCACACTTAGTCTCCCTAAGATAACTCAACTCTATGAGTATCGCATATGCACATACTTTATCTTCCCTCTTAGTCTAGAGTTCTCAGGTATACCTCATTGGCACTAGAGATATCCTTACAAGCTCTAGCCACATAAGCACAAACCAAAACATGATACAACATACTCTTCATAGGTCTTCCACCCATGAAACATGCTCACCCAAAACTCTCTTATATACACCACTAGATTCCTATGTGGGAAACCACCAACCCAAGCATGAGGCTTCACAGAAACGAACATAGCTACCTCCTCCAGGGTCTTAGGCTCTCTCCCTTACCCAGATGGCAGGTTTTCATATTCATGCTCACATATGCACACATATAACGAGCCTCTCTCTATCTCTAGGGTTTGGTCCTCCCAAGGACATCTAGGGTTCGAGAAAACTGTAGGAATCATACATAGAGCAACTCAACTCAATCACTCAGGAGTAGTCTAGTTTAGGACATATCATATCACATATTTCTCATCATCTCATAACTTGGAGTCTAGGTTCTCTGACCTTCTTCCTGTGGGTCTCACTCTCTCTGAAGTTAACCCTATAACTAGTCCTAACACTAGAGGTCCTCCTTTTTAAAAGAGATTGAGGCTCATGCTGACTCACAACCTTATCTTAACTTAACATACCTTATCTCATAAAAGAATGCATACTTGCATCATCAAAACTTATCTCAAATCCTCAAAACTGAACTTAAGTCCTCGAAGACAAACATAGATCATCATAACCATCTTATTTCATCTATATAAAACTTACATCAAAGCTTATTTTATCTATTCCATCTATCATATATTCCAACAAGGCTCTAGACATCTAATCTAGAACTACTCTCTCTTCTAGACTGATGTCATTCACTTTCACTTAGGTTACATGACCACCTCCTACTCGTACCGGTGTGGGGACACATTTTTGTAATACATATATATAATAAAATATTATATAGTTTTTCTCCGATAAAACAAGCATCAGAGAAAACTATCAAGGTTTGATCTGATTAGAATCCAAAACCAAGTCCAGAAAATGAGTGCCCCACACATAGTAGAGAGTCCAGTGTCATGAAAACTAGTGAAAGGGGTGAGAACATGGTGTAGACTAGTTTAGCTACTCTAGACAACGTAGGCAATATGTCTAGGGTTTCTCTTCCCATGATGTACGTCATTTCCAAATAGTGCAACGTCCCATACCGCTGCACTACAAGGAAAGAACGACATCTAAGGACTTGCTACTCAACAAGCACCAATCTAGACCAAGTTCTCTGACATCTAGGTGCTAACCTAGAGGCTAGGTCAGATCTAGTCTCTAAAAGACAACTAATCTAACCCTAAAGATTATTGAGTTCAAGGTTCTTTAGTTTTGCATTGCATAATGAGAAAATGTCATGCTTTGCTATTGTTCATGCTCTGATACCACCTGTGACGTCCCCGGATTTTCTAAAACTTAATCTGATGTGTGACATCCAAATTGAAACCCTCACCTCAGCAAGAATCCCAATTTAAACATCCCACACTAGGCTAAGAAGAAGAAAATCAGAGGAAGTCATAAGGAAACAATCAGTAGCACATGTACATGAACAATAATAAAACCATACACACATGTTCACCATTCAACATATAATTACAACATGAATTGTTACAACATTTGATATTACATATTGGACAACAAACTTTAACATATACATGTACTATATCTAGACAACAAGATCTTAAGAGAACAGGTCCACCTGTGCATCAGCTCGCCACACAACTCTCAACTATCCTGGATCTTCAAGAGCATGATCACAACCTAAACAAAAGATTACAAGCGGTACACGTCAGCACAATATTTCATGAATATTTTACTGAGTACGCCTACGTGTCTTTTTATATACCTCTCATCATATCTTGGCAATAAGATAAAACTAATATACTTGGCAGTAACAGAAGAATATAAGAAAAGCGTATACTTGCACAAAGATATTCATTAGCAAAAGAGAACACATATTTTTAATCACATTTCCATCATATATCTCATACATCTGCCCCCAAGGGCTTTGATGTTTTTAGGCCTTATGATCTACTATCAGAGAGTTTGAGATCATTTAACGTGTGATCTACTACCAAAGAGTTTGAGATCTAACACATGTGATCTACTACCAAAGAGTTTGAGATCACTTCAATGCACTGTACTACTAAGGAGTTTAGTGCTATCATATGATGGATCCGATATCTTATGTTTCATGTGTTCATATCCATAAGTATGGAAAAGCTCAAGCAACATGACATACAGGAATAATCATTTCAACCAATATCATATGCCAAGTATTTTACTACAGATATAACACAAGCATATTGTATAATAGGCCAAGTAAGAGGTAATGGTGTACCTTCCAAAGAGATAGATCATTCTAAACACATATCACTGATGTCAACTATAAGCTTGGTCAAACCTGATCAAAACAAGACCATATACTATCATCAGGTTCTCATCATCTTGCATCTCATCTTAACCCTAATTGTGTTCATATTAGGGTTTCACTTTATCTCATTAGGATATATACATTATCACTTTCATTCTCATCTTAGAATTATCTCACTGTTCTCATATTCCAGATTAGGATACATAATCTGATCAATATCTTCCATACATTTTTGTACACATTAATTAACCCTAGGTTACATCATTAAACTAGATTAGGGTTTTATAACATGTATTAATATTCATCTTCATATAACATGGATTTTGTTCATCATTATGATCTCATAATTAAAACTGAGGTTCACGATACTGATATGAGCTTACTCTGTAAATTTCATCATTTATAGAGCACGTATGTATTTATTGCATTGTATTTAGGGTTAAAAGCCCTAATTAACCATATTAAGCAAATTACATGATTTCGTACATCAACATGACCATATCTGACATCATATGCATTGTAAATATGGTTATGGACTTACTGACATTTTATCATAATTTTAGGCCATCGTTTGATATTTATTATCCATTAAACAAGCATTACACATATTACATGATATCATTGATATTAAAGCATTAAAAGGCTGATATTATGCTTCCATATTGTTCTACGCATTTTTCTGAGAATTTATGTACCTTACTTGTATTTTTCTGATAAGCGGGCTAATTACTAGGAATTATACAAGATTTGTATATTATTCAGATTTCTTACCTTTTTGGACCAATCGGTCACTGCCATGTGGCTACTAGGGCTGCGGCTCCTTCACTTGGTTGAGTTGGCGGTTCACATTTGGCCTGGGTCCGGTTCAAGGCAGCAGACCTGGTCCTCCTTTCTTTCGTTCTTTCTCCTTCTCGCGATGTTTGTGTGCGTCGTCTGCTGGAACAGCGGGCGCCGTTGTGGCCTGCTCAGGGTGCCGCCATGGCTGCATCGCCTTCTCCTTGCCCACTCCGACCATCGCAAGGAGATCGGCACCTCCCGATCTCTCTTTCTCACTTCTGCAAACTGCCATTGTCGCCTGCATCTGTGGGTATTCTTTTGTCTAAGCTGCCACGAGCGCAATGCTCTCGGACATGGGTGCCGCCTGGATGAGCATCTTCGGAGAGGGTAGGCCACCGTGCACCTATTCTCCAGGTGATCTTCTTCTTCCTTGAACTTCGTCCATCCCTTCTCCCTCATGCTGAGCGCGTGCCCGATCTCTGTCTCCCCCACCGCGTTCTCACATGGTCACGACTTTTGCCCAGTCGTCGTCGTGTTGCCGGACCCTGTCCACGGCCGCCGGTGATGGCCTCCGCCGCGGTGGTGTCCTCCTCCAAAGATCGGTTTGGTCTCTCTCCCTTCCTCATGTCCGACATGTTGTCGTTCTCCCAGCGTGAAGCTGCCACTATGAGATCCTCCCAAAATCTCCACGAGGATGCCAAGCGCCGTCATCATTTGCCATGGAAGCTCCGGTGTGGGCTTCACATTATTGTTTTAGCTGCAGATCAGTTTCCGTTGTGATCCCTCTCCTCTTCATCCGGTGTTCCTCTCCCTCCACATGAACTTCCTCTACTCTACGCATCGACTCCAGTTTCTGAAATAGCCTCAACATGCCGAGGTTACGAGCGAGTTGGTTTCCCCTCTAGCCCCACTAAGGGTGATCGTGTTCCTCACACTACTCCCCACGTCTTCCACTCAAACCGAAGGTAGGAAAAAGGGACCTGCTCTATTTGATCTGACCATCCAAAGATCGTGATGATGTTCCATAGCCAATCCGTGGCTACGCATCTACTGTACATATACTAGGGAAGTTCTGCCTACGTGATGTCTATGTTGTGGATCAACTTAGGCTAGAATAATTAATAGACTTATTTCTAACGTATCCAATACATGCATTAAATAGCCAACTTCAAACCCAATAACTCGTTCTAGAAACCTTAACTTCAGGGAGTTTTAATCGTAGCTTTATCCTGTCTCAACTTACATGCCATCCAACTTTGGTGCAAAAACTCACTTACTTGATCAATCAACAAATTAATCTAAAAAGGCACACACTTAAAGGTACTAATCATTTTGTCATCATCATGTGTAAAATTAAGAATATCAAAATCTCACTCTATTACATCCTACACACCTTAAAAGGAATTTTGTCCTCAAAATTAAAACAAAAAAACCACTTTGTCACATCATATACATCTTAAAAGAACTTTCGTCCTCGAAAGTCAACCATGCTTGTACTCCAAGGAAAAATACCATGTCTTCATCCACATGTAGGCACTATTCTATGTGTAACATATCCACAAAGGTTACTTAAAACCATGTATCCAAAGCAACAAGGGTGAAACCTCACTCCATAGAAGGCTCAAACAAGGGTTTAGAAGCTTAGGTTATGTCAAGACACATCTCATATGTTAGGGTTGCATCCTTATCTTTGCCCATGAATTAGGGTTCCGTCATCATATTACCATGTTCTAAAGGAGTTAACTAACGTTAACCCATATTATTCATATAGATCATATCAAGGTGTCATAAACATTATTTTGTGCTAACTATCAACGCCATTTTCTTTTAAAGCACTAAGATTAACACCTCGTGTAACATGTTCATTCATATGATCTTATTTCATTGTTCATAATAAACTGAAACATTTACAAGTGATTTCATCACAAGGTTAACCAACATTTTCACATTATCATCATTATTCATGTGCATGGTTAACTATTTCTACTTTTATGTCATTAAACCATCTCTAGATATTTCATCATATCATGTCTATATATAACGTCATGAGATTAGATCACATCCTTACATATATTATATCATGGTTGTGCTAAACAAACTTATGCAAGTGGCTTGTTAAACATATATCAAAACTTCATCTATTCCAATTGAGGTTCTCCTGACCCATATCATGAGGGTAGTGCCACACTTAGTCTCCCTAAGATAAATCAACTCTATGAGTATTGCATATGCACATACTTTATCTTCCCTCTTAGTCTAGAGTTCTCAGGTATACCTCATTGGCACTAGAGATAGCCTTACAAGCTCTAGCCACATAAGCACAAACCAAAACATGATACAACATACTCTTCATAGGTCTTCCACCCATGAAACATGCTTACCCAAAACTCTCTTATATACACCACTAGATTCCTATGTGGGAAACCACCAACCCGAGCATGAGGCTTCACAGAAACGAACATAGCTACCTCCTCCAGGGTCTTGGGCTCTCTCCCTTACCAAGATGGCAGGTTCTCATATTCATGCTCACATATGCACACATATAACGAGCCTCTCTCTATCTCTAGGGTTTGGTCCTCCCAAGGACATCTAAGGTTCGAGAAAACTGTAGGAATCATACATAGAGCAACTCAACTCAATCACTCAGGAGTAGTCTAGTTTAGGACATATCATATCACATATTTCTCATCATCTCATAACTTGGAGTCTAGGTTCTCTGACCTTCTTCCTGTGGGTCTCACTCTCTCTGGAGTTAACCCTATAACTGGTCCTAACACTAGAGGTCCTCCTTTGTAAAAGAGATTGAGGCTCATGCTGACTCACAACCTTTTCTTAACTTAACATACCTTATCTCATAAAAGAATGCATACTTGCATCATCAAAACTTATCTCAAATCCTCAAAACTGAACTTAAGTCCTCGAAGACAAACATAGATCATCATAACCATCTTATTTCATCTATATAAAACTTACATCAAAGCTTATTTCATCTATTCCATCTATCATATATTCCAACAAGGCTCTAGACATCTAATCTAGAACTACTCTCTCTTCTAGACTGATGTCATTCACTTTCACTTAGGTTACATGACCACCTCCTACTCGTACCGGTGTGGGGACACATTTTTGTAATACATATATATAATAAAATATTATATAGTTTTTCTCCGATAAAACAAGCATCAGAGAAAACTATCAAGGTTCGATCCGATTAGAATCCAAAACCAAATCCAGAAAATGAGTGCCCCACACATAGTAGAGAGTCCAGTGTCATGAAAACTAGTGAAAAGGGTGAGAACATGGTGTAGACTAGTGTAGCTACTCTAGACAACATAGGCAATATGTCTAGGGTTTCTCTTCCCGTGATGTACGTCATTTCCAAATAGTGCAACGTCCCATACCACTGCACTACAAGGAAAGAACGACATCTAAGGACTTGCTACTCAACAAGCACCAATCTAGACCTAGTTCTCTGACATCTAGGTGCTAACCTAGAGGCTAGGTCAGATCTAGTCTCTAAAAGACAACTAATCTAACCCTAAAGATTATTGAGTTCAAGGTTCTTTAGTTTTGCGTTGCATAATGAGAAAATGTCAGGCTTTGCTATTTTAAATGCTCTGATACCACCTGTGACGTCCCCGGATTTTCTAAAACTTAATCTGATGTGTGACGTCCAAATTGAAACCCTCATCTCAACGAGAATCCCAATTTAAACATCCCACACTAGGCTAAGAAGAAGAAAATCAGAGGAAGTCATAAGGAAACAATCAGTAGCACATGTACATGAACAATAATAAAACCATACATACATGTTCACCATTCAACATATAATTACAACATGAATTGTTACAACATTTGATATTACATATTGGACCGCAAACTTTAACATATACATGTACTATATCTAGACAACAGGATCTTAAGACAACAGGTCCACCTGTGCATCAGCTCGCCACACAACTCTCAACTATCCTGGATCTTCAAGAGCATGACCACAACCTAAACAAAAGATTACAAGCGGTACACGTCAGCACAATATTTTATGAATATTGTACTGAGTACACCTACGTGTCTTTTTATATACCTCTCATCATATCTTGGCAATAAGATAAAACTAATATACTTGGCAGTAACAGAAGAATATAAGAAAAGCGTATACTTTCACAAAGATATTCATTAGCAAAAGAGAACACATATTTTTAATCACATTTCCATCATATATCTCGTACATCTGCCCCCAAGGGCTTTAATGTTTTTAGGCCTTATGATCTACTACCAGAGAGTTTGATATCATTTAACGTGTGATCTACTACCAAAGAGTTTAGATCTAACACATGTGATCTACTACCAAAGAGTTTGAGATCACTTCAATGCATTGTACTACCAAGGAGTTTAGTGCTATCATATGATGGATCCGATATCTTATGTTTCATGTGTTCATAGCCATAAGTATGGAAAAGCTCAAGCAACATGACATACAGGAATAATCATTTCAACCAATATCATATGCCAAGTATTTTACTACAGATATAACACAAGCATATTGTATAATAGGCCAAGTAAGAGGTAATGGTGTACCTTCCAAAGAGATAGATCATTCTAAACACATATCACTGATGTCAACTATAAGCTTGGTCAAACTGATCAAAACAAGACCATATACTATCATCAGGTTCTCATCATCTTGCATCTCATCTTAACCCTAATCGTGCTCATATTAGGGTTTCACTTTATCTCATTAGGATATATAC